>JAMPIV010009750.1:0-243664 GCA_024509875.1 Oreohelix idahoensis
TGATGTTGGTGACAGCTCGGAGATTGTCGAAGCAATTCCTGCTTCAAAGAATCAAATGCTTGGTTAAAATGAAATATAGTTGGAAGTATGTCCGATTTCGCCCAAATGTCTATTATTTCGACGGCCAATGAAGTCGCCCACTGTATCAGACCTAACTGTCGTTTATATATTTGGACATGCGCCCTAATATAGGGATCCCATTCGTCCCGTTTGTACCTGGACAGTCCCGTTTTTTTATAAAATGTCCCGATGTCCCGAATTTATTCCAAATGTCCCGCTTTTTAAGGGTCCTTCCTGAAAAAAAAATCTTTGGGTAACGGATTTTATTCCGTGTTTTAGTAGTGTTACTTTATCAATTTCTGGTTACAGTGGACCCTCGGTTTGAATCTCGAACAAAAATTCGAAAGTCGACCAAAACAGTGTTCAGTGAGCATCTACCAAATGATTTAATGCGTATTGGCATTATTATACAGTATTTTTATCGTTTTTCATCCGCATAATGCCGAAACGTAAGTGCAGTATAAATGATAACATTACAAGAGAATTTCCCTTCATCAAAGGTGTAGATGAAAATGTGGAATGTACTTTATGCAGCTCTAAATTTTGCACTTCACATGGTGGTCGGTCAGACGTAGTCAACCACGTGAAAACGAAAAAACATAAAGGTGCTGTTGAAAGTAAGGCTTCCAACAGCAGTATAAGTCATTTCTTAAATGCGAAAACCCAGAGTGAAAAGGAAATGGAAAAACAGTTATCATTAGCAGCACAGGAAGCAACCTTCGCTTATCACACGGCGGTGCATAACCACAGCATGGACTGCACAACAGCCATCGTGAAAAAACTTTTCAACGATAAACTGGAAGTTGTGTTAGTTAATGTGTGTATTTTTATACCAGTATCTTATTTTAAGTGCAATATATAATAGATTTATTTGTGCTTTACCTTAATTTTTAACGGGTTTTTTAGGTAAAAATTTGGAAATGTCCCGGTTTTTAAACAAAACATTATGGGAACCCTTCCCTAATATAACCGACTAGGTTGAACGACCGCGTCTCGCCAAAACGAGGCAAAATGTTATTAAAAAAAAACAAAAAACATTAGTGTCAGGATTGTGGTTAGGGTTCCTAACGCTAACACTAACCTTTACTCCAAATTATTGCGTCTCTAATATATTAAAGCCCTGTCGGTGTGGGCGACTAATTGACCGCCAAATCGATAGACATTTGGGCGAAATCAGACATACGTGCCATTGTATTTCCTTTAACCCTATGGTCAATATAATAAGATAATTGTGTTTGTAGCCGATGACCTGAAGAACTGGTACAACTTAGGAAGAATAAGAAAATATAAATAATCTTGATAATGTAAATATAAGTGTCCCTTGTAATTCCCGGAGGTCTATAAGACATAGACAGAAATAGGACTAGTGCTGTCTCAAACATGTCGTAAGTGGCAGCATGGCCTGGGGGGGGGGGAGGGGGGGGGGGTTCTACATGGCCCACGTTGAGAACTACTGATTTAAATAACATGATAAGTTGTTAGGAAAGATGGATGTGTCGCAAATACCGAGACGATGCTTACGTTTTATAAATCTTTTAATATAGGATATAAACAAATTACGAAAAAGTTCAACACAATTATAAAAAATCTCCAGACTTTGATCAATGGACGCGTGCGCGGAATAGAAAGACTGAACATTATATGGGGGAAAAATGACTAATATGGAACTGATGGAGAGAACTATACATAAACACTAGTGGAACAAAAGGTGACCAGAAGGCACTGGTTTGAGGATAGGAAAACCAAATGATAGCGTTACAAGGCAGACCTTACCCAAGGCTTAGAGAAATAGAGAACGACCAAAAATACATGAAGAAGGGAAATAGAGACAGGAACGGTCATGAAAAGGCGTGAGAAGATCTAGAACGGATGGCACAGGTCAGGGAGTCTTGGCGTGTCGGCTTGTACTCCTCGGGGAGATGAGAGGTAGTGAATGAATAAATGTACCGACGGCTTGCTCTACTGCGCCTCTGTTGCTTATTTCCGTAGTGGTTCTCTGAAGGTTTCACAAACAGCGCACTTTTCTTTGCTGTTAATGAATTTATATCGTTTGACGTAATCGATACCTCTGAAATATGGACATTGCTGGAGTTATTCTCTGATGTTAAATGACGGTATTCGATACTTCGGTTCATGTTACCTCCAGGTGGACAAAAAAAAACTGAGTTTGAATTCTGCCTAGAGTCGTGCTGTAAGAATTGAGAATATATGTCTATCTGTTTGTCTGTCAGTTCTTTCTATTTGTGTTATTTCCAGTCTCTCTCGTTCTGAACCATAACACTGTAGTAGCCCGCCTTGAGCGCACGAAGCAGGATTGTGGAGTCGGCCAACACATTTCTGACTCCGACTCCTGAAATTTTAGAAGTCCGACTACGACTACCAACTTCAGTTTTTTACTAGTCATATGGCATAACATTCCAGGCGGGGTCCGGACATTTTTAACCGTCTCCAACTCCACTAAAAAAACGACCGACTCCACGACTCCGTCTCCTGACTCCACAACCCTGTCACGAAGAGACCGACCACTACGAATTCCAAAATCGAATACATTTTTTGATAAAATAATAATTGTTCGTCCTGTAAAGATCGGAATCCTTGATAACTATTAATCGAATCCAGAACATAGCTAAACTCATTCACAGCACAGAAAACGTCTTGCTTCTGTCAAAGCGGAACAAATCCCATTACCCAATAATGATCAGCATTTGCCTGTCATTATATAATTACATGTCCAATTACGGCTGTGTGGTGTAAAGTGATGCGTTTTCTTGTGGGCCTACGAAATATTAATGTATTTGCTTCCTGGTTGAACATTTTTATGTCTGTTCTACTGACATTTTGCGCATTTGCGAAAGATGGATAATTGAACATAATCTTAATGGTGGATCTTTTTAAAAAAAAGAAAAAAAAAAGAACAATGATAAATTAATGGAATAAAAAATTAAAATAATAATAATAATAAATATTAATATCAATGGGGTAATATTTGCTGGGAATAAAATTCACATACAACAGACATACAACACACATACAACACACATACAACACACATACAACAGACATACAACACACATACAACACACATACAACACACATACAACAGACATATGTTAAGAAAATAGACCCCACATAAACATGTTTAAGGAAGTGTCTGATGTTGCCTATGAGTTATGATGATGACCTCATCCCAGGCCGCGATGTCGTATCATCTCGTATTTTCTGTTTCCGTCTTCCTGTGTCCCGTCTTCCTTCGGCCGTTGCCACTGTTATCATGTATTCTAAATTTCCTCTTCGCAGAACGTGTCCTTTATATATTTATTCAGTTTTTGTTTATTTACATTAACATGTTTCTTTTTTTCCAACCTCTCTCAAAACCTCCTGAATAGATTTCTTAGCTGTCCATATTATTTTCTTCATCAATTTTCTTCTTCATCGTCGAAGTCGTTCACTCTCAAATCATCACATCCATCTATGTTATATAAAGCTGGCGGTGAGTCTCATGCTTCTCTCGTCACCATACAGTTTCTCCCTCAGCTGGGTTGGAGAAGGCTATGCTGTCAACCTGCTCCTCTCGTGGAGCCGACAGTTTTGGAGTAAATATTCTACTGTTTGTTTGTCCTCCCCACATGTACACAAATCTGTCTGTCCAATTTTCAATGTGTTGTACAGATAGTATTTGAGTCTACAATGGCCTATTCTTAGTCTGACAATTATCACTTGGTCTCTTCTCGGTAATTGAACATTACCAAGAAGAGATCATCAATATAAGTAACCACATCCCAAGAAGATGTGCATCAAGCTTCACTTCAAATTAAAAAAAAAAAACGAAACAAAGAGTATTAATTCAGTGAACACTGGAGAATCCCCTTAAAAACTCATACTGATTTACCGCATACTGTGATCCTCTTTATCTAGAATTCTGTTTTTTCACCTGAACTATTCTGTATTCTATACACGTGTTCTATACACGTGAAACATCTTCCATCAGATGTTTAAATTGTGCGCAAGTGTTTGAATTTATCTTGCTTCCGATCTCTAAACTTTCAGTATAGAGATTATAGGAAAAAAAAAAAAGTCCCACTTGATAGTCCCTTTTTAAAAATACATTTGAAGTGGTAAATTAAATCGTGCCGTGCTTTGACTTTATCAATGTTTGATCGCATTTCATCATTGGTCTCTGTTACCTGGCTGTTTAATGCTGTTTCCACTAGAGACCGACAAGCTGTCGAATTCAGTTCCAATCCGAGCAAGTGTTTATACGTCTGCTATTCCCCAACCCAAACATTTGTTCCTTGTGTGTTTTTCTGATTTAACACCAAAAAAAAAAATGATTATCTCTTGCTTGTAGAACGGTATTCAGTTCCTTGAATTTGTGTGCAGCCTGGCGTCTAATATAAAATTTCTTGGGTATAGTCTTCATGAGCGTCCGATTGGCAGAGTGGTTAGAGCGCCGACCTCTAGCGGCAAAGGTACCGGGTTGGAAACACCATGACATCGCGCTCCAGTCTTCCTAACTGTAAATGGGTACATGCGTCTGCTGTTCAGTTAGGGAAGGCAAAGTCAGCGAGTAAACGAACTGGTCACCCAACCTCCCGAAGCAGGACCGAGTATAGTGAAGTCTCTAACATTTCATTACCTACAGCAGTACCTGCATAGGACTACCTATATGTAGTCTTTATATGTTTGTCATCAGTTTCTTGACAAGTAAAGGTGTGAGTGAATAAGTAAATGATAGAATGATTACTTTCGTGAAGGAATAAATAAAGAAGTAAATCTTCTTCTACGTTTGCCCTCAGACTTCCACATTAATGGCTGTAATATAGGTAGCGCCCTCAGACTTCCACATTAATGGCTGTATTATAGGTAGCGCCCTCAGACTTCCACATTAATGGCTCTAATATAGGTAGCGCCCTCAGACTTCCACATTAATGGCTCTAATATAGGTAGCGCCCTCAGACTTCCACATTAATGGCTGTAATATAGGTAGCGCCCTCAGACTTCGACATTAATGGCTGTATTATAGGTAGCGCCCTCAAACTTCTACATTAATGGCTCTAATATAGGTAGCAGCCAGCTCAAGGTTCTTGAAATAAGTTCAGACTTCCACATTAATGGCTCTAATATAGGTAGCAGTCAGCTCAAGGTTCCTGAAATAAGTTCAGACTTCCACATTAATGGCTCTAATATAGGTAGCAGTCAGCTCAAGGTTCCTGAAATAAGTAATGAGTTTGTAGGTAACGTTGTCAATACGCTAGCGAGGATCCATGTGCATTTCATTACATACGTTACTGCATCAGTACGTTAACATGTACATTTGAGCCTGAATACATGTGTATATTATTGAGAAGAGCTTTCAGTAACACGTTTAACCCTTATATCTCGTGAATTCCGTTACTTACGTAACTAAGCCAATGCGAAATGCTACTTCAGCTTGTTTTTCTTTCTTTGATCCTTAACCGCCGACCGTCAAAGCAGTCAGTGGCCATCACGCCTAGTGGCGTCTTGTAGGGCAACAACAAATTGATTCCACTTTGCTCGGTCGGTGGCCATCCTTCGTACAGTGCCCCAACTCTGGTTCATTCTTTGCATCTCCACAGTCCTCCGCCAGGTTGTTTTTGGTCGGCCTCTCTTTCGTTTTCCTTCAGGGGTCCAAAGCATAGCTGTTCTTGTGATGGCATCGGGGTCTCTTCTGAGGACATGGCCAACCCAGCTCCAGCGTCTGCCAGCTATGATGGTGTGCATGTCCTCTTGCTTGCTCCGAGTAAGCAGATCTTGGTTGGTGATGGTATTCGGCCAAAAGATTCGGTGAATTTTTCTTAGGCATGTTGTGTGAAAAGAGGACAATTTCGACATTTCCTTCTCTGTAACTCTCCAGCATTCCGCACCATAGAGAAGCACAGAAAGCACACAGCTCTGATATAATCTTAATTTTGTGCTTGTGCTGTATTGGGAGGACTTCCAGATGTTGTTTAGGCTAAAGAAGGCTGTTCTTGCCTTATTCATTCTGATGTTGATGTCTTTGCCTGCCCCGCCATCTGGTGTTACTATGCTTCCTAGGTATGTGAAGGTATCTGTCTGTACCAGTTGCTGATTCCTTACTGATATGGGCTCAGTGTATTTAAGCGTTATAAAAATTAATGGTGCTTGAAACAGGGTTAATGAAAGAATGTCAGTAATGTGTTTTCCCCCATCGTTTTTGACGGCCCGCTGTTAGTACTTTGTACAGTTTTTTTTTTTTTTTTTTTTTTGCTTCTCATTCATCATCATTTTCTTTCAGGCCCCGGTAGAACCCAGGACTTCAACAGATACGTACCAAGCCTTACTGTCTGTGCCATCTGTTCAAGGTTTTTCCATGTACTCTTTAACCTCTTTATGTCTGTCTCTAATTTCCATCTCAGCGTAATTTTGGTGTCACTCTATGTCTCTTCTCCTCGGGTTTCCATATTAGAGACTGCCATCTAATACTATTACCTGGGTTTTGTTTTTGTTTTTTTACCCTACCAAACACCAGCGTCTTCACATCACATCTTATTTCATTGATCTTTATTTCCATTAGTTTCACATTAATGATCTTTTCAAACAATTTCAAACCTTATATTCTGTAGAATCACCCGTGTATGAAAATACCCATCTTTGACATTGTTTATTTTTGTTGTTCTGTATGTTTCAGAGCCATACAACAGGACTGTCTAGACATGTGACCAGAAAATTCCTATTTTTTTGTTGAACTTGGATGTTTAAATATTTTTCGTATATTTCCCTATGCACGAAGTTCCTCTTACCCTTTGTGTTATTATTTTGAAATAATTATCTGTTCCTTCACATTCTTATTTCCTTGTACAATATAACGTTTCTTGTTGTTTATATAATATTGTATTTCTTATTACGTATCTAACATTACCGGTACCTATTATATGTCTAATGTTGTGTTTTTCATTGCTTGCATAGTGTTGTTTTCCACAGTTTATATAATGTTGCATTTCTCATTTGTTGCACAATGTTGTATTTCTCAGTGTTTACTAGAGAGTATAATGTTGTGTTTCTCACTGCATGCATCATTTTGCGTTTCTCATTTTGTTCCTACGAGGATATAATGTTGTATTCACATTGTTATCTTAATGTTATGTTTATCATTATGGTAATACTAGTGTTTCTCATTGCTTTAATAATGTTCTTTCTCACTGTTTATATAATGTTATGTATTGGCCTTCCTAAATGTTGCACTTCCCATTGGTTACATAATGTTATGATTCCAAACTGTGAAAAGTATGTTATTTTTCAAAACTGTGTATATTATATTATGTTTCAAAATGGTGTACACTAAGTTATGATTAAAAAACTCTGAGCATGATGTCCGTGTTTATCAACTCTTGTTGATATTTCTCATTGGGTGTGAGTTATACCCTAATTCTCGGCATCTAGCGTCGATATTTCTGACCCCCACCCCCACCACTCCCCCCTGTAAGAAAAGGCAAAAGTTGTCCCATAGCAGGTAGGGCCGTAGGGGAGTGAAGTGTCAGAGACTTCGCTGTAGTAAATCGTGGTTTACGAGATGGGATGACCAGTTTCTGTCCTCGCTGCCATTGCCTTCCCTAACTCAGGAGCAGTGTTTGGTACCCATTTACAGCCGGTTATACTTGAGGGTGATATTACTCGGTTTCGATCCCGACACCTGGAAACTTTGGCGAGAGGCAAGCGCTCTAACAACAGCCAGACTCTCCTCCTTGTAATTATATCCGCGGTAATTCACACGTATTTTAAACATATTTTAATATGACATTTTATCTAATCCTTCTGGCTCCCAATGGACCGCAGGACATTTAATACAACTATACATTGGGGTTGATCAATAACTTACTTACTTACTTAGTCGTTCCCCTTCTACCGTGAGGTGTAGAGGTTTGGAAGAGAGAGCGCCAGACTATCCTATCGGCTGTCTTCCTCCTGGCCTGGTTCCATTCTAGTCCTCGATCCTTCAAAGATTGTCTAATGTTGTCCTCCCAGCGGACTCTGGGTCGTCCTCGGGGTCTGGATCCTTGGCTCTTTGTTTCCCATGCTTGTCGTGGTATCCGATCTTCTCCCATTCTGCAGACATGGCCAAACCATCTTAATTGGGACTGTTCTACTTGGGTCTGCAGGGGGTAGGATTTAAGGCCTTGACGTATCGTCTGGTTGCGTACCATGTCTCTTCTTGTTACTTCAACCACCTTCCTCAGATACCTCATTTCTGAGGTTTGGATCTGGCTTTTATGGGTTGTAGTCATTGCCCATGACTCGCATCCGTATGTCAAGACTGGGACATAGGTGGAGCGGTATACAGCCATCTTCGTTTTCTTACCAACCTCTCTCTTGCTGAGGAATCCTCGATTTATGGCCTGAAAAAGTCTTCCAGCTGCTGCTTTTCGAGTGGCCAACTCTTCTTTGATGCCTCCCTTTCGGTCTATAATAGCTCCGAGGTATTTAAAGTGGTCGACCTGCTCCAGGACCTGTTCTCCCAGCTTAATCTGATGTTTTCTTTCTTCTCGTGATATCACCATGGATTTTGTTTTAGAGCTGCTTATGACCATCCCTCTCTTCTCCAGCTCTTCCTTCCAGACTTGCAGGTTGGATTGGAGATGTGCCTCTGATTTAGCAATCAGGGCAACATCATCAGCAAATGCCAGCTCCGAAATATAGACCTGTCTCATCTTCCAGTACCCCACTGAATACTTTCTTGTTCCCTCCTTACATGCCTTGATGACATCGTCCATAAGGAGTATGAAGAGGTAAGGTGATAGGATATCACCTTGTCTTACACCAGTGGTGGTCCTGAACTCTTCCGACTTATGGTTTGCTGTCATCACATAATTTCTGCAAGACTTGTAGAAGCTCTGTATAGCATGAATCAGAGGTGCTGGAATATTCTTCCTTGCCAAACAGTCCCAAAGTTCGCTCCAGGGGACCCTGTCAAACGCCTTTTCCAGATCTATGAAACAAAGATGCATCTCACTCTTATACTCAAGGGCCTTTTCACTCAGCTGTCTGAGTGTGAAGATTAGGTCTTGAGTACTTCGGTTTGCTCGGAATCCGCACTGGACCTCATCCAATTGTGGCTCAGCTAGGCGTCGGGGTCTCTGCTCTAGGATTCTAGAGTAGATTTTACCAGGGACACTGAGAAGGGATATGCCTCTATGGTTTCCACACTGTCGATTGTCACCCTTTTTGAAAATTGGTGTTATGATGGCAATCTCCCAATCCTTTGGTATGGTCTTGTTGTACCACGCTGCCTGTAAAACCCTTAAGAGTAATAGGTCGCCTGATGCTCCCATAAACTTAACCATTTCTGGTGTTATACCATCATGCCCTGCTGCTTTGCCCATCTTGATTTTCTCCAGTGCTGCCTTCAGTTCTTCCATCTTTATGTCATCTTCACCATCATTGGTTTTCTCTTCTGTGCTAGTGTTTATCATTTCTGATGCTTCACCATGCTCACCATCCAGGAGTTCTAAGAAATATTCTTTCCATCTTCCCATTACTTCCTTCGGGGCAGTAAGCAATTTGCCTTGCTTGTCCTTTATAAATTTGAGAGGGCATTGTTTTTCCTTCCTCATGTTCTTTAGGGTCTTATAGAACAATTTCTGGTTTTCTTGTGCATCTTTTTCTAGCTTTTCTCCAATTTCTTCCCAGGACTTCTGTTTTGCTGCTAGCACTTTGTTCTTTGCTTCTGTTCTGAGTGTCACATATTCTCTATATTTTTCCATTTGTCCTGTTGTGTTTTTAGCTCCTAAGTATTGTTTCCATGCCATTTTCTTCTCTCTTATTTTCTCTTTGACTTCCTCTGTCCACCAAGGTGTCCTCTTTCTGTTGTTCCCAAGTCGGACTTCACCGCATGCTTCTGCAGCAGCTGTCTTTATGATATCCTTGAATTTAATCCAGAGGGTTTCCAAGTCATCAGGTCGTTCTTCTGTGTTGCTCACCGCTGCAGCAATAAGCCCCTGATATCTGGTCTTAATTTCTGGCTCTCTCAGCTTGTAGGTCCTAATGCTCATTTCTCCTGCTCGTTTACTTGGTTTCTTGCGTGATGTTGGACAGTTCCTAGGCTGAGCAACTCTTTCAGTTGTTCTTTTGATTGTTAGCAGGTAGTGATCACTTCCAATCTCCGGCCCCCTCCAGACTCTAGCATCTCGGACATATTTGAATGAGCTTCTCCGAACAATGGCATAGTCGATCACTGACTTCTCATTCTTTGTTGGTTCACATCTAGTGTATGCATGTATGCGCTTATGGGGGAACTTTGTGTTTGTAATGATCAGATTCTGCTCACTGCAGAATCTAAGGAATCGCTTTCCATTGTCACTGAGAGTATCTTCTCCATATCTTCCGATAACTCCACCCCATCTAGCATGGTCATTTCCAACTCTGGCATTAAAATCTCCGAGCATGATAACTTCATCTAGGCAGTCATCCACTGTCCTTTGAAGCAGCTCGAAGAATTCCTCCTTGACCTCTGCTATCTCATCCTTATCTGGCCCATACACTATGACCAGGTTGACTATGGTTTCTCCTTCTTTTAGTTTAACAACCATAATGCGCTCCGAGACAAAGTTCCATCCCTTGATACTATCTTTTTGATTTTGGGCCACAATGCAACCTACGCCCCCTTTAGCTCTTTCAGATATGGGTACACCACTGTAGAGCAGCGTGTTGCCATTGAGATCCATGACTCCTTGTCCTTTTTTCTTTGTTTCCGTTATAGCCAGGATTTCTAGTTTTGCTTTCCTAATCTCTTCCACCAGCTCCTCTTCTTTCCCATTTATACTTCTTGTGTTCCAAGTTCCATAAGTCGTAGTCCGTAGTCCGTTCCAGTTCGTCGCCTTTAGAATCAGTCCAGTTTTCTCTCTTGTGTTGCTAGTAATCATGATATAAAGCAAACAGGTGATTGGCCTGTTGTGCCTTTGCATGGTGGAGGGGCTGCCTCCTTACGGCCTCCATGCAAGCCGCCCTCCTCCTTTTTCATCCGGGCTTGGGACCGGCATTGGCGGAGTTCTGATCAATAACCAATTCCTCAATTGTTTCTCAGTTCTGTGTATGTCTAGTGGTTCTGCATGGTGTTATGATCTTTCTCTGCCGTTTGCTTGAGCGATACTATAGCCTCCTTCAGTCATAAGTGACTTTATGAATGCTGCGCCCTTGAAGTGATAGCCCTCTGCTGCTTTTTTTTTTTTTTTTGGCCGGATGCTTCTTTTGTTGTGTTCTGTTCTCTTCTGCTTGTTGTAAGACTGTCTGAGTACTGTTTACAGGCTTGGAAGGCCTGCACGTGACAACACCTGGATATTTGTCACTTTGTCATTCCACGAAATACCAAGAATTTGGCGTAGACACCGTGGCTGGAAAGTATTGACCTTGTTTTCATGCTTAGCATAGCTTGTCCATGTTTCTCTGCCATATAGAATCGTGCTGGTGACGCAGGCATTATATACCACTCCTTTCGTCTTTATTGTGAGTTTGGAGTTTCTCCAAACAATTTATAAATTAGAAACCCACTACCACACAATATATTTATAGAATGTGTGATTATAATATACACACATTAGGACACTCGCCGGTGCTACAGAGTTCGTGCACTGTGCCGAGATCCTCCTTGTGTGATCAAAGGGAGGAGATCGGAGCACTAATGGAGTTGTCCGTGTGCAATGAAGATGGTCCTTAAACCAAACCAAACCAAACCACACGAAACCAAACACGCGTTGTGAGGTGGGCAAAGATGGTTACAGCTTTGCCAATGCACTGTCAATTTCTGTGTCCAGAGAGACTTAACCCGAGCGGTAATGATACACACTGTGGCAAGCTGGTCTCCGAATACCGTCTGACACAAAGCCCATCCTGTTCTTTTACAAGTTTGCAGCCTGTCACTGGTTTAAAACTCTCAAGCATAATCCTTGTCTTGGAAATAAGATGCTTCGGAAAGATCATCGGAATATTAGACACTCATCTCGTCACAGATAAGGTTGCAAGGAACATCACAGGATAGTCATGTGGGTAGGAAAAAAACGGGACAGCCCGTGGACACTGTGAACTTAGCGCACTTCTGTAGAGACAAATATACTGCTTACAAGACAGACGAACGAACGAACGAACGAACTTTATTTTTGAAGGGTAAAGAATTGGGCGCGCAGGCCCGTCTAACATTCTGCCCTTCCACTCTCATTAATCTTGCATACTATATCCTTCCATTCCCACATGAGACGAACGTGGTAGCTGATAAAAACGAATGTTTTTACATAAAATGGTGACTCTGTCAAAGTAAAGCGGTGCTCGGACAACTTAAAGAAGTGCTTGAACAACGTAAAACGTTTCTCGAACAACGTAAAACGTTTCTCGAACAACGTAAAACGTTTCTCGAACAACGTAAACTATGTAGAAGAAAATAAAGTGGTGCTTGAAAACGTAACGCTTTGCTCGAAAAAAGTAAATCGATGCTCGAATAACCTACGTGACCGCGTTGGATGCGAAGAGCAAGAAGACAGACTATCATTGTGAAGAGCTTCCCTTGTTTTAATATGACCCAGTTCTCCTCTCCGCTTTCACTCATACATGCACGTTTTTCTGATTGAGGAAACTGGCGGAAATTTTACTGCATGTTAAAAAAAAACACCTAAATGATACTCTCAAAACGAGTTATGAATGTTTCTTATATCCGATTTGAAGCATGCTATCAGTCTCCACACTTCACTTACCAAGTGTTACAAAACC
The DNA here is from genome assembly GCA_024509875.1 of Oreohelix idahoensis. Classification (NCBI taxonomy): domain Eukaryota; kingdom Metazoa; phylum Mollusca; class Gastropoda; order Stylommatophora; family Oreohelicidae; genus Oreohelix; species Oreohelix idahoensis. Next base: position 12,793 of record JAMPIV010009750.1, read on the forward strand.
CTTGCATCATATTATTATCCCGTAAAGGCGATTACTGTTTTTTATCGCATTATCTATACTAGCGAAAGTATTTTCTTTAACGGAGCGGAATAGGCAGAAGTGTCTAGAAGAAAAGCCAAATTCCATTTATTGGTCTCCCTTTAAGAGAGCAGATCTATCCAACAGGAGTGCTCGGCCCTTCACTAAATAGCTTAATGACGTAAAAGACTGATATATATTTAGACGCGCTCTTTAAAAGGTTCCCCTTGAATATGGCGAAGATCTACACATTTCAGCTTGGTAGGCAAATTACCCTGAGTGGAGGAGGGGGGAATAAACTTGCATATGCTACGGTGCATTAAGAGTCTAAGTGGATATTACCACCAGACGGTTCGAAAAATTGCGTTTTTAACAGGTCTAAAAAAATATATCTAGTTCCTGCTTGCTTATCTAGATTCGGCTGTTAAGAAGTGTGTGAAGTCACTTAAGAAGTGTGTGAAGTCACCTAAGAAGTGTGTGAAGTCACTTAAGAAGTGTGTGAAGTCACTTAAGAAGTGTGTGAAGTCACTTAAGAAGTGTGTGAAGTCACTTAAGACATTTCAAGTTTCAGTAGCCAGGTTGATATTATCATCATCCCCTGTTGGCTATATTTGAAGCATGGAGCCAGCAGTGCAGCATGGGTCTCTTGCAGGAAGTTTACACTAAAGCGTTCATGTGCTCCTACAGAGTCAGTTTCTTTATCTTACATGATGAGGTTGTTAGCCTCGTGCACAATCTCATATTTGTTTGCTCTTACGACATGCCTGAGGAAACAGTAGTTCTATTCTTTCATGGTCTTTTTAGAGACCCCCCGGGGACTATACGGGGCCAGTTTCATATTCTAGGGCATACATGTCAGACTGGTTTGGTTTTTTTAAGGACCATCTTCATTGCACAAGGACAACTATCTACTATCTTAGATCACACAAGGACAACTCCATCAGTGCTCTGATCTACTACCTTAGATCACACAAGGACAACTCCATCAGTGCTCTGATCTACTATCTTAGATCACACAAGGACAACATCAGTGCTCTGACCTCCTACCTTAGATCACACAAGGACAACATCAGTGCTCTGACCTCCTACCTTAGATCACACAAGGACAACATCAGTGCTCTGACCTCCTACCTTAGATCACACAAGGACAACATCAGTGCTCTGATCTACTACCTTAGATCACACAAGGACAACTCCATCAGTGCTCTGATCTACTACCTTAGATCACACAAGGACAACTCCATCAGTGCTCTGATCTACTACCTTAGATCACACAAGGACAACTCCATCAGTGCTCTGATCTACTATCTTAGATCACACAAGGACAACTCCATCAGTGCTCTGATCTACTACCTTAGATCACACAAGGACAACTCCATCAGTGCTCTGATCTACTACCTTAGATCACACAAGGACAACATCAGTGCTCCGACCTCCTACCTTAGATCACACAAGGACAACATCAGTGCTCTGACCTCCTACCTTAGATCACACAAGGACAACATCAGTGCTCTGACCTCCTACCTTAGATCACACAAGGACAACATCAGTGCTCTGATCTACTATCTTAGATCACACAAGGACAACTCCATCAGTGCTCTGATCTACTACCTTAGATCACACAAGGACAACTCCATCAGTGCTCTGATCTACTATCTTAGATCACACAAGGACAACTCCATCAGTGCTCTGATCTACTACCTTAGATCACACAAGGACAACTCCATCAGTGCTCTGATCTACTACCTTAGATCACACAAGGACAACTCCATCAGGGCTCTGATCTACTATCTTAGATCACACAAGGACAACTCCATTAGTGCTCTGATCTACTACCTTAGATCACACAAGGACAACTCCATCAGTGCTCTGATCTACTACCTTAGATCACACAAGGACAACTCCATCAGTGCTCCGATCTACTACCTTAGATCACACAAGGAGGATCTCAGCACAGTGCACGAACTCCGTAGCACTGGCGAGGATGCCAATGTGTGTATACAGGAATCCCACATTCTATGAATATTTTTTTTCTGGGGTGGGTAGGTTTCATAATTTCTTAATTTTGCCAGGGCAGCGGCCGTATGTCCAACTGTTTACGATTTCCTACCGTATCAATTCTGTATAACAATAACGATTTCCTACCGTATCAATTCTGTATAACAATAACGATTTCCTACCGTATCAATTCTGTATAACAATAACGATTTCCTACCGTATCAATTCTGTATAACAATAACGATTTCCTACCGTATCAATTCTGTATAACAATAACGATTTCCTACCGTATCAATTCTGTATAACAATAACGATTTCCTACCGTATCAATTCTGTATAACAATAACGATTTCCTACCGTATCAATTCTGTATAACAATAACGATTTCCTACCGTATCAATTCTGTATAACAATAACGATTTCCTACCGTATCAATTCTGTATAACAATAACGATTTCCTACCGTATCAATTCTGTATAACAATAACGATTTCCTACCGTATCAATTCTGTATAACAATAACGATTTCCTACCGTATCAATTCTGTATAACAATAACGATTTCCTACCGTATCAATTCTGTATAACAATAACGATTTCCTAACGTATCAATTCTGTATAACAATAACGATTTCCAACTGCCGTGGGATTTTTAACGTGCGCAACTTGCACACGAGACCTCCTATTTTTTGCCATTATCAGAGAAGGCTAGGCATCCGATCTCACAACCCTGGAGATCGGGGAGAAGAGGGGGGGGGGGGGAGTATGACATCATTAGGAACAAATGGTTCTGAAAAAATGTCCATAATAAATATTTCAGAATGTCATGAAAGCGGGTCATGCGTGGTGTATTATTATTTTGACATCATTTTATGTTCCTCAAACTTTGTCTAGACACATACATGAGTCCACAAATTGTTGGAGTGGTTTCTATAAGTCCAGATTGTTGCTGTCTAGATACATACATGAGTCCAAAAATTGTTGGAATGTGTCTCTAAGTCCAGATTGTTGCTGTCTAGATACATACATGAGTCCACAAATTGTTGGAATGTGTCTCTAAGTCCAGATTGTTGCTGCCTAGATACATACATGAGTCCACAACTTGTTGGAGTGTTTTCCCAGGTTGACTATCATTTGCTGCATTTATTCTCATAGTCTCTTATATCTGTGTATTTTTAAACCAAATTTTTCTGACCTCTCACCTAGTATTCTTATTTAATCTAGCATTTAGTTACTATTATGGGTCAGAAGAATAAATAATGCATATAAACGGCTATGATACAGGCGTGGAGCGGTCGTGCTTATGACCACTGTCCACGAAACACAAATTTTATAGTGCCGAATTGACAGTGTGGTTAATCAAATTCGTCGTTATAGCGAAGCGCTGGTGCCGTTAAGATGGTCCTGTGTTCGAGTTCCCGGCAAGCCTATCACTTCCGTTGTTTAGTTTTCTACTTCTTTATTTCTCACTAGAAATAAGAGCGAGGTAGGCGGTAAAGACCAGGACATCAAGCTATTATATCAGAGTGCACTGAATTCAGTTCAGTTTACATTAGTTGTTGTAGTTTTCACAGTCCAGTCTACAGCCAGTAAGAAGAGAAATGAAGCCAGAATGTAACCCTGCCACATCCCAGTTCTTATCTCAAAGGTTTCTGTAAGTTGTCCTTTGCGAAAAATTCTACATTGTATGTCTTTATGTATTTGGTTAAATTACTTAATTAATAAAGATAAAGCGGACTACATAATCTCGCATCAGTATTCTAACAGATTGTATGTCTAAACTGTCAAATGGCTTTTCATAGTCTACAAATCTAATTTTAAAGTGGTGAATATTGTTCCGAGCTCTGTTATACAGGATGATTGAAAACCCACTTTCTGTTTTTAAATGTTTGTATCGATTTGATTTAAATGAAAGTAATGTCAAAACAAGGAGTAATTGCCTCGTGACATTTGACTAATAAGGTTTCCTTTTTTTTTTTTTTTTTAAGATAAAATCAAACATGGCCACTAAATTGACGTAACAAGGGAGAGCAAAAACTGCATCCCCTGGTAAAGTCATGTGATGATCAGGCCGGATCTCACATCGCGTTATAATGTTAATACTATGTACACGTTTTTGCATTAAAATAGCCGTTAATTGTCTTTATTTCGACGTTTGTTTCGTATAAATCAGTTGGATAAGAGTGAACAAATAAATATTTAAAAAATATAGCGTGACTTTTCAATCACCCTTTAATGTACAGTGTGACTTTCTGGTCTGTACAGTATCTGTTATTGTAGAAAACCTGCTTGTTCTTCTCAATCTTCTATATATGACTTCCTTTAATCTTTAACAGCAGACCATGTTTAATGTTTTCCATGGCACTGATGGTAATATCATTTCTCTGTAATTTGTTGTCTTTTTCAGATCTCATGTATTTGGCAACGTGGCCTTAAAACCTTCCGTCCATTCAACTTGTATTTCGCCCTTCTTTCACAGACTTCATCAAGTAACTCCTATAACTCTTAAAGTTAAAACATTTTTTTAAAAAATTAAAATCGAATTTTTTCTCGAATTGACGAGGTGCGCGCCCTGTTCAATTTAAACTCAGGGTCCGTCGGTTATATTAGGGAGCATGTCCAAATAAAAACGATTTTTTGTCAGTTGTTGTTGTTGTTATTGATCCAGTGGCACTTGGGCTCTCGCCCTTCGGCCCAATGCCATGTAGTGATATCTGCACATTTTCACAAGTTGTTTTGTTTCTCTGTACAAGGCGTTCCCTTATCTGGCCTCGGAGGAAGGAGCATTTTCCTAACATCATCGAGTTCTGGGCACTCAAAGAGGTGGTGGTCAACAGTTTCGTAGGGGTAGTTACATAGCTGGCACTCTGGAGTGTGTTGTGGTTGAATTCTGTTCAGTTTACTGTAGAATGTTATATATTGTGCCCTGAGACGAAACATAGTGCTCTGATCCCTTTTTGTAAGATAGCCGATGTTTTACAATAACTCTTAAATCTTCTGGTCGTTCTAAGTTTTTGAAAGCAGCAGAATACGACATCTTCGTCATATATAACATTTCCTAAGAGGCCTGTCTTTTTACGTGCTGTAAATGTCACGGTTAGTGTTTTTATTTCTTATTTCACTTAGTTTTTTTCCGTGGAGAATTCCCTCAGTGGCTTTATGTTAACATTGAGCTGTGATGTTTTCTTCGCAGCTGGAAGCCATAGCACGGTGGTATGGGTTTTGTTGTGTCTGTTGTTAGTCAAACGATGTGTATTTATGGTGGCTTATTTTACAACATCCACCATTTTTTATTCCGCTTGTTTTTTCTTATGTCATGCATTTAAGAAGAAAGATACTTCTCCTGTCTTCTCTACTGCCCCCCGCCTCCCCCTCCCAACATAGAGCAACATATTATACATCTAATTAGAGAAATAGGAAACAAGACTGAGAAGAGATCTAGAGAAATTTTTTTTTTTTTAACCAGCGGCGCTCGAGCTTTCCAGCCCTTTTGGCCCAATGACATGTCATTGCTAGGCTGGGGAGACAGTGGACTTTCCTTCCAACCCGGTCAGGAGCTTCGTTCCTTCCCATCCACAGAGGGTTTATCTGCAGGATCCGTTACCAACAATAAAGAAAATTGAGAAAACATGTAGATAACAAGGCTATAGAGTTGAAGTCGTGGAGTCGGTTGTTTTTTACTGGACTCGGAGTCGGTAAAAATTGTTTGGACCACTGCTTCGAATTTTACGCCTTATGACTTGTATAAAAACTGTAATCAAGTCGGAAATCGGAGTCGTACTTCTAAAATTTCAGGAGTCGGAGTCGGAAAATTTGTTGGGCCGACTCCACAACCCTGGTAATTAACTTATATATATATATATATATACACACACAGGGACAACAGTGGCACATAACACGAAAGCAGAAACAAAATATAGTGTCCAATGGCCCCGGTTGTTCTGCTGCGGTTTAGTCGCCTTGTTGGATCCTTCTTATTTACTCAGTTTCATCGCCGTTAATTTTTCCCTAGTGGAGCCAAAAGATAACCATTGCAGCTGGTCGCTGAGCAGACGCCAGCCCCAAAGCGTTCATAATCTTGTAGCAACAGTTTCTGTAGCAATTTGTTTTACATCTTAACGGTGCCAGGCCCGTATACTTCTTCTTCTTCTTTCGTTCGCTTGAACTATATTGTCTATATCTGCAATGTTGTTTCTTGTATAAACTTCACTGTCTTTTGTAGTTCATACAGAGGTCCATATAGTTTTGCTTCCAGTGTTGTTTCTCTGGGCCAGTGGGTTTGCCTCAATATATCATATTCGGGGCAATCTTGAAGTACGTGCTCCGCAGTCTGAGGTGCCTGTCCACATGTACACATGGCTGAATTGCCAATCTTGAATTTTGTATACATGTGGCTGCGGAGGCGGTTGTGTCCTGTTCTGAGGCGCAGAATGACTATTTGTTCTGATCTGTTCATAGCTTGGTAGTCTGTGGTAAAGTGGGATGATATAAATACTTATAGGGGACTTAGTGTACTGACTGAGATCAGCTGTGAAGGTATGTGTATCTAATAGGTGCAGTGTTTTACAGATAACCTTACTTGCTACCACATTTATACCTCAGTCAGAATTATTCTGGAATATTGTGATGACTACGTTGAATGTCTAGGGTTATGTAAATGATGAAGTGTAAGTCACAACAACAACAGACAGATAAACAATTTAATTTATTCCACCACACTTGACAACACTGTGACACTCACACACATTTAACACTCTATAAGACTATCTTAAATGAGTCACTGGTAAAGTTTCAAATATATATGTATTAATTACTTTCACTAATATATATCCTGATTCAACTACACAGTGAACCAGGAATCACAATCAAATGTAACCACAATTTATATGTACATAATTTATAAATATGAACCTTGTAGTGACATATTTTATTAGTATTATCCTATGTGTGTCAGTTGTGTAGTAGTACTATAAGGTAATACTGGTTTTGTTTTTCAAGCTATGTTGTTATTTGTCATCATGACTTCAAGTGTTTGTTTATCTTGGAAATAGTAGGGGGAAAAGTTCCCAGTTCCTATCAATTTAAACAAGGTATTGTCCCTCTGTTTTACTATAATGTCAATTTTAAAGGGGGACACATAATGTTGAGCTCCTCTGGCCACAGAAGCTTATCTTTCGTGATGGCGGCAGGAAAAGACTCCTCTGCTCGATAGCTTCCCTGTGTTCTGGAGACACCTCACTGGTCGCTATCTGGACCCAGGAGGATGCTGTCAGCCTCTAGATTCAGCAAAGCTCAGACCGGGTGCTGCTCAATAACTTTAGGACCACGGTCCCTGAAACAAGAAGGTTGTACCTCCTATTTCAGAACTAATTTATAATCTATTTCCAGACTGAACACAATACATAACAAACACTGAGTTCAGAGCGGTAGGCCAACTGCTATCTTCACCTGAAACAATTTACATCAGTATACTCCTCCCTAATGGTTACTACGCCTCTGCAATTCCAGCATTAGTTCCTTCTAGTCAATAAGATAGGTGTCAGTGTACTGTTAGGCAATTCCATGCAATTTTACTTTTCTCAGACACGTTCTGTTCAGGTTGGAGCAATATCTAGGCTTTGCCTCATGTTTGCTACTGAACTACACACATATACAGACATAAATTATCAATTTACATTCAATTTTCATTAAAAAGATATCAAATATTTCAAGCTTACCACAATTCATGGAAATAATACACAATTACGTTGACTGGCAATGAATATGGCACAAAATCCGACCTGCCGCTGTCTCAGGCTTTTATTTAGAAAAATATAAGCTGAATCTCAACGCACTGTTGCTTTAGAAAGTTTATTTGAAAATGTGGTGCTGAACTGACGCTTCTAATTGACTATATTGGCGGGTCTAACCAATCGTGCCATGTTTACACAGCTTTTCAAAAAAGTACCTCTACTACTGTTTCCCCTAACAAAAAAAAAAATAGTATTGGTAGTCCGACTAATCGTGTTTCGCCTTACATTTACTGCGCTCCAATCAAATAGGATTTAACATGGGGACCTATTTCCCGTACAATGGTGGTTTCAAAATCTGCCACTGAGCGATTCTGATTTTGGTGTTGTCTGACAGCACCACCATTTTATTTTGGCTATAACTTGTTAATTCCCAGACTATTTGCGTAACACTTAACATATTATTTGTCAGCAAGTCCTAAGGAACCCAAATATACAAATTTAAGGGAGCTAAGTGGCTGCGTTCAAAATATGTATTTTCTAGGATAGTCGTGTATTTGTTTTTTTTATTTTTTTATGTTTAGAACCGCCACCTGTCCTGCTGTACTGTCAGACTAATGTCAGGATTTTAGACATAAAACAGTAGAATGTCATGTTTCCTAATAAGCGTTTTGTAAGTTTTTAAACCTAACTCTCGTATGGGTAGTGTTTTTTTATCACTGTCGATTTGAGAAAAAAAAGTTATTGCTTCTGGCCTTACGCTGGGGGTGGGTGGCATTAATTGTATATCGCGAGACGCGTGTTTAGTGTGGCATGCGTTCCTGCTTTCAGCCCTCCCTTCTCTCTATCCTAAGTTCATCTGTCTTTTCATCACGCCGTGTATAAAATGAAATTAATGGAAGTATTAATTTAGGTCATTACGCAGGGTGCCTAGCTCAAGGTTTTTCTTAGAAATGCAGTACACGTGTTATTGTAGAAAGCGTGTATTGATGTAGTAGGCTTTACTATCAACGTGAAAGCGTGAGAATATGCAGACGAAGCATAAAAAGGGGGTCTCGAGTACCGTCATTGTGACAGCACTGTTCTTTACCATTCTTCTTTCCTTTTATTGAATTTATGTGTTAGGCTTTACCTTTACTTTTTAATTTATATATGTGGATTTAGAATGTCACACGACATAGTCATCCTGCGTTGGTGTTGGTGGCTTTCTGATAGATTTGATTGAGAATAGAGCTACTGGCCAAGCAAAGAAAAGCCCCTTATACAACTTCATATTAGTTGCTTCGTGTGACGACTACCTGAGGGTACAGTGGTCTTATTCTTTGTTTCTTCAGAAACCCTCGGGAATTGAACATGATATTTTGAGCGAAACTATTCACTTGCTATAAAAAAAAATGCGACTACTGCACCCTCAGTAAAAGGCAGACCTATTTGAGCGTCTGCACTTTGGTTGATCCATCAAGCAGGTTGGGCGGTCAAGTTGATCTTACTTCGATGACAAGATGCTCGAAACGCGTGAATTTAAGAGGGAATAATCACACGAGCACGCACATACTGGCGTGGGTAAGGCTGTTTCAAACCACGCAGTGTGGGTGAGTGAGGGGGAGGGGTGGCAATAATGTCCCCCTACACTCATCTGACACGAGCCAGCATTGTGGCAGTTCAGGTCTTCTTTGACGTCATTTTGTATTTCCAACATTTCAGCGATATAATAATTCTAAATTAGTTTTTAGCTAAGAAAATTCCACAAAGTTTCTCCCCATCAAATTTGTTAGTAGTGTTGAAAGTCCATGTTTGGTTATATTGGGGCCGTGATTGTTAGACCTTGTTGTCTTTCTGGTGGCTGTTTCATTACGTTGACATTCTTTGACGTGATTTTTTATTTCTAGCATTCCGGAAATATATTAAATCTAAATTAGTTTCTAGCGAAGAAACCCACAGAAAAAAATTTACTTGTATTTATCTATATCATATTTGTTGGTAATTTTGAACGTCTATGCATTGTTAAATTGTGCCAGTATTCTTGTTTTCTGTTGGCTGTTTCATGATAAATTTTGAAATTCATTGACATGATTTTGTACTTCACAACATTTCGCAGGTGAATTCTGAATTCACTAAAATTGAATTATGAAAAGAGCTAAAACATTTATCACTTCAGATTAGCTATTAATGTTAAGATTAATCTGTATTGTCCATATATTTTTTTTCTTAACCAGCGGCATTTGGGCTTTCAGCCCTTCGGCCTAATGACATGTCATTGCGAGGCTGGGGAACCTGTGGACTTTCCTTCCAACCCGGTTAGGAGCTTTGCCCCTTCCCATCCACAGAAGGTTTATCTCAGGAGCCGTTCAGGTTATTCAGTCAAAATCCCGGTCCATGACGCTGCTTCGAATGCCCACGCCCGGGCTTGAACCATGAACACCTGATCGCCAGCGCAATGTGGTAACCATTACGCCAGCGCGGCTCCCTTATATTGTCCATTAAAGGGTATGTTGTTTCAGTGATTACGAGACCTTGTTTCTATTGGCTGCTTCGTGGTGAAAAGTTAATTAGCTCTCTTTTAGAAGTCTTTCTTTTAAGTGATGGCGAGGGGTAGACCGTTTAACCTAGACACAAGGTCCGTCTATTGCATTATGGAGAGTGTCCAAAAATAAAAGACCTTGTGGTCAGGCATTGCTACCCCGAATCGGGTTACGCCTCTGCACACACATAAGCCCTAACAAGTTAGAGCACGCGCGCATATTTAAGTACGTACATGCCGTCTTTGAACAAATAAGAGCGCACGCACATACTTAAGTACTGACACACAAACGCGCGCAAGAGCTAATCAAAGCACATGCACATACCTTAAGTGACGCACATACAAGCTTAAATAAAAAGGAGCACACACATATACTTAGGTAACACACATACAAGCTTGAACAAATAAGAGCGTACGCACATGTTGAGTACGCACTCACGGACTCGCTACAACTAATAATAGCGCACTGACCTATTGAAATACGCACGCACAACCTTAACCAAAGAAGAGCGAACGCACATTTAAAGTACACACAGACATACGTTGAGACAAATGAGAGCATACGCACATATATCCATTTACACACACACACACACACACTCTAGAATAAATAAGAAATTTCGCACATAAACTCCATTACGCACACTACAGCGTAAAGAGAAAAGAGCGCACACACGTAATCTAGCATGAGTGCACATAAACTAATAATAAAAAAAGGAAGAAAGTAAAGTATATAAGTCTATGTAAAAAAAAAAAAAGTAAGAAAAAACCATTCCATTACCTTCGAAAAAGGAAAAATCGGAAAAAAGAAAAAAAAGAAAAGATAATTCTGCAAAGTGTTTACAGAGAACCTGGAGCTCTGGCAAAACACCTTACAATTACTCGGGACGGTGTCCTTGGTTCGTGTTTTCTTCCAGGTCTTTCAAACTGTTAACTTAACAGTCGGTGCGTGTATATCTTATGGTATGGAAAGAGCCGAATTCTTTATATTTTTCTATTTCCATTAATGTTCCATTTCTGCCCGTTCCATCCCTCTCCGTTCCGTGTATCAACAAATAGTGATTTTTTTGTTCTCTCACCTTTACAGGTACCCCTTGTATTTTTCTTTTTTACCTTTACGGATACCTGGTATTATGGTTTCTCTTTCTTATTTATATTATAGAAGAATTTGAGCAATTCTGAAGGTAAAGGTAGTCCTGCAGCAGATACTGCTGTAGTTGGGTAAAGTGCTAGATCATATCTATGAGCAGCAAACATGTTTCATGACATGCCACGGAGGAAGCTGGCTTCAAACGGAAATAATTGCAGATTTCAGTCAGGAGCCGTTCATTTCTTTGGGCATGGTTTGAAGTTATGAAAAGTCGGCATGGGAACAGGAGAACTAATCGTAGATAGAAAGATATTAACTCTTCGTGATGGAGATATGTTAAATACACATTCAGAAGCTGAAGCAATCCTTGACGGGAAGATTAACGATGCATTCAGAAGACAAAATAATCCTTGATGGAGAAATGTTAGCAATACACTCAGAAGATAAAATCATCCTAAACAGAGAGACGTTAACGTCACACACAGGAGACAGTAATCCTTGATGGAGAGACGTTAACATCACTCACAGGAGACAGTAATTCTTGACGGAGAGACGTTAACGTCTCACATACAGGAGACAGCAATCCTTGATGGAGAGACGTTAACGTCTCATACACAGGAGACATGAATCCTTGGTGGAGAGACGTTAGCGTCACACTCAGAAGATATATTAATCCTTGATGGAGAGCCGTTAGCGTCACACCCAGAAGATGCATTAATTCTTGTTCGAGAGACGTTAATGATACACACAGGAGACAGCAATCCTTGATGGAGAGACGTTAACGTCACGTGAAGATGACATAATAATTCTTGATGGAGAGACGTTAAAGTCACAGACAGCAGTCCTTGAAGGAAAGACATTAAAGTCTCACACACAGGAGACAGCAATCCTTGATGGAGAGACGTTATTGTCTCACACACAGGAGACAGCAAGCCTTGATGGAAAGACGTTAACGTCTCACACACAAGAGACATCAATCCTTGATGCAAAGACGTTACCGTCTCACACACAGGAGACAGCAATCTTTGATGGAGAGACGTTAACGTCTCACACACATGAGACAGCAATCCTTGATGGAGAGACGTTAGCGTCACACCCAGAATATACATTAATCCTTGATGGAGAAACGTTAATGATACACACAGTTATGAATGAGAAAAGGGGAAACAAGAAGATATTGGACAGCATCTTGGCACAGGTACGTCAACAACAGAACTATCATATAAAATCAAAGATGAGCACCGCGCGGAAAAATCCACTGCATCAGTCGACAAGTCACCTGATGATGGTGATAATTTAATAAGAAAATTAATCTGAAATTGGGTCCTGGAAACAGTCTGCAGCTGTGCAGGCTGGCTGAGCGAGTGTGGATCGAAATGGGAAGGCAAACCCGGTCCTAAAAAATGCCGTGCAGAAGTCGGATGTGTCGACCGAAAGGTGCAGATATCACAGCTACGTTGTAAACAGACACAACGCAACCATCGTCCTTTTCAGGGCGAACGAGGAAGAAGAAGAAGAATCTGAAATTGAACGCTGTCTTTGTTGACATGGAGAGTGCTTCAACAGTTTAGGTACTCCGGTTAGTTGATTTGTTTTGATTTGTCAATTCTTCTCGCCTCGAGTTGTTTCCTGACAGCAAACAACAGAAAATTGCATTTTCTTATTGAGCCACTTCATAGCTGCTCTGTTTAGCTATTATGATTAAGATTTTTATTTTATTTTTTGTTTTGTTTTGGCAGTAAGCGCATGCAAGTTGATCTAAAAAATAAAGATACGGAAAATGTCAATAATAATATTACTTCGACGAAAATATTTCCGCGTTATTTCACAGATTGTCTTTCTCCGCGTTATTTCACAGATTGTCTTCAGAATGTAAAATTTTTTTTAAAATGTTGTCCCACAACAGAGACAGCCGTAGGGAAGTGCTGCAAGAATTCTAATGTAGCAGCGAAAAAATGTATTCCTTTATCTGTAAGAGCGACACGTGGTAAATTGGTGGGCCTAGGAGGTACTTTAAGGTAGGCATTTCTTAGCTGGTAGTCTGCTGGTTCAGAGGCCGGGGGGGGGGGGGTTCCACAAAGTCTGCAAAGTACGAGTAGAGGCCGTAATGAAGTCAGATTGTATCAGTTCACTCAGAAGTGCAGCACTACGTGTCTGTCAGCGAGCTTGATGAAGCCCTGAAAAGAACTTGTCCTGAAAGGGACCACTAGAATGCATCTAGAACAAAGATCCTGTCTATATACAGTCGAGTTTCTTTCTTCTTCTTACTTTGAACAATCTAGTTTCTTTTTTCTTTGTACATTGAACAATCTAATTTCTCTCTTCTTCGTACACTGAACAATTGAGTTTGAATAGGTGGCTCTTTGTATTCTTAATTTAACAGGAAGCCATTTACAAGACTCAGCATGAAAGACAAAACTGGAGAAAGAAGGTACCCAGTGTCTGGTCAAATATACAGTTTATCTCTGCCTTATGCGTTCCTGGAAGCGACCAGGGCTGATGACAGTAACGACAGTTTGATGAAAGCAACGATAATGAACACACTTACCCAGACAGCTTTTGTGTCATTGTAACTTTGTGCCGACCCAGTTTCTTCCTACCACGCAACGCTTTAGCTACTCTTCATCACGCTTTGACATTTTTAATCAGTTTTTAAAATAACACCTTGCAGGATTTTTTTCTCTCTAAAAAACACTTCTTTCTAAACCAAGCGTAAACTGTGGAATCATGTGTTTGTAGCAGCAGCTTCTGCGCCGTCATCTTACGTAATCATCGTCTTGTAAACAGTAGAGGAGCAATCGATTCTTTTTATGTCTATATATTCCCTGGAGCAACGCAGCGGAACCATGCTAGTTGCCTGCCATCTGCCAAGACTGAATCTGGAAGGTGTTCGCAGAAACCCGTTTCTCAAGAATGTTGATCAGTGCTTCTTAACCGAGGGTGCATGTATCCCTGAGGGGTGCGCGACCCGAGTTCTGGGGGAACGAGACATGGCAAATATAATAATAATAATATTAAAAATAATAAGGGGGTACGAGACATGCTGGATACACAGTAATAACAAAAATATTATTAGTAGTAGCCTCCTTCAGTCATAACTGATTATGTGAATAGGAATACGCCCCTGGGGTGATAGTCCTTAGATGGTTTTTTCATCGCGTTCTTTTCTCTTCTGCTTGTTATAAGAGCTTCGTTTCTGTCGTGAAACGAGTGTAAGCCACTACTTGGTTAATCACTATGTCGAAATACAGATTTGTTTCAACCAATCAACGATCACCGTTCACCAGTCTCTGAGACAGAATAAATTATACTGTTCACGCAGTTCACGCAAGATGGCGGCGAGAAACTGAATAAAATTAGGCTGTACAGCGCTTGAGACTAAACCGGAGGAAACCAATCAACTTGCTCCGCCAGGAACCAACCGAAAGCTTTCCTTAAGTATTTACCTGCCTATATAATCAGACGGATTTTATGCTAACCACGCAACCCCGAACTTGACGCCAGAGATACCGATTGAAGAAGAAGAAGCTGTCACTTTGATTTGTTGCTTACCTGAGGGCATCGACCTGCAGCCTACTTCACTAGTCGAGTCAAACTGGCCTTTTTAAATCTTGGAGGGTAAATATCAATTTACGATAACCTTTAGAAAAATAGGCCTTCAGCAGGTATATAATGTTGGTATTTGTTGTGTGTCATTATACTACCTACACCTGTATATATTAAATATATTTTGGGTTCACTATGAATGTATATGATTGATATAGACAAAGACTAATAGGACTCATACCTCAACCTATTGTCTCCTATACTTCAATCTATTATCTCAGACCAACTGCAAATATAACCAAAACAGTCCTTGTTAGGACTCAATCTATTGTCTCATCTAACTCCAACTGCAATATAACCAAAACAGTCCTTGTTAGGACTCAATCTATTGTCTCCTATAACTCAATCTATTGTCTCAGATAAGACCAACTGCAATATAACCAAAACAGTCCTTGTCAGGACTCAATCTATTGTCGCATCTAACTCCAATCTATTGTCTCCTATAACTCCAACCTGATATATCACCAAACAGTCCTCGTCGCATATACTCCTATCATAAGAACATAACAATATTGTTAGGATATATGTTACCAGCTAGTATAGCACTTGTCAGAGAGGGCGTGGTATAGTATAGGGGGAAGGACATTGTTGTATCACACCTAGGTGTACATATTATTGGATTTATTCATGTATTGATTTATATTATGGGATGTATTCATGTATTAAATGTATTCATGTCTTGAATCTATATTATTGAATGTATCCATGTATTAGTTTATCAGAAAGAATGCTTTGCAAGTAGACACATGTCTTGTCTCGCTATTGCTAAATCATACTGAGCCATGTTGTCATTCATCCTACATGCATACATCTGAGACACGCTCATTTCACTCACACTAGAAATAGGTGGGCTTGAGGACAGAAATTAGCCCCTATTTTTGCTTTGTTACAGGTTTATTTGTGTCCTAAAAACCTGAGGTCGTATGTTCGAGTCAATCCCGCTGCCTGGAACTTCGCAGGAGCATAGAGATTGTACAGAAGCTACATCTTTAGTCCCCCTCAGTCTTGGGTGGGCTAAAGTAACGAGCCTCAGCAGGAGTTCTGTGAACCAAACTACGGAGAACAGAACTGTTTAAGAGAGATGAGTACACATTAGTACCATTTCTGTCAGCATTGTGAGCATAGAAACTGTCAGTGATGAGAAAGTGAAATTAGCATAGCAAGAGACAAAAATAACAACATAGCTGATAAGTGTTATATCCTTAATTAACAGCACAGCTGATATAATTTTTGTTCCTATAATTGGAAAACTTGTTGTAATATTTATTTACAGATATATATATATATAAATATAAATATTTGTAAATCATATGTAAATTTACAAATTCAGTACATTCCATTTTTTTTCCACATTCACCCTTCAGCACAAGAGTAGATAGTGTATATACTAAATAAAAAATAAGGAAATTGTATTTGAACGACTTGTCAATTTTATCTTTGTTAAGTAAAATCTGTTTCCTTGTTTATTAATATCACAGTTAGTTACACAGCGGAGGTGGCACTTTATGTCGGTCTCCTCTCTACTATTGTTTCGAGATCAGAACATTCACAGCCGTAACTAATTTGTGATACCAGTAGTTCTCTCAGACACTGGGACTTCACCATTTTCTGCAGAAATTCTATTTCTGTAATTGTCAGTACTATACTGATCTTAAAGCCAAATAAAACCTCTCGCCACAGTTTCGCTAAGTTGGATAGCGGCGCTGTAGGAAGCATCGCCAGCTTCATCCTCCCAGGTTGGCGAATTTATGTTCAGTGCCTTCATGTCTCTTTTGCACACATCTTTGAACCTCAACTGCGGTCGCAACTAATAATAATACACAAGTCAAACCATCATATGCGCAGTAAAATACATAAAACTCAAAAATGTATTTGTACACAATGTAAAATTGATAACATGGATTCAATACACAACAAAAGTCACATTTTAAAAATAACATTTTTGTCTCAAGCATAATTCAAAAGTAGCAGCAGGTATTAATCCTAGTCAACTCTTACTTACTTTCATGTAGTAAATGCTCAGTTTTCATACATTATAACATTTATGTGACGGTATTGCCTCTCCTGCTTTGCAGTAGTGGTCCAACAGTGGCCAAAACTCAAGACTATCTATTATAGGCTTCAATGGAGTCTATATTTAAACCAGATTACTCTTAGCAGAAATGTCGATAGAAGAGTAGTAAAGCTTCTATCACACGGGAGTCTTCATAAAATATTCAGATAAGCGAAAACAATGCTGGCTGTCGCTGAGCACGTTAATTCTATAATATGCCGACACTTTTATGAAGAATTTAGCAATGGTTTGTTCTAGCTCGTTAAGCCCCCACCGCTGAGTTAATCAGTGGAATTTATTATTATAATATATATAGCTCTGTTTAGAGTGTGTGTTTAGTAACTTTGACTGAGACAAATATGTAGTACATTTAAAAGGATTAAATCGAAATTAAATTTGTAACATTACAAACAACAAAATTTAATAATCACTTTATGTTTAACAGTTTAAAAGAAATAATTTGAATAGTTATGAAAAGGATTTCATCACTTGAATAGGATTTAACTGAATAAAGGAGGTCACTTTTGGCAGCGGATATTTTCACTTAGCTGCCACTGGTAGTTTCTTCTCCCGCTGGGTCAGTTTCTTTCACTCTATTCTCGCTCGTCTCTGGTCAAAGTTCAGGCGCCGCACGTTCCCAGAACGTCAAGGCGTAACGGCTGAGTTGGTTCTGCGTCTGTCTATAAGACCCTCTTATGATGGCGTCTCGCAAATAGTCAGTCCACTTCTACCTTCACTTGGTTTCAGAGATAGTACTTTCTGCTGGTACCACCAATAACTGGTAATAGAAATAGAAACGAAACGCTCTTCTGAGTATGGCGTTTTCCTGAAACATTTATATGACCCCCCCCCCCCCCTCTTCTATTCTACCATCCATGTCAGAATTTACCCTCGATGAGAATTAAATTTAATCACTCGGGATAAAACTTCCTTTACATTTAAACTGAATAGCTTTAGCTTTACATTACATTTAAATGAAAAGGTTAAACGTCCAGATATAATATGTTTTACATTTACATCTCCACTGTTTGAAAAGTGTTCACAATATAAATTTCTTTATGTTTCATTTACATTTACACTTGTGGAAAAGTTTGAAACTTCTATTATTTAGAATGAAAACTTTTACATAAACATTTACACTGGTTTAAAGCTTGAAAGCTTTCATTAATTTTAAAGTGAATATGTTATAGGGACATATACGACACTGCTTTGAAAATGTAAGTCTTATTCTTAGAATGCACATCATTTCTTTCATCTTTCCCTCCCTGCTCCATAGGGAACCTGGAACTACTTTATGCTTTTAGTTCTGTTTACGAAACTATCAATAAAGCAATCACCAGCACGTGCAGGGGTGGTTCATGAATCATCATTCTAGATATTGAGGTTGCCAGCCCCAAATGACTTTGACATCCAATAGCGAGTTTCACACATTAAACTTCACATGGTAATATATACATATATATCTTAGTTCACCTGTTAGTAATAAAATATGAAATGTAAATCACAATTTACGCCAATCTTGGCTACAGACTTGTTTGCTCAGATGAATAAAAGAGACGAATCGTTCTCTTACACGCGTCTGGGATGTCTTTAATTTTGACCATAGATTCCCCATCTGACTCCGTGTTTCTTCAGTTTTCCTAGTCCCGGTGTTCCTTATTAAAATGCAAAGAGTTCCTGTGCTTTATAGGTCTTATTTGGTTCTCCAATAAAAGGTCCGGTTAACAAATAGGAATTATGAATCTATTCTTCACTCTGGCGAGGTCTGGTGTTGTCTTGGCGAGCGTGCACTTCACAGTGTGATAAAACTGCGAAAATGGTCAGGCTATATTCCCTTCAATGTTGTTATGAATCTAATCAGAAAGATCCAATCATTTCAAAAAGGTCGGGTGTGGCACTTTCAAAATATTTCCTACATGGAGAAATTTTGCAAAAGGTCACGTCTCCCATATATGGTAATATGATGTCTTGCATACACTCTCACCAACAGATTTGTAGATTCATATTGTCTAAAATGTAATAAATCCATGATTACTTTTAACTAAGTGACCGGAAGCGATTATATCACACTTGTCTGCCCACATGTGTCACACAGACAGTAATCTCGTTATCTGTCGTATGAGTGCGCAAACTCCGTGTCTTATCGGTGATTTAGACCGATAGCGCTGGCCGATGTACGTGTTAATCTGCCGCACCTATAACCAACACATCTGGGTAGCGCCAAGCAAATGTGATGTATCATATCAGTCGCTCCTTGCAGATGTGATACTTAAAACCTACAGGGTGATTTGATAACATCAAATATCTGCTACTTAGCCGAAACATAAAGAAAGAAATAAAGAAAGACAAGTGCGATAATTGACAGCACCTAATAATAATCAGTACCATAAATGTACCGATACTGCCGGAGAGAACCAAAGATCGATAGAGGTCGTCCATTTCGTCATAATTTAGGATAACATTTAAAACAATCCTTATCATTATTTTTCTGTCACACTTAAGATATGAACATATTGTACTTAAAATGTTAATCCCTTTTCAAAAAGTTTCGAATTCGCGAGCGGGTTACATTCAAAATAATTATTGTTACTTTGTCTACAGCTGGTATGATTAAAATAACGCTGGAAATTACTCATAGAAACACTTCTAATTTTATTTCCCTTCAACGACCAGTTTCTCATTTTCAGGGCTCAATACATGCACTAAATATATAAATAAATGATATGCTAAATGACATGCTTTATATCTTTTACGCATTTATAGCATATTTTGTAAGATAGAAGATAATGGATTTCTTGAGTTGCTGTTAAGAGCGAGGGACCTCAACAAGGTTAAGAATCATTGATGTCGAAGATATGGAATCGATTATTTTGAAAAATAAACTTTTGAAGATCAGTTGTCGTCTGCCTTCTTTTTTAATTGCTTTTTTAAGTAATGTTTTCAGCAGATCAGTCAGGTACTCATCACAATTTTTATCATTTTGTGTTAACATTATGTCTAAAGTTAATTAATATGTTTGATCTTGGCGCAGGTGTGTGACCTTTGAGCAATCAGCGGTGACTCATAAAAGAGTTTTGGTTTTTTTTTTTTAAACTCGTGACGCTACAGCATCAAAATATCTTGTAATTATCGTTCTTAATGTAAAGAACATCAGAGCAAGTTGTTTGCAGCATTTTGTAATGGTGCTGAAGCTCCTGCGTGTGTGGTTAATGATGAAGAGTGTATGTTGTACCGCTAACTGCTGCCTACACTGGGCTTGTTAGATAATGATTATGATTGTCTGTTATCGCTAACTGATAGCTGCAATCAGTTTGTGTAGATAATAATCATGACTGTCTGTTATCGCTAACTTGTAGCTACAATCAGCTTGTGTAGATAATAATTGTGATCGTCTGTTATCGCTAACTGGCAGCTACAGCCAGCGTGTGTAGATCATAATCATGATTGTCTGTTATCGTTAACTGGTAGGTACAATCTACTTTTATGTAGATAATACTTGTGTTATCACTAACAGGTGGCTACGCTCATCTTGCGTGGCCACTCACCTGCTTCTTTTATTCACGTTTGCCCAGCATCAGGCGACCATTGCATTTGAGGCTCCTACTTGGGGCCTGCGTCAGAGCAACTAATGTGTTATGGCAGCAGTGGTCTCTGTAACAATTTGTTTTACATGACAGAGTGCCCCCTGAGTTGGCTTTTACGACATGTAAGATGTGACGCAACGGTTCTATTCTATGTCACTCCCCTGTATCATACTGGGGGCGCCACACAATTGACTTATAGCAGTGATTGCTGAGAGTAGCACTAAACTGTTACAGGAAGCCTCATGTAGTTCCCGAGGAAGCCTCATGTAGTTCCCGGGGGCCTTCCGAGATAAAGACAGAATAGCTACTGTACTCTCAACATGTCGGACAATTCAACAAATATGAGGTTGCACGTGAGACTGGCAAACTCATCATGTACAACAAACTGGCACAGAAACAACCGCGGCAATAGCAAGCGACTGCTTGGTGTAGGCCAACCTGCAGGGCTGGCTGCAAGTTTCCTAAGGAGTGCACACAGACAAATGATGACGGTGTAGGCCAACCTGCAGGGCTGGCTGCAAGTTTCCTAAGGAGCGCACACAGACAAATGATGACGGTGTAGGCCAACCTGCAGGGCTGGCTACAAGTTTCCTAAGGAGCGCACACAGACAAATGATGACGGTGTAGGCCAACCTGCAGAGGGCTGGCTACAAGTTTCCTAAGGAGCGCACACAGACAAATGATGACGGTGTAGGCCAACCTGCAGGGCTGGCTACAAGTTTCCTAAGGAGCGCACACAGACAAATGATGACGGTGTAGATAATGACATAAATGATGTGAAACAAGGAATATTGAAAACACGTCGTATGTAGGTAATACACAAAAAACGCCGTGTGTAGGTAATAAACAAAACGCGTCGTATGTAGGTAATACACAAAACGCGCCGTATGTAGGTAATACAGAAAACACGCCGTGTGTAGGTAATACACATTGCTCTAGTCACCAACTACAATCAGGATGGAGGTCTTGTAGTGAAATCTTCAGAAACAAAGAAGAATACCTCAAACCACGGAACGATCTAATATGATACCGATCAAACGGAAAGAGAGAACTTAGAGGACAACGGAATAAGATTCCTAGGACAAGGTTTTGTGACATCTATTTGAGGGTGTATGCTATGGTGCCACCTCGGATTGGGCGAAAAGAAGCTCTCACAACAAGGAAGCTCTCACAACAAGGAAGCTCTCACAACAAGGAAGCTCTCACATCAAGCAGATGAGAAAAGAACACGCTGAAAGGAACACTAGGCAAAACAGCAGCCGAGGACTGTCACTTCCGGGGCGCATTCCTATAGTTAGTTATGACTGGAGGAGCTACAAGAGGTATTTGACTGGTGGTCAAGACGGATCTTGTAAATCTAAGATATCATTGTTTGGTCATTCCTGTCGGAAAGATGTCTAGAAAATTTCAAGTATGCCTGGATCATTGTCGTAAAATGTTGAGAACCACTGCATTAAAGTCTGTACAGGTATAATTCATTTCAGTCATAATTTCAGTCATTCATTTCAGTCATTCATTTCAGTCATCATTTCCTTTTTCGCTTGTTGTGGAGCATGGAGCCACAGATTTAGCTGGTCTCATTTGCAGGTTGTCATAGAATACTGAGAATAAATGCAGGTAATGATAACAGGGTTGAACTTGAAGAAACACCACCACAAGATGTAGAATCGTACACATATCTTGGCAGTAATATAGATAAAGTTGGAGGGACAGACAGTGATGTCAAAATAAGAATACAAAAAGCAAGAGGAGCTTTTGTTGCATTGGGAAATATATGAAGATCAAGAGAAATCGGATCCAACACAAAAATAAGACTCTTCAACTCAAATGTGAAGTCAGCCCTATTGTATGGCTCTGAGACATGGAGAACAACAAAGACAACAACCAAAAAGCTACAGACTTTCATAAATGGGTGCTTGCGTAGAACAGAGGGATTAAAATGGTATGACAAGGTTACCAACGTGGAACTGAGGACAAGAACTAGACAAGTGCCAGTGGAACAAGAGATGAGAAGAAGACGATGGCGATGGATAGGACACACACCGAGGAAACCTGTTGTAGCATTACAAGACAGTCCTTGTTCTGGAATCCCCAGGGCAAGAGAGGCAGAGGTAGACCAAGAAGCACATGGAGAAGAGAGCTGGAAACAGAGGTCAAAATGATGAGCAGAACGTAGAAAGAACTTGAGATGATGGCACGTGACAGGACTTGGCATGTGTTTGTTGAAAGCCTATGCTCCTTTGGGAGTGGAAGATTATGAAATGAAAGAAAAATTTGCAGGTTCCTGCACCAAGCATTCACATGCTGTTGCAGCAGTGGTTGATGTCGCAACTGGTTTTACATGATGAGGTTGCCAGCTCGACATACAACCACATTTTAGTCGCTTTTAACGACATGTCTGAGAAAGTAGTATTCCTAATCCTTCTCTCTCTCTTATCGAAGAGTCCTGGGACCTGCATGAAGCTCAGTCCAAATATCTTGAATGCTGAACTTTGGTATTATGTATTACATAAGTCAGATTGCTTAGCCATGATCGATAGAACTCTGTTGCACTTCTGACATTTGCTTGTGTTTACCGAAGACATGTATAATCTTGTCATATTTTTACTCAGATGTCACAGTAAACTCTGACTTCAGCTTACTAGCAGATGACAAACACACGCTAACAAAGACAAAGATAATCTATGAAAGTACAAGACGAAGAAGAGGTTATCAAAGAAGATACGTGTTTACTATAGGCAGGGGTCATGTCAAGACCGAAGATTTAAAAAAAAAAAAATTTAAAAGAGAGAATACAGGAGTAATCAACCCTGTGTAGTTTCTGGGGGTTTCTGAAATACAAATTAAAAATATGACAACTGCCTGCTCGTGCATGTCGTAAAAGGCGACTATTATGAGGTTCTGCAAGGAGGCTGACAACTTGATCGAGTAAAACCAATTACAACAACAACCACCACAGATAAAAGGCCACATAAATACAGTACTTTAGTTCAGGATTCCTGCAAGGAGGGCAGCTTAAGTGGCGGCTACAAACTTTGTGGGGAGAAAAAAAAAGGAAAAACGATTATGATGAAGATAATGAAGGTGATGATGATGATGATTGATGATGATGGTGATGATGATGATGTTGATGATGATGATGATGGGGATGATGATGATGATGATGATGATGATGATGATGATGATGATGATGATGATGATGATGATGAAGAAGAGAATAAATCGCAGACTGAAACACAGTGAGGTAAATTTCATTCATCGTTTCCATTTTCGCTCCCTAAGGAGCACTGAGCAATCAATGGCGCTGCCTCCCTTGGCAGGAAATCTGCACACAAGAATTCCTCTACTCTTGCAGGACTAGTGTCTGTAACAATTAGTTTTACATGATGTTATTGTTAGCTCCATGTACAACCTAATATTAGTCACATCTTACGACACACTTGATGAAGCAGTTGGCGGGGGTTCTCCCCCCCCCCCCCCCCCCCCCCCCCCCCCCCCCCCCCCCCCCAAAGGACTCATACGAGATTTGCAGCTGATAGTAAACAGGTATGAGGTGGAATATTTTTGTGCCACATGGAATACAAGATATTTCAGGTACAAGCCAGGTAGCTTGAGCTATTTCAACGTTTTTTTTGACAGGCATATAAATGTGTATATGGAAAATATATAAATTAACGAACTCATTTTATTCGGTACGAATCGGTTAATGACTCTGTTAGGACGGCAGGACGAGTGAAGCTATATCTTTTCACTAATCAGAGTAAGTTCTAAACACGTTAAACCAGGGTTCCTTAACCTTTTTTGTGACATGGACCACTTTGATTGTCAAATGAAGGCTATGGACCCATGTGATTGTCTGATGAAATCCGTGGACTCCTTTGATTATCTGATGAAGGCTGTGGGCCCTCTGATTGTCCAATGTAGGCTGTGGACCCCTTTAATTGTTCGACGAAGGCTAAGGATCCATTTGATTGTCCAATGACGGATATGGACCCCTCTGATTGTCCAATCTATGCACCCCTTTGATTGTCCGATGAAGGTTACGGTTCCCTTTGATTGTCAAATGAATGCTGTGAAATCCTGATTGTCCGATGAAGACTATGGGCCCCATTTATTGCCCGATGAAATCTATGGATCCCTTTGATTATCCGATGAAGGCTAACGACCCCTCTTAATGCCCGATGAAATCCATGTATCCTTCTAATTTTCCAATGAAAGCTCTGGACCACTTTTATTGCCCGATGAAATCTAGTAGCGCCTTTTTTACAGGCTTTTCTTTAACTTGCAACGTATGTCACTCTCTTGTCACCTTCAAATATTACAATCGATTTTTCAATCACTTCCAGATGAGCAATAGCTCTAAAACTTGGCATAGTTGTGTATTCCCCATGACAATACAATAATCAGTCGTAAAAAAAATAAAATGAATAAAATGAAAATTAATATTAATTTGGTTTGTTTGTATTAGTGAAATGGGTGATAACTGCAAATAATCTAGGTGTATTCTTTCCAACAAGATTGCCTCTGTTGAAAGAAATATTGAAACCCCCCCCCCCCCCCTCTTCCACACACGCACTATCGCACGCGCGTGCACAGACATACACACAACTGACAACTACATTAAAAAAAATGTAATTTACAACTCTTATTAAAATAAAAATTAAAATAAATATAAAAAATTAACTTTCCGTGTAATGTACTGAAAGATGAAATCCGCCTCCTGTGCTCTGGACTCGTTTATCGCAAACTGATAATGTCATTAGTGGATCGATTACATTTGGCTTAAATTTAAAAACAACAAAGGGAGCCGCACTGGTGCAATGGTTACCACACTGCGCTGGCGATCAGGTGTTCAAGTTTCAAGCCCGGGCGTGAGCATTTGAAGAAGTGTCATCGACCGGGATTTTGACTGAATAACCTAAACGGCTCCTGAGATAAACCCTCTGTGGATGGGAAGGAGCGAAGCTCCTGATCGGGTTGGAAGAAAAGTCCACAGGCTCCCCAGCCTCGCAATGACATGTCATTGGGCCGAAGGGCTGAAAGCCCAAGTGCCGCTGGTTAAGAAAAAAAAACACTAAAAAGAAGAAAATAAAAAGTTTTAAAAAAATATTTTAAACACAGGCTTTTAATGCACTAAAAAGCCACAAATAATTTTTCAAGGAGTTTATAGCCTGCAGTCAAAAAATGTAACATCAAATTGACAAAGTGTGTTTAAAATATATATATATATAAATTTTTTTTTTAAATTGTCCAATGAATGCTATGGAACCCTTTCTTGTAAACAATGCATATAAAAGCATAATAATAAAAAAGGGAAGAAAGTAAAGTATATAAGTCTATGTAAAAAAAAAAAAAGTAAGAAAAAACCATTCCATTACCTTCGAAAAAGGAAAAATCGGAAAAAAGAAAAGAAAATTCTGCAAAGTGTTTACAGAGAACCTGGACAGATGGCTCTGGCAAAACACCTTACAATTACTGGGGACGGTATCCTTGGTTCGTGTTTTCTTCCAGGTCTTTCAAACTGTTAACTT
Organism: Oreohelix idahoensis; assembly: GCA_024509875.1. Taxonomy (NCBI): domain Eukaryota; kingdom Metazoa; phylum Mollusca; class Gastropoda; order Stylommatophora; family Oreohelicidae; genus Oreohelix; species Oreohelix idahoensis. Next base: position 38,921 of record JAMPIV010009750.1, read on the forward strand.
AACAGTCGGTGCGTGTATATCTTATGGTATGGAAAGAGCCGAATTCTTTATATTTTTCTATTTCCATTAATGTTCCGTTTCTGCCCGTTCCATCCCTCTCCGTTCGGGCGACGGCATTTGAGGATTTTTCGTCGACCGGGATTTGGACTGGATTAACTCGAGACCTGGCGAAAACATTTGAAGGGGTGTCGTCGACCAGGGACTGGCGGCTCCTGAGCCGACCAGCTGCAATGGGTACCTCCGAAATCGGAGAGTATTTGCCTGAATGGCGAGGGACACCTGTCTCTGTACAAGAAATAAAGGGATACTCACGTAAAATCAATGTCAGGTTAGACATAAAATAATAACCTGAGATTTCGCCTCGAGTGTTAGCGGGCGTACGCAAAAAAAAAAAAAAAAAAGCATAATCAAAATGTTACATTTTAAATTTTAGGTTATGTACAGGAACTCCCTAGAACCCATTCACGGATCAACAAGGGGCCCATAGACCATACGTTAAGAAGCCCTGCTTTAAACTTTAAATATATCTGACCTAGATACTGGTGAATGGCAAGCAAATATTAATATTAAAGACGTTATTATATTCATTATAGCGACTGTAAAGTCGGTCGTATACATTTAAAATGAAGCTTGTTTTTTTTTTTGTCCCCGCTGTGCTTTACGTCTATTTGGAAGTTATACTATACACATGAGCGTCCGATTGGCAGAGTGGTTAGAGCTATGCTCTCTCGCTGCAAAGCTGCCGGTTTCGATTCACTGTATCTACACGCTTCATTCTACCCAGCTGTAAATGGGTACCTGACTGTGCTCTTGAGGTAGGATAGGAAAAGATAGCGAGGAAGTGAACTGATCACCCCACCTGTCGATGCTGGACCAAGTATAGTGAAGTCTCTAACACTTCGTTCCCCTGTGGCAGTATTTACTATGGGACTACCTTAACTATACATGACAATCTTAAGCAAAGGTTTGATATAATGAAATATTTAGACACTATACAGGGTCAGCATATCGAGGAAACCTGGTAATAGCATTACAAGACAGTCCTTGTTCTGACATCCGCAGTGTAAGACAAGTAGAGGCAAAGCGAAGAACACGCGGGGAAGAGAACTGGAGACAGGAGTAAAAATGTTGAGGAAGAGACGGAAAGACCTTGACCTTATGGCACTCAACCAGGATGTCTTGGCAAGTGTTTGTTGAAGGATTATGTTCCTTGGGGAGCTCAAGGTATTGATTGGTACAAGATCGATGTTCTTAGAAACCAAAGATATAAATTTTACTAGTGTTCAATATCCTTCAATTCCCTAGAGGCCTAGGTTTTCAACAAATCCATGCCAAGCCCGTGCCATCCGTTCAAGATCTGTCCATGAGTTCGTTATCCCTCTCATGTCTATCTCTAGTTCCTTTCTCCGTCTGCGTGTTTTGTCTCCCAGTACCTCTCTTACCCTGTTCATTCGAGAACAAGAACCGCCTTGTATTGCTATTAGCAGGATTTTTCATTGAGTTTTATCCAACGGCAGCGTCTGCTTCACACCACTTGTTCCACTAGTGAAGTTGACTAGCTAGACACGTTAATTCGAAGTTGTGACAGTCGACTTAAGTGCTAATGAGATATTCTCGTGTTACAGTGTTGACTGCAGGAAAAACGTATAAGTGTTTCTGAAAATATAAACAATATCTTAAAGCTTCTGACACAGGAAACTCTAGGACATCGAAAAAAAAAAAACAACCTCACACGAATGCGCAATTGCGGTAGGAAAAATCTGAACATACACTAGAGCGTCGATTCTCCGAACTAACTGGGACCAAGGTTGGCTCGGTTAATCAAATAGTTCGAATAATCAAACATACAGAATACCCAGTTTATACGAAACACAGTGTAATTAGGCTTACAATTAAGGTCACGGGAGACTGTTCTGAGTCTACACAGTAACCAAAGTCAACATTTGATTTTTAACTCCGATACTGCACTTATCTGCGAATAAATAATCGGAGAAGAATGCATTACGTGGCAGGGGTAATACTTCAGTTGAACAGTTAGTGGACCAACAGTAGATACTACAATTTTTACTTGGCGGCGGCGGTTGCTTGGATAATTGACGGTTCAAATAATTGACGTTTGGAGAATCGACGTCCTACTGATGTACTTACTAACTTTGACTTTGTTGCTGCACGCTTGCAGTGAAGCGTAGCGGGGACCTGACGTTTGGAGAATCGACGTCCTACTGATGTACTTACTAACTTTGACTTTGTTGCTGCACGCTTGCAGTGAAGCGTAGCGAGGACCTGACGTTTGCGTGCTTGAGCCAAATGTGTTGCATGAGCCCTTGCTGTTGTAGGATTTTCGTAATGTTGTCTGTCTATCTACCTCTTGGCCTTCCCCGTGCGCGGACATCAGATCATGTGATGGGCAATTTCATTTAATTTTATGTCTGTCTTTATACTCGATGCAAGATGTAATTCCTAGAGCTGTTTTTCTGATGTCATCATTTCTCATTCTGTCTTTCCTAGTAACATCATTTGCTTGTCTGTAGCAACTCATCTCACAAGATGTGATCTTCCTTTCGTGTACTTTAGTCACGGACCATGTTTGACACTGATAGCAAAGAGTTGGTTAAAAACATACTATTTATCAGCTGTCGTTTAGTTTGAATACTGACATTCAGATGTTTGAGTAATGAAATCTAAGCCATATATAAGACCATAAATATACGCATATACATACACACATAAAAAAGAAAAGGTAAAGGATCCCGTTACACGCCCATGAGGCATTATTGGGAATATGGTGTTAGGCCCATATTTTCTTGATCATCGGCACACTAGGGGTGATGTGGTCAGCATCACGCCGGCCACCTTAACCTTCCCAGAGTTGCTCTGGTACCCAATTCATGAGGCTGGGTCGACCCCGGAGCCGTTTGCGGTCTAAAAAAATCCCACCTCAACTGGGAATCGAACAATGGACCACAGAGCTAGGAAGCCAGTGCACTAACGACTGCGCTACCGCGGCTCCCCACATACACACATAGGGAAAATACGATGATCATGACTTGCATACACACAACCACTACACAATCTTTTCTTTCTTTTTCACATAGTTATTGTTATTGTTAATCAGAATCGACCTCACTGTACTCCGGGCAACCCCATAGGGCCTCTGTCTCCCTCAGCAAATGTCGAAGAGTATGAATGCTAATTGTACCTGTAGCACGCTGGTTGTACACACGACGGATGCATTCTCTCTCACGTCCATTTCTGCCAAACTCCAACAGCCCCCAGCCTTGTTGATTCATCCAATGCAGTGTCATTATCCAGCAGGCGATCATTAATAGCCCTTAGTATCTCTCCCTTATCCATGCCAGTGTCCCCACTATGGGTGCTCTCGAGGCCACTCTGTCAGCTCTCTCATTGCCACGTACCCCTGCATGACCAGGACAGTAGATCCACACCAGTTCTTGAAGACTTGAGGATTCTATTGATGTTTTCCATTCCTGCCGCAGCCATCCGTTCTGAACTTTCCGAAGCATGGCATGAGAGTGTGACAATTTAACTGCCCTGATTGATGGAGTTTCAGACAGCCACCTCAGTGCTGCAGTAACTGCCTCTACCTCTAATCTGATGCTGGAGGTTGTTGTCATGTAGGCTCCACTCTGTTCAGCGACGACCCTGCCCTTTATTCTCGCAGAGAAGCCCCATCCTGATTTCTCACAACGCACTACAGAACCATCAGTGTACACAATGGCTTCATCATCCCCAGCATGATCACAAATCAGCTGATTAATCTCCAGCTCTGCTTTTCCATTGCCCCAAGATCTGCACTCTCTGCCAAGGCTAATGATGACCTGATGGTAGTTTATCCAGTTCTTCCTTGACTTACTCCACTCGTTCCCTTTGGATACATTTTCAACACTGGTCACCTCACCAATCGTGGCTTCTGCCTGTGTCATCCATGACATCCCCCTCTTGATTCTTGCTCCTTTGATGTCAGCTACATTCAAATGTAGAGGGTGTCTTTTGTCGGTGGTTACCCGCATATATGCTTTTGCCTGGGCCCTTGCATATCTGAATCTAATCGACAGCAATCCGAGCATGTATCTCATTGTCACAATGGGGGTATCACGAGTACAGCCCAAAACTATTCGCATCCCTTCATTCTGAATGCGTTGCAGTCGTTCACATTGTGACATTGACAGCGTGAGTATTCCTAGCCCGTACTCGATTACTGAAACCACGAGCTGATGATACAGGAGAAACAATAGTCTCTGTTCCAAGCGCGCAGCAGCCATTGTTTTTTAAGGCTTCCAGTCCTCACTTGCACTTCTGTATGATCAGTTCGACATAATACTTGAATGATAGCCCACGATCAAACGTTACTCCCAGATACTTCAGCCTGTTTTGCCTTTCAATGTTCTGCCCATTGAAAGGGATGTCTGGAAGGTCTGCTTTCACTATGGAATTGTTCAAAGAGCACCACATCACACAGATTCATACATACTCTGGCACACTACTTCTTTCACTCGGCCTTTCACTGATATAATATTCATTTGATCAGACAACAAAGACACAACAGCATTTTTACCACTTATCCTTGCACACTTTTTTCTCCTAAAACTTCATATGTACAACCTATCAGAAAGGTTCAAGCCACTAAAAAAAATATAACAATCCTATTTCTCTCAGCCTACATGCATCACTCACTCCAGTGCATGGTAATCTACTCCAACTGATCTATCAGAGGGATGAGCACTTATCTCAGAAAGACCCAAACGGTGAGGAAAGATACAGTTCCAGAGTTAGAGTAGACAGATAGGAACAACGATAGAATCAGAAAATGTATGAAGAAGTGAAACAAAGGCAGAAGAAGGTGGTTTAAAAAAAATATCTCTCAAATATTTAAGTGCAGGTCCTGAGCTGTTAGACCACCTACAACGGGTAAAGGTAATTAGACAGCAGTACTACCGTAGAGAAGTGAAGTGTTAGAGATTTCACTATCATAGGTCTCAGCTTTATGATGTGGGCTGACCAACTCCCTTCTTCTTTACCTTTGCTTCACTAACTCAAGAGCAATAATAATAATAATAATAATAATAATAATAATAGCCCCTTCAGTCATAACTGACTATGGGAATGCGCCCCTGAGGTCTCCCTGTAGCGGGAGGTTATTTAAAATTATTTATATGTAAGAGTATGCCAGTAAAGAGTTCTGACCTTACAAGTAATACCCCAGTCTTAGAAATAAGCACTGGTGTATTGTTATCATAAAAATAGTCAGACTGTAAAAACCCTGGCCCAGTTGGTAAGAAGTAGTACCAGGATTTAAGGTGTCTCCTCCCTATGACTATCTTATGATTACTTATATTCTAGGGGATAAGTAAAATGAACATTCACTGAAACCACAAATGGAAGAAGTGAATAAATCCTCAGGTACAGTTAAAATAGTTTAATAATTACACTAATATTCTATTTCTACTAGTTGGAAAAGAGCATATACATATATATATATACAAGTATTCACACAATTACTATTATGGTCTGTTTATACTTCAAGATCTTAAATAATAAAGTTACTGAAATCACTGTTATTAGTCCTTTGAATTTAAGGATAACTGTCATCAGTTGACTGAGTTTCTGTATGGTTACTTATTGTTTTCAACTATTGGCTGTTTCACATGTATAGGTGGTCAGTGTCAAACAGGACACTTATCTTTCCAACTTGATACTGCTGAAACTGTCCTTTGCTGATATCAGACTTGGTAGGCCCAACAGTAGGGATGCCAATGACCAGTTGAAGTTCACTCTTTGGGGTCCTGCACTTTGGTGGGATTGCCTCGGATGAACTACACCGGCTTCTGATACTGGACAGTCTGGTTTGAGTTATTTCATGGAACCTGCAACATATCAGCCTTGGCTAGTATCTGGCTAGACTTGTAGTTGACTAGCACAGATGTCAGACCAGTCAGTCATCAGATGTCACCGTTATACAATCATAGTAAGTAAGGACATCATTTCAGTGATATAGCATTAATATTAACATTTCAATTAAGTGTAACTGACTAGCACATAAGTCAGACAAGTCAGTCATCAGGTGTCAAAGTTATACAGTCATAGCAAGTAACATCAGTTCAATGATATAGAATTAATATTAACATATCAGTAATAAACATCATCTGGTTTATTCCGCTCCTATACATCCTTTCATATTCTATAACTTGATCCTTCCAAATCATATCAAGTACGAATTCAAATACTGATGCTATCCTTAGCATCTACACAAAAGTAATACATAAATAAAGAAAGTGAGTGACCACGTGATCAGGTTGCTTTCTACTGAAACTGGCTGTAGAACACTCCAGTTTACTAGCTGTAAATGGGTACGAAGTTGTGCGCTCGAACTAGGGAAGGCAAAGGCAGCGAGGAAGGGGACTAGTCACCTTAACCTCGTAAACTGGGATCTTCCATGATGAAGTTTCTAACACTTCATTTCCCTATGACAATCTCTGCCATGGGACTGCCTTTATCTTCGTAAGCGATAAAGCAATATGATAAATATAACTTCATTAGGCCGTGGGGCTATTTGTGATTACTTTTTGTACAAGCAACACTCATCCATAATGCACATGAATAAATCATATTAAAATAATAATACGTTATATCAATGAATATTATACAGGCATATTTTGTGAATTCTGTATGAACCTGAAATAACAAATATTATACACGGTAGTTATCATAATTTCGCTTACCCTCAGACTTCAGATACTGGACTTAAAAATGTTTCTGGCGATCCGCTCACAATTCATGGGTCGTGGCGAAACTCTGCCTCCAGTCTGTCTGAACCCTCTTTCGTTGTCTGTAGCTCAGTTTACCGATACGCTTTAAATACGTATAGCGCGGACGTATCGGAGAGTACCGACGTCACAGCTTAAACCTAAGCCTGAAAAATCCTTCCCGAACAGTGATTTCGGCCGAACTGTGCGTCGACTGAAATTTTGCCTTTATCATTCTCGGCATATATAATATCCATATAGTTCCATCTTATCTAGTTTTATACAGCTGATAAAACTCTATCTTCCTATCCATGTAATTTCCCAAACTGTTATTTGTTGATTTTAATATTTAGAACAGAAGTGGGTTTACATGCTTTTAGCGTAACTGTGGGCAGCCGAAATACGCATATATCTCCGTAAATGAGAACTTCCTACCGTTCCATCTTATATGCAGTTATACACCATCCTTCCCTGTACTGAAATGTAAAATCCTTTTCATACGGATTCCCTTCTGTTTTTATTTATCGTTGGCGATTTCCTCTGTCCGATACACATTTCGCTGATACGCCGCCATTTTGAAAGCGGTCACTCGATCGTAGATGGGTTTATAAATCTAACTGAAAACGTTTGCAATGACTTGAAACCAATTTTGCGACATAGCTCCCCCATATTTTAAGCTGGATGATATCTAGCTTAACTATTGGGTACAAGACAATTGCAAAACGACCATTCCGAGGTTAGTTTTCCTTCTTTCTATCCTCCTCAAGCTCTGTGGGATGGCGACTAAGAAAATCTGCGCCCACATTCTGTTTTCCAAGAATATATTCATCCTTTACTATCTCTCTCCTTCCTGTTCGGCTTTTCATCCAGGCTCTTACTGCTGGTGAAACGGGGTCGGTAGGTTTCCCATGAAGTTTACCGCCCTCTTTTCGTTGATAGTTGGATGTGGTTTTCCCTCGCAAATCCGTAGGTGTTTGATTTTCGCTACGTGATTTGTTCCTTTTTTCCAGCGCATGGGGTTCAGACTGCAATTGAACCTGTGTGGGATGTTTCCTTTCCCCTCCCGTGCAAATCTCGGGAGTACCCCTGATTGCTGGTTTGCTTGTAGATTTTTGATGAAGACTCTTCCGTCGACTTTCTGAATCTACATAGGTGCACTCTGGACAGGAATTTACATACTGATTTATGTCTTCCGTAATGCCCGGCCAGTAGTACTGGGTGGCTACTCTTTGTTTTGTGGCACCATTACCCAGGTGTTCACTCAAAGTTGTTATGTGCCCCCAACCCATAACCTTATTTCTATAGGTGGATGGTACCACAATTTGACCATGACTTTTCGTCCCTCTGCCAGCTTTCCTGTACAAGAGTCCATGTTCCATATAGAAATGTCCTTTCCTTGGAGCGTTATGAGTTTTAGACAATTTTCCAAAACAAGGCTTCAATGTGCTGTCTGCTTCTTGAGCCCGTTTCATTTCAGTCGAATGAAATTTTAAGTTGGTGTCCCTCTCTATGTTCCTGGAGTCAGACCTGGTCTGGGTTTCTGCCATAACCATAGGTTTTACAGGGTCTCCCAAGAAAACATATTTACGCCCCAACATTAGGGGGTAAAAGGGATCATCTATCACAGCTGCATTTATCTCCCCTTCCACATAGCGACAACTGACATGAATCTTTGCTATGGGTAAAGTAAGGGGTGATGTTCCTTTTAGTGGCCCTTGAATGTCTACTGTTTCTGTGGTGATTTGTTCAGGGCTCACCAGAGATGCACACACGACTGCGTCATAGGACAAACCTGTGTCATACATTCCTGTGACTGGTTTGCCATTCACAGTCACTATCTCCTGTGTAGGTGGGTGATGGAGGCTATTCTGACTCACAGTCAGTTCCTTCCTATCAGAAGTCCTCACCTGTAGACATGCAGCATGATGAAGGGGTTTTTTCCTCCCACATTCATCCGTGTTGTGGTTGCTCATCTTACAAAATTTGCACCACTTAGCTCCCTGTTTATAGGGTTTATTTTCCTGAGTCTGAGGGTTCTTGTCCTTATTATCAAATCTTTGCTTGTATCTGTATGGTTGATCCATCTGGTCAAAATCGGTATTCTGCGGTGGTGGCTTATATCCTTCTACCTGCTTCCTTTTTGTTCCTACCAATTCAGCTTGAGCTGCTTGGTATCTCTCTGCACATTTCAAAATGTCTTCCAGCCTCTCTGCTCCTTGTTCCATAAGGAATTCCTCATTTCTTGAGACATGGAATCTTTCACTTGCTCTAACATAACCATTTCTTTCAGATCCTCGTAGGTTTTCTGATACTTACCTAAACTACTCCATTTCAACAAATACGTTTCTAGCCTAGCTGAGAACTGGTTATATGTTTCTCCAGGTAGAGGTTTAGAAGTTCTAAATTTCTTCCTATATGCCTCTGAGTTCTTTTCATACCGAATAAGTAAGGCTTGTTTTAGGATTTCATAATTTTCCTGATCTTCTTTGGGGAGTTTCAGAAACACATCATATGCAATACCTCTCAATCCCTGGGATAACTTTAGACTCCATTTTTTCCTTTTCCAGTCCATATGTAGAGGCTAGCCTTTCATACCTATCCAGGTACGACTCAATTGCGTCCTCCTTTTCAACAAATGGATCTAGGTGGAAGTTCATGGCCCCATTTGCTGTGTTCTGAAAAGAGCTATTCGCAGAATGAGGTGAGCTATTACCATGGGTGATAGTCCCAGCCTGAAGTTCAAGATCAAGCTGTCTCATTTTCAGCTCATGGTCTCTCTCTGCTTGTAACCTCCTTTCTTCTCTCTCAGCTTCTAATTTCTTGGCTTCTCTCTCCGCTTCTAATTTCTTGGCTTCTCTCTCTGCTTCTAATTCTAATTTCTTGGCTTCTCTCTCTGCTTCTAATTCTAATTTCTTGGCTTCTCTCTCTGCTTCTAATTCTAATTTCTTGGCTTCTCTCTCTGCTTCTAATTTCTTGGCTTCTCTCTCGCTTCTAATTTCTTGGCTTCTCTCTCCGCTTCTAATTTCTTTGTTTCTCTCTCTGCTTCTAATTGCTTTGCTTCTCTCTCGGTGTACTTTTCACATTCCGTCGTGACATACCGGATCAGAGCGTCACCATCCATGCCAAGCTCTTTTCCCACCTGCAGTGTAGCCGACCTAAATTTGACCAAGTCAGCCATGATGTATCTGTAGTCTAGTAGGGCAAGCGATCTTACTCCAACTAATTTACTGCAATATAATTAACTTAGTTAAAATTAAAGTTAATTAAACTGACTTCACCATATATGAAACAGCTTTCTTTATCTGTACTCAATGGTACTCCTAAAAATATAATTATTTCCTACTATGTTACTCTTTCCAAAAAATTTTACAAAACAAAATTTTCTACACAGCAGAAATGGAAAGTTGGCTCAGGAATATCAAAGATATATCCCGCAGACGAGCCCCCACTGTAGCGGGAGGTTATTTAAAATTATTTATATGTAAGAGTATGCCAGTAAAGAGTTCTGACCTTACAAGTAATACCCCAGTCTTAGAAATAAGCACTGGTGTATTGTTATCATAAAAATAGTCAGACTGTAAAAACCCTGGCCCAGTTGGTAAGAAGTAGTACCAGGATTTAAGGTGTCTCCTCCCTATGACTATCTTATGATTACTTATATTCTAGGGGATAAGTAAAATGAACATTCACTGAAACCACAAATGGAAGAAGTGAATAAATCCTCAGGTACAGTTAAAATAGTTTAATAATTACACTAATATTCTATTTCTACTAGTTGGAAAAGAGCATATATACATATATATAAAAGTATTCACACAATTACTATTATGGTCTGTTTATACTTCAAGATCTTAAATAATAAAGTTACTGAAATCACTGTTATTAGTCCTTTGAATTTAAGGATAACTGTCATCAGTTGACTGAGTTTCTGTATGGTTACTTATTGTTTTCAACTATTGGCTGTTTCACATGTATAGGTGGTCAGTGTCAAACAGGACACTTATCTTTCCAACTTGATACTGCTGAAACTGTCCTTTGCTGATATCAGACTTGGTAGGCCCAACAGTAGGGATGCCAATGACCAGTTGAAGTTCACTCTTTGGGGTCCTGCACTTTGGTGGGATTGCCTCGGATGAACTACACCGGCTTCTGATACTGGACAGTCTGGTTTGAGTTATTTCATGGAACCTGCAACATATCAGCCTTGGCTAGTATCTGGCTAGACTTGTAGTTGACTAGCACAGATGTCAGACCAGTCAGTCATCAGATGTCACCGTTATACAATCATAGTAAGTAAGGACATCATTTCAGTGATATAGCATTAATATTAACATTTCAATTAAGTGTAACTGACTAGCACATAAGTCAGACAAGTCAGTCATCAGGTGTCAAAGTTATACAGTCATAGCAAGTAACATCAGTTCAATGATATAGAATTAATATTAACATATCAGTAATAAACATCATCTGGTTTATTCCGCTCCTATACATCCCTTCATATTCTATAACTTGATCCTTCCAAATCATATCAAGTACGAATTCAAATACTGATGCTATCCTTAGCATCTACACAAAAGTAATACATAAATAAAGAAAGTGAGTGACCACGTGATCAGGTTGCTTTCTACTGAAACTGGCTGTAGAACACTCCAGTTTACTAGCTGTAAATGGGTACGAAGTTGTGCGCTCGAACTAGGGAAGGCAAAGGCAGCGAGGAAGGGGACTAGTCACCTTAACCTCGTAAACTGGGATCTTCCATGATGAAGTTTCTAACACTTCATTTCCCTATGACAATCTCTGCCATGGGACTGCCTTTATCTTCGTAAGCGATAAAGCAATATGATAAATATAACTTCATTAGGCCGTGGGGCTATTTGTGATTACTTTTTGTACAAGCAACACTCATCCATAATGCACATGAATAAATCATATTAAAATAATAATACGTTATATCAATGAATATTATACAGGCATATTTTGTGAATTCTGTATGAACCTGAAATAACAAATATTATACACGGTAGTTATCATAATTTCGCTTACCCTCAGACTTCAGATACTGGACTTAAAAATGTTTCTGGCGATCCGCTCACAATTCATGGGTCGTGGCGAAACTCTGCCTCCAGTCTGTCTGAACCCTCTTTCGTTGTCTGTAGCTCAGTTTACCGATACGCTTTAAATACGTATAGCGCGGACGTATCGGAGAGTACCGACGTCACAGCTTAAACCTAAGCCTGAAAAATCCTTCCCGAACAGTGATTTCGGCCGAACTGTGCGTCGACTGAAATTTTGCCTTTATCATTCTCGGCATATATAATATCCATATAGTTCCATCTTATCTAGTTTTATACAGCTGATAAAACTCTATCTTCCTATCCATGTAATTTCCCAAACTGTTATTTGTTGATTTTAATATTTAGAACAGAAGTGGGTTTACATGCTTTTAGCGTAACTGTGGGCAGCCGAAATACGCATATATCTCCGTAAATGAGAACTTCCTACCGTTCCATCTTATATGCAGTTATACACCATCCTTCCCTGTACTGAAATGTAAAATCCTTTTCATACGGATTCCCTTCTGTTTTTATTTATCGTTGGCGATTTCCTCTGTCCGATACACATTTCGCTGATACGCCGCCATTTTGAAAGCGGTCACTCGATCGTAGATGGGTTTATAAATCTACCTGAAGACGTTTGCAATGACTTGAAACCAATTTTGCGACACTCCCATGTTGCTGGATCCATGTCCAGTGCCCTCATATCTCTCTCTCTTGCACACATCTTTGAACCTCAGCTGTGGTCGCCCAACTGTTCTCTTGCCATCTGCTAATTGTCCGTAGAAGATATCTTTTGGGATGCGACCATCTTCCATGCGGCGAACATGGCCAAGCCAGCGAAGTCTGCGCTGTTGTCGTGTGAAATTCTAATCCACATATATAAATTAAAAAATAAATGCAAAGCCTAACAAATAACTTCAATAACAGAAAAGAAGAATGGTAAAGAACAGTGCTGTCACAATGACTGTACTCGAAATCCCCCTTGTTTTCTACTTCGTCGGCAAATTGTAACGCTTTCACGTTGATAGTAAAAGCCTACTGCATCAATACACGCGTTTCCACAACACAATAAAACGTGTACTGCCTTTCTAAGAAAAACCTTGAGATACGCAAGCTGACCTATATTTAAAATTCCATTCATGTCATTTTATACATTACGTTACCATAAACGAAAGACAGATGGAATTAGGATAGAGAGAAGGGAGGGCTGAAAGCCGGGACGCATGCAACACTAAACACGCGTCTCGCTATACAATTAAAGTCATAACGCGTGTAAGGCCACAAGCACTAGCTTTTTTCAAATCGACAGTGATAAAAAACACTACCCATACGAGAGTTAGGTTTAAAAAACTTACAAAACGCTTATTAGGAAACATGACATTCTACTGTTTTATGTCTGAAATCCTGACATTAGTATGACAGTACAGCAGACACCATAAAGTTTGGAAGTGAGGAGGTGGCAACAGCACGACTATCCTAGAAGAAAATGCATATTTTGAACGCAGCCACTTAGCTCCTTTAAATTTGTATATTTGGGTTCCTTAGGACTTGCTGACAAAGAATATGTTAAACGTTACGCAAATAGTCTAGGAATTAACAAATTATAGCCAAAAGAAATAGTGAGGGTGTCAGACAACCCCCAAAATCAGAATCGCTCAGTGGCAGATTTTGACACCACCATTGTACGGGAAATAGGCCAACATGTTACCTCCTATTTGATTGGCGGAAAGTAAATGTAAGGCTAAACACGATTAGTCGGACTATAAATACTACTTCTTTGTTGTTAGGGGAAACAGTAGTAGAGGTACTTTTTTGAAAAGCTGTGTAAACATGGCTCGATTGGTTAGACCCGCCAATATAGGCAATTAGAAGCGTCAGTTTTAGCACCACATTTTCAAATAAACTTACTAAAGAACCAGTGCGTTGAGCGCCAGTGCATATTTTTCTAAATAAAAGCCTGGGACATCGGCAGATCGAAATTGTGCTATATTCATTGCCAGTCAACGTAACTGTGTATTATTCCATGAATTGTGGGACTGTGGTCCTAAAGTTATTGAGCAGCACCTGGTCTGAGCTTTGCTGAATCTGGAGGCTGACAGCATACTCCTGGGTCCAGATAGCGACTAGTGAGGTGTCTCCAGAACACAGGGGAGCAATCGAGCAGAGGAGTCTTTTCCTGCCGGCATCACGAAAGTTAAGCCTCTGTGGCCAGTGGAGCTCAACATTATGTGTCCCCTCAAAAATTGACATTTTAGTAAAAAAGAGGGACAATACCTTGTTTAAATTGACAGGAACTGTGAACTTTTTCCCCATACTATTTCCCAGATAAACAAACACTTGAAGTCATGATGACAAATAACAACATAGCTTGAAAAACAAAACCAGTATTACCTCATAGTACTACTACACACTGACACACATAGGATAATATTAATAAAATATGTCACTACAAGATTCATATTTATAAATTCTGTACATATAAATTGTGATTACAATTGATTCTGATTCCTGGTTCACTTTGTAGTTGAATCAGGATATATATAGTAGTGAAAGTAATTAATACATAAATATTTGAAACTTTACCAGTGACTCATTTAAGATAGTCTTATAGAATGTTAAATGTGTGTGAGTGTCACAGTGTTGTCAAGTGTGGTGGAATAAATTAAATTGTTTATCTGTCTGTTGTTGTTGTGACTTACACTTCATCATATACATACCCTAGACATTCTGACTGAGGTATAATGTGGTAGCAAGTAAGGTTATCTGTAAAACACTACACCTATTAGATACAGATACCTTCACAGCTGATCTCAGTCAGTACACTAAGTCCCCTATAAATATTTATAACATCCCACTTTACCACAGCTGTCTAAGAAGCGTATACATACTTTGAAGGCCAGCACGTGACAACACCTCGACATTTGTCACTTTATCTTTCCACGAGATGCCGAGGATGCGGCGTAGACACCGCAAATGGAAGGTATTGAGCCTTCTTTCTTGCTTAGCATAGGTCGTCCAGGTCTCGCTGCCATATAGGAGTGTGCTGGTGGCTCAGGCATTATATACTGCAGCTTTGGTCTTCATTGTGAGTTTAGAGTTTCCCCAAACACGCGATGTGAGGCGGGCAAAGGTAGCTGCAGCTTTGCCAATGCGGCTGTCGATTTCTGTATCCAGTGAGAGTTTGTCATTGATGGTAGACCCTAGGTATGTGAAGTGGTGCACCACTGCCAATTCATAGTTATCGATAGTGATAACTGGTGCAGCACCCACATCCTGACTCAGCACATTCGTTTTTTCTTTAGACTTATTGTGAGGCCAAAGTCCTTGCATGCTTTAGTGAAGCGATTCATCAAGCTCTGAAGCTCCTGTTGGCTTTGAGTGACGACTGCAGCATCATCAGCGAACAACAAGTCTCTTTATAGTGACCCTTCTGATTTTTGTTTTTGCCTTCAGCCTTGAAAGATTAAACAGACGGCCATCTGACCTAGTGTGAAGGCATATTCCTTCAGTTGCATCTCTGAATGCATGTTTCAAGAGTAAGGCAAAGAAGATTCCGAAGAGGGTCGGAGCCAGAACACAGCCTTGTTTAACGCCACTTCGTATATCAAAGGGCTGTGACGTGCTTCCAGCATATTGGACTGTTCCCTTCATGCCGTCATGGAATGACTTTATCATTTCCAGCATTTTAGAAGGGCAGCCTATTTTCAGGAGGATTTTAAAGAGTCCATCCCTACTAACCAGGTCGAATGCTTTTGTGAGGTCTATAAAGGCGATATATGGTAGTCTTTTCTGCTCTCTTGATTTTTCCTGAAGCTGGCGGAGAGAGAAGATCATGTCTGTTGTTGATCTGCCAGCTCGGAATCCACACTGTGACTCTGGATATATGCGCTCAGCTAACTTGTGTAGTCGCATTAAGATGACTTTGGCAAAAACCTTACCAACAATACTAAGAAAAGAGATGCCTCTGTAATTATTGCAATCACTTCTGTCTCCTTTATTTTTATACAGTGTTACAATCTTGGCATCTCGCATGTCTTGAGGAATAGTTGTCTCTTCCCAGCACTGGCACAGCATCCTATGCAGGGGATGTAATAGCGTGCTCTTACAGCATTTGATTAAATCAGGAGGAATCCCATCACTGCCTGGTGCTTTGCCAGAGGCCAAGCTATCAATGGCCTTGCTGAGTTCCTCTAATGTTGGTTCGGCATCCAGCTCCTCCATAGTTGGCAGACTGTTGACACCATCAAGGGCTGCAGGCGTAACGGTATTGTCTCTAGCGTAAAGCTCAGAGTAGTGCTCGACCCACCTCTCCATCTGCTTACCCTTATCGGTTAGCTTCTCTCCGCTGATGGTTTTTAGCGGTGCCGTCTTACTTTTATGGGGGCCAAGTGCTTTCTTTATACCGTCATACATTTGTCTAATGTTGCCTGTTTGCGCTGCGATCTGGATGCTCTCACTGAGCTGGAGCCAGTAGTCATTTGCACAGCGTCGAGCAGTTTGTTGAACTTTGCTTCTCGTAGCCCTCAGGGTCTGTAGGGTTCTGGCACTCGGTGAACGTTTGTATTCATTCATAGCACTGCGCTTAGCTTCAATGACAGGTGCCATCACATCTGATGAAGCATCAAACCAGTCATTTGAGTTTGCTGTTTTCTTACCAAAGGTGGCAAGTGCAGTACTTTGAATGGTGTTCCGTAGATGCTCCCAGTTCTCTGTAATAGTATCACCATGCTGAGGGCTACTGAGCACTTTCTCGAAGGTCGCAGTGAATTGAGCGATCATGAAAGGGTCTGACATCTTGCTGGTATCAATGCGTGGTTTCCCTTCATGTCTGACACGATAGAGTTTTCTTGGTTGTGCTCTGATTTTGCAGCAAACCAAGGAGTGATCTGTATCACAGTCTGCATTATGGTACGAGCGCGTGGAGAGCACAGACCTGAGGAGTGGCCTTCTGACGAGAATCAGGTCAAGTTGGTGCCAGTGCTTGGATCGTGGGTGTCTCCATGACACCTTATGCTGGGGTTTTGTCTGAAAGTAGCTGTTCTTGCCTAGGTATGCTTTTGATAATTGCTGTTAGATTCTCGTAGAACTCATCTTTAGCTTCTGAGGCAGAGTACAGAGTAGGAGCATACACACTGACAAGGGTGATGGGACCTGTGCTAGTTTGCAGGCGGAGCGTTAACAGGCGTTCTGATCCTTTCTCGCCTGGTTCAACCATTTTAGTTAGCGATTTTTTGACCGCAAAACCTACTCCGTGTTCTCTAGCTTTATTAAGATCTTTCCCTTGCCAATAAAATGTGTAGTCCTTCTCGCTCACCGTTCCAGAGCCCGCCAGGCGCGTTTCCTGAAGTGCAGCTATATCCACCTGAAGTCGTTTAAGCTCATCATTAATTATGGCTGTCTTCCTTACATCATTTACATCCTGTAGGTTTTCGGATAGTCCAGTCAACATAGTCCGGACGTTCCAGCATCCCAATCTGAGAGTTTGCTTATTTCTATTTTTTCGATAATTGCTTGGTGCAAAATTTTCTGTCCACAGTTCGGGTTTGACCCTAATCCCCATGCACCCAATGGGGAAAGCAGACAGTGGCGGGACAACACCTTATTGACTGGGGGCTGCCCAGCTTCAAGCGGGCGGTAGCTGTCCAGTGAGATCCTAGAACCTCTCCCACTGTCGGAAGTAGCCCCTGGCGCCATGCCCTACGCCAATTGGGCAAAATGCTTATAACCGGTAACTGCTACTTCCCGTGTTTTGCCGACACCTATAGGGTGAAGCTGGAGTGTCCTCTCCAGGGCGCGAGCTTGGGCACAGTTATATGGAGATCAAGCTGTTGCCCATGCAGCATGTTCCCCCTCTCCACACAGCCGGTAGATCCAAAGGAACGGCAGTAGCCGATACAGTTTGGTACCAGCCATGTCGCAGGAGTTGCCAGAATAATGTCGAATCGACATTAGACTGCCTTAGGGACTCCGACTCCGGATTTATCCTCAGGGTTTACTCCCGAAGCCAATTCCATAAATGGATATTCCCGCAAGGCAGCGGTGGTTTGAATTCAGAGTTCCTTCTCTTAGATAAGCTACCAACCAAGGATCACGAGCCCTATCTGCCCGAAGCTGCTGGTTTTAAGGCGCCAGTCGCTCGCCTTTGCCCCTTCTCCCGTCAGTGGAAACAGTTCCGCCGGGCTCAAATTGAGCCACACGTGAAGGCCGGGAGCTGGACTTGGTTGTCAGAGGCTGTTTGAGGCGCGTGCCATAGAAGTATTTTATCTGCAGTGAGAGCTTATCCTCACTACAACTCCCGGCAATAACAACCTTTGGAACCATTTACAGCTGGTAGATTGGAGCATGTCGATACCGTGAATCGAACCCAGCACTTGTGTCGCGAGAGACCAGCGCTCTAACCACTCTGTCATTCGGATGCTCATACGATCAAGTATACCCAGCTGTAAATGGGTATCTGACTCTGCTCTTGAGTTAGGGAAGGCAAAGTTAACCGGTGACCTCACTTCATAAAGCTGGACCTAGAATCGCGAAATCTGTAACACTTCGCGCCCCTACGCCACCTTCTGCTATCTGACTAACCTTAACCTTCATTTTTCTTTCCGTTGTTAGCGAGGTCCAGGGGACGTACATACAAGTAACGTTGTTGGCGGTTAACGAAGTTGAGAGATGAACACGATAGAACTATGCTAATGTATACAGAAGATACTTCGTTAATTCAAGCTATTCGCTGCGAAACAATAATATTGGCGTAGTGTTGCATGGTCAGAAAAGATGACAGTTTAGATTATTATAGAAATAGTGTGACTAATTTATATCTCTTGTAATCTTTCGGCGTCTGTGGCCTAATTGATCTGAACGCAGTTTCATAATCCAGATATACCAGGTTCGAAACCTGCTGCAGGCGGTTTGGTAGCAGATCGCTTTGTGTGGATTTTTAACAATGGTTTAAGCGCCGTACCGTTCAGAAAGCAATGGCAAACTACCGAATGAAAAAAAATTGCCTAGAAAAATCACAAACAGCCAATAAAAACTGGGGTTGATTGCCTCGTCCTGTAAAGGATAAGCAACTAACTTGTAATCTTAATGCCGTTTCGATAATTCTGCTTCTCTGCTTATCCAGATGTCTACATCTCCTTATAACCTGATTTCTTTGTTCATCATGAGGTCATTCTCTGCTTAATACGCGAGTTTTCTGCTTATCATGATGTCTGTCTCTGCTTATAACCTGATTTCTCTGCTCGTCTTAATGTTTATTTCTGCTAACTTGATGTTTGTATTTCTGTTATCTGTCGTGCCCTGCTTTTGATTCTGACTATTCATTCATTCATAACCCTCAACTCCCAAAGGAGCATAGGCCTTCAACAAACACATGCCAAGTCCTCCTGTCACGTGCCATCATCTCAATTTCTTTCCACGTTCTTCTTATCATTTTCACCTCTGTTTCCAGCTCTCTTCTCCATGTGCTTCTTGGTCTACCTCTGCTTCTCATGCCATGGGGATTCCAGAACAAGGACTGCTTTGTAATGCTATCAACATGTTTCCTCAGTGTGTGTCCTATCCATCGCCATCGTCTTCTTCTCATCTCTTGTTCCACTGGCACTTGTCTAGTTCTTGTCATCAGTTCCACGTTGGTAACCTTGTCATACCATTTTAATCCCTCTATTCTACGTAAGCACCCATTTATGAAAGTCTGTAGCTTTTTGGTAGTTGTCTTTGTTGTTCTCCATGTCTCAGAGCCATACAATAGGACTGACTTCACATTTGAGTAAAGATTCTTATTTTCGTGTTGGATCCGACTTCTCTTGATCTCCATATACAAGTATTTTCCAATGCAATGAAAGCTCCTCTTGCGTTTTGTATTCTTATTTTGACATCACTGTCTGTCCCTCCAACTTTGTCTATATTGCTGCCAAGATATGTGTACGATTCTACATCTTGTATTGGTGCTTCTTCAAGTTCAACCCTGTTATCATTACCTGCATTTATTCTCATTATCTTTGTCTTTTCCCTGTGTATTTTCAGACCCAATTGCTGGGACCTCTCATCGAGTGTTTTCAATTTGTCCTGCATCTGATTACGGTTATGGGACAGAAGAGCTAAGTCATCAGCAAAATCCAGATCATCCAACTGCTTAGTCAGAGTTCACTGGATTCCATTTCTGTTGTGTGTTGTCGATGTTCTCGTAACCCAGTCTATTGCTAGTAAGAAAAGGAATGGAGACAAGAGGCATCCCTGTCGCACTCCTGTTCGTATCCCAAACGGTTCTGTAAGCTGTCCTTCATGAAGAACTCTGCATGTCATGTCTTCATATGTTTTCTTTATTAAATTAATGATCTTCAGGGGAACTCCATAATGCCTCATCAATTTCCAAAGTGATTCTCTGTCTACACTGTGTTCACCTGGATATCTGTATATCTGTTCACCTGGATTTCTATATCTATGTCTACCTAGATATATGTATATCTGTTCACCTGGATTTATATATGTTTGCTACCCAGATATATGTGTTCACCTAGACGTGTGTCCCTGTTCACCCAGATGTCTGTATCTCTGTTCACCAAGAAGCATGTATCTCTGTTCACCCAGATGTCTGTATCTCTGTTCACCAAGAAGCATGTATCTCTGCTCACCCAGATGTCTGTATTTCTGTTCACTCGACATCTGTATTCCTGTTCACTCAGATATCTGTATCTTTGTTCACCAAGATTACTATATTTCTGTTCACCCAGATGTCTGTATTTCTGCTCACCCAGTTATCTCTGTTCTTCTACATATAAATATCTTTGTTCACCAAGAAGTATGTATTTCTGTTCACTCAGATGTCTGTATCTCTGTTAACCCAGATATCTCTGTTCATCTACATATATGTATCTCTGTTCACCAGAAGTATGTATCTCTGTTCACCCAGATGTCTGTGTCTCTGCTCAACCAGAAGTATGTATTGCTGTTCATCCAGATGTCTATATTTTTGTTCATCCAGATGTCTATATTTTTGTTCACCCAGATGTCTATATTTCTGTTCACCCAAATGTCTGTGTCTCTGCTCACCCAGATAACTGTATCATCTCTAGTTATGTATTTACTCATCTCGGACGCTAGATTGTTTCATGATCTCGGTATCCATATGTCTGCTTATCTTAATGTTGGTATATCTGCTTATCATGGTGTCTCTATCTCTTATGCCAGGTGAATGTATCTTTTATGTTGGACGTATGTATCTCTTATGTTGCATGTATGTATCTCTTATGTTGCATGTATGTATCTCTTATGTTGGATGCCTGTATTCCCCCCCGTACTAAAATCCTTCAGGCTGTAAGCCCATTTGACATCACGCTGAAATTCGGTTCCGACCTCAGCGTTTTTTAAGCCAAACATTAATTATCCGAAAGCAACCTTTCCGGCAACTTCATATCGTGGAGCCATGTTTCATGTGGCCTCGTGTCTGGGTGGAGAGAAAAACATGGCCAGTTTGTTTGGATGGGGAAGAAATTCAGACTGGGTCATCGTAACTAGATTTTATGTGAGAGAAGCCAGAATGTATCACATCCGTGAATTTTTTTTTTTTTTTTTTGGCGAGTTAATCCAAGTGGCCATTGTTAAACCACGTTTTCCCCCACATGTGTGCAGTGTAGCACGTTTTACATTTTTGTGGGGATTAACTGGCCAGATTTTTTTGTTGTTGGTCCCAGCAATATAATTATGATTTCGATTATGATGGACTGGGGAGAGAGAGAGGGGGGGGGGGGTGTGAATGTGGAAAAGGGGGGGGGGAGAGTTATATATACACATTTTATTTTATGAATTAGCGCGTTAGGGGGAGTATGATAAGAGAAAGGGGAGGAGGAGGTATTTACTTGACGTATATATAAGAAGAGAATGAGATCGATACGTAAGAGAGAGGGTCATCGATTGGTTCATAGGGAGGATACATATTGTATGGCGGAGACAGATTGAGAGGTGGGAGGCAGGTAGACACGATGTGTGAGGTGGAGATACTGGATACGAGTAAGTATACATCGTTTTTATAAAGTGTGGGAAGGAGTGAAAGAGATCTTGTGTTGAAAAGACAAATACAATATTTCGGACATGTAAAAGAATGCATGGAGGCATAACGAATCATCCTTATATGACCACCAGCTAAGCATGATGCTACAGTATTCAAATGTAGTAGAATGGGGGGAAAAAACACAAATAGTAATACGTCTTACAAGGAGAAAGGACAGGAAAAACCTACGTTGCGGCCACAAGGCCTTCGTCAGGGACAGACAAACAAGACAGGAGGGAAAGAAAGAAAATGAGAATTAAGTAGATGAGTGACTGGACATGTGACTGGACAAGTGACTGGACATGTGACTAGACATAAGGGAGTTGTTTTTTTCTTATTTTTATAGTTTCATGTTCTCTACTTAATTCTCATTTTCTTTCTTTCCCTCCTGTCTTGTTTGTCTGTCCCTGACGAAGGCCTTGTGGCCGCAACGTAGGTTTTCCCTGTCCTTTCTCCTTGTAAGACGTATTACTATTTGTGTTTTTTTCCCCCATTCTACTGTTTTACCCCCGTCTTACGTCAGTTCTCCTCATATACTTATATTCAAATGTAGAAGTGAATCTGTCCGTGACGCTAATTATACCCTCACTGAGTCTTGAAATCATCCACACACTTCCAGGGATTCCCTCTGTGGTGAAATATGTTGAGAACCCAACATTGACACTAACCTCGGAAGAGTCACTTGAGCCCCACACGTAACTATGGCTCTTGCTTCGTTGCTTGCATGCAGTTGGATCTCACTATGGACCCCATGAGAGACAGGGGTACATGAGAAGTGGCTCTGTATAGCACGTGACGATTCCTTGGGAGAACCCAGAACCAGAGCACGGTATTTTAGCTCGGAATATTTGGAGAGCCCCTCTGAATGTCCAGGAATGAACAGTATGCCACACGCTTCTTCCGCCTAGCTTGAGACCAGATATGATGATCGTTTAAATCATTGCCAAGCTGGAGAAACTAGAGCTCATGACTTCAACTCAACACGTTTCGGAATGGCAGAAAAGCCACAGGAAAAGCCTAGATCTACAGTGTAGATAATAACAAGGAGTCTTCAACTTGGTATTGGCTGCAAAAGAGCGAGAAGCTCGGCAGCCCTAGTTAAACAACAACAACAACAACAACGACAACAACAACAACGACGGCATGTAAAAGATACAACTCATTGTTGACAACCATCATCATAATTTTCCTTTTTGCACCTTCCAGAGCATGGAGCCACCCTGCAGCTGGACCTGCAAGTACCCTGCACCAAGCAGTCACATGCTCTAGCCAGTCTTACTCACAACTTTATATCAGACGATATCGGACCGTATCAGACTATATCAGACGACCTTAGAAGATATCAGACGATATCAGACTATATCAGACGACCTTAGAAGATATCAGACGATATCAGACGATATCAGACGATATCAGACTATATCAGACGATATCAGACTATATGAGACGACCTTAGAAGATATCAGACGATATCAGACGACATTAGACGATATCAGACGACATTTGACGATATCAGACGATTGCCTGAGCGCGTGGAAGTTCTATTCTTTCTTTGTATTTTCGGAGTCTCAGGGAAACTGCACCGAGCAAACCAAATGGTTGACAACCATAACAGAAAGAAAAACAAATGGTTGAGAACCATAAAAGAAAGAAAAACAAATGGTTGAAAACCATAACAGAAAGAACAACAAATGGTTAAAAACCATAATATAAAGGAAAAAAATGGTTAAAAACCATAATAGAAAGAAAAACAAATTGTTGAAAACCATAATAGAAAGAAAAACAAATGGTTGAAAACCATAATAGAAAGAAAAACAAATGGTTGAAAACCATAATAGAAAGAAAAACACATGGTTGAAAACCATAATAGAAAGAAAAACAAATGGTTGAAAACCATAATAGAAAGAAAACTAAATGGTTGAAAACCATAATAGAAAGAAAACTAAATGGTTGAAAACCACAGTAGAAAGAAAAGTTGACGACACCAGGACAATTGGAAGATAACATCAAGAGTACTTACAAGACGCAAACAGACAAGCAGTATTTCAAAAGGACAAATTTTGGCTGTTAGCGCCAGAGTTGTCTTCGAGTCTTTCCAACAAGTCTCGAGTCGAATCTCAAATCTCTTACAAGTCTCAAGTCGAGTTTCAGATCTCTTAGTACAACAAGTCTCAAGTCGAGTCTCCAGTGCTAAACATAAGCTTTCAAGTCGAATCCAAAGTAGTGTCTAATTCTTGATCTAAAACTGTTTATAATGACAGTCGATTTAAACAGTTATATTATTCACTATAAATAATAATGAAAAGTGATCATCTGTGATAGTACTAATTATTTACTGACTGCTTTTATTTGATCGATGTAAAGAAAACCTAAACACCAAGAAGACCAAAGTATTGACAACAGACAAAGTAAAGACCAAACCAGAAATTGAAATTGATAACGAAGAACTGGAAAGTGTTAATGAATTCGAATACTTAGGATCAATCATCAACAGCTCTGGCGACTGTGCAGTAGAAATTAAAAGAAGACTTGCAATTGCTTCACATAAACTAATACAGATGAAAAACCTATGGCAAGGCACAAGCAAAGAAACACAGTTACAACTGATCAGAGCATGTATATTCCCAGTAGCAACATACGGCTGCGAGACTTGGACACTCAATAAAACAGTTGCAAAAAAGGTTACATCATTCAAAATGAAATGTTACTGAAGGATGTTGAGAATACCCTGGACAGAAAAAAAGACCAACAGAGAAGTACTGCACTCACTAAACGTAGAGGAAAATTGGCTCCTAAATACCATCGCAATAAGGAAGCTGAAATTTTACGGTCATATAAAAAGACATAATAGTCTGGAAAAAACAGTGATGGAAGGCATGGTCCCTGGAAAAACGGGAAGGGGTCGACCTAGACGACGGTGGACCCAGGACATCACAGAGAGCCTGAACTTGTCTTTGGTTGATGCAGGTCGACTTGCCGAGAATCGTGATGCGTTCAGAGCAACTGTAATGGAGATAACGTTCTGGAATGAATACGTCACATGATGAAAGAAAACCATTTTCCCTTTCTCCATGTGAGTGTTTATGGATGAAAACGACGAAGTTGGTTCGTCAAGTTCGGCAAGTCCCGAGTTTAGTCGAGTTTAGTCGCTAATTTAAAAGAAAGCCCGAGACGAACATGGGGTCGAGTCGTAAATAAAAAAGCCAAGTTGAGTCGTAAATGAATAAATGTCCGAGTCGAGTCTCGAATCGAGTCGTGGTTACTTAGTCCCACTGGAGTCCGAGTCCATCGCCTCGAGTCGACAATACTGGTTAGCGCCACCTACTTGATGTTTTCTGAACATTTCACTTGGAACACGTAAGAGAAAAAAAAACGTGGGATGAAATGAGATACAGATCGTATGGCCGGCCTCTTCTACAATTACGAACAAACACGTTCTCCTGATATTACCTGTCTGCTCCTGCTACCTGCAATTTTTGACCTCCTTCAGTTCCAGAATCTCTTTCACTTACCCCCCTCCCCTCCCCAGTCGTTTACTCCTCCGTGATAGTTTTCCCACTTCAGCCAGTTGATGTTTGCTCATCTCGCGAGCCTGTAGACGAGCCGCCCCCCTTGTCCCCTTCTCTTCTAGACGAACATTCACCTTTCGACCATCCACGTTAAGAAGTTGTTAACCTACTTTCAGTTTGCTCACTAGATGGCGTTCACTAGATGTCTCTACCTACTAACGGCAAGAGATATACAGAAATGAGAAGGCAGATAAACTTGAAAAACGGAAGAGGGGAGAAAATCCAAACAGAAGACAGAGCTACATATGAAGCGGTAAAAGCAATAATCAGAAATGACTTTAGAGATAAATGACATAATACAGCCCCATACAAAACATTATCAAGAAGAGATCAAGGGATACTTTTCAGACTAAATAACCGGCCATTGTAGACTCAGATACCATCTGTTCAACAAACTGAAAATCGGATAGATATGGGTCTATGCGGTGAGGACAAACAAACAGTAGAATATGTACTCCAAATCTTTCGGCTCTATAAGAGGAACAGGGTGATAGCGTGGCCTTCACCAACCCAGTTTAGAGAGAATCAGTATGGTGACGAGAGAAGCCTGAGACGAACTGTCAGCTTTATAAGAGAGATAGATGTGGTTATTTGAGAGCGAACGACGAAGAGAAAGAAATAGGTAGAGAAAGTCGTACTGAGGGCAGCGGACAAAGAACTGTACAATGTTACGGCCACAGGATCTTCGCTAGGGACAAGCGGATTAAAGCCAATCTTAGTGTGCTGTCATTTTAAACTCGGGTTCTAAATTTTTAGCGCTTTCGTTGTTTTACTATGGTTACTATCTATCTATCTATCTATCTATCTATCTATCTATCTATCTATCTATCTATCTATCTATCTATCTATCTATCTATCTATCTATCTATCTATCTATCTATCTATCTATCTATCTATCTATCTATCTATCTATCTATCTATCTATCTATCTATCTATCTAATTAAATCATTCCTGACAGACAGACAACAAGTGGTGTCTTACAATAATTCTTTGTCCAACCCAACTGTTGTCGATATCGGTGTTCCTCAGGGTTCTATCCTCGGCCCTCTTCTCTTTGCCGTATACATTAATGATCTTCCTCTGTACATCAAACACTCATCCTGTGACCTGTTTGCCGATGACTGTACTGTTTACACTAGTGACAAAAGTTGCGCCACACTAGAACTATCTTTACAAACTGATACACATATCTGTTTACACTAGTGACAAAAGTTGCGCCACACTAGAACTATCTTTACAAACTGATACACATAATAGTATTAAGTGGAGCAACGAGAATCGAATGCAAATAAATATTAGTAAAACAAAATGTATGTTAATATCAACCAGACAAAAACTACAAAACTCGCAGAAAACAACACTTCAGCTCTACATTGGAACATCACTAATTGAAAACGTAAATGAACATAAAACTCTAGGTCTAACTGTTGACCAGCACCTAAGTTGGAACTCACATGTAAGTGCACTCACAAAGCTAACGGCACAAAAAGTTTACCAATTAGCCAAAATCAAACACTTCCTGGATGAGGGGGCAAGGAAAATGTTCTACACATCTCACGTACAAACATACCTAGACTGTTGTTCCACAATCTGGGATGGTTGTTCCATATCGTATAGTGGAGGCGTAAACAATTCACTCCCTGTGGCAGTATCTGTTTGGGACTCAAAGCTGCTCACCTGTGGGAACATTTTCCGCATGTGCTGACAACACACTAAGTCCCAGGTCATTCAGCAGCGGATTCCCAAAATGTCACGAGTTCTTATTATATACCACCATAAACTATCTATCTATCTATCTATCTATCTATCTATCTATCTATCTATCTATCTATCTATCTATCTATCTATCTATCTATCTATCTATCTATCTATCTATCTATCTATCTATCTATCTATCTATCTATCTATCTATCTATCTATCTATCTATTAATGTTTATTTTTATTTTTATTTATTTTATTTTTACATTCATTATTATTATTATTATTATTCTTTTTTAATGTTAAAAACGTACTTTAATTATGATGATTATTGCAAATGTAATATTACTTTTATAATGATAAATGCCTTTATTATGCTTAAAGTAAATGTGAGGATGAAAGGATATAGTATATATGATGAGAGAGAGAGGAAGGGCAGAATGTCAGACGGGCCTGCGTGCCCAATTCTTAACCCTTTGAAAATAAAGTTCGTTCGTTCGTTCTATCTATCTATCTATCTATCTATCTATCTATCTATCTATCTATCTATCTATCTATCTATCTATCTATCTATCTATCTATCTATCTATCTATCTATCTATCTATCTATCTATCTATCTATCTGCCTGCCTGCCTGCCTGTCTGTCTGTCTGTCTGTCTGTCTATCTATCTATCTACATACCTATCTACCTACCTACCGCTACCTATTTGTCTGTATGGCTGTCTAATATATATATATATATATATATATATATATATATATATATATATATATATATATATATATATATATATATATATATGACAGAGAGAGAGGGAGAGAGAGAGAGAGAGAGAATCTACTTCAGATACAACTGATGATATCACAAAGAGAGCATAGGACGTTTTCCCCTTGTTTTAGTTGTCCCCAAAACAGCGAAAGAGAGGCAATTCTTCTCTTCATGCCTCCTTTTGTTTCCCGTCCTACCTTTTTTCCTGTTTTGCTGATCACAAGGTTGCCAGTGTAGCTTGCCTCCTTTCAGGAATCCTGCGGCACGCACAGTGAATGAAGTCATGCACACTGGCATTGGTGGTTTCCATGGCAATTTATTTTACTTGATGAGGTTACCAGCCCCAGACAGAACCTCACATTGGTCACCGTGTCTGAGGTTACCAGCCCCAGACAGAACCTCACAGTAGTCACCGTGTATGACATGCATGTAGATTCAGTAGTCCTATTCTTCCAGTGTCTTCTCGGAGAGCCGGGAACTACCAGGGGGTCATGACCTGTTTAGCGCGTGCTTATTTTTCTTCTGGGACATTTGTAATCTGATGAGAAAGATTGACATAACTAAAAAAACAGCTGAATGTTTATTGAGAGTTTTTTTGTAGCGTAGATAGCGGGGAGATTGAAAGAAAGAATCGAAAATAATAGAGACATGGGAAAGAAAGATGCGTGGTAAAAGGAAGACAGAAGGCCTGAATTATCGAGTAGTCGTCTCAAATTAATGTAACTTTTCGGTAATCATGGGACTAAGTTACGCCTTCGTGTTACTAGCGGCGCTAGACCCCTTCTTCTGCATGGCAACTTTATCGATTGTGTCAGGAAGATCTATATCGATGGTTCCTCAACCTTTTTGGTGTCCCGTACCTCCTGGGCTTTTAGTAAAACTTCCCGTAACCCCTATTCAGTATGAAAGGGAGAAACACAATTTACCATTCACGTGACCCCAGAATATCAAGTCTAAATTTTAAAGTTAAAAAAGTAACGTGCAACAAAAGCAGTAAATTATCTGATCAAAGGAGAAATTAACTCGTGCCGAAGTAAAGAATCTTCAGCATCAATTACGCGCCACATGGGGGAGCCACAAGATAAGCTACTTTATAAATTGAGTCTTCAGGGAATGGAAGAATGAATAGTTCAATGACCTAGGTAGCATTATGTGCACACTTTCATTATTAAATCATCCCGAGTTTAAGTTAGTCTGTAGGAGAGATCAAGCACGCGCTCGCAAAGATGAGCTAATTAAATCTTGGTCGCTGTTGGTAGTTCTCTCAAATGTTTGCTTACCATGGTGATCATGCGCGAGCAAACCAGTGGGATATTTACTGAACGTAATCAATGTAAACGTGAGCAGAAACTGGCCAAAAATTTCTGTTTGCTCTGCAAAATTAAAATAAGAAAACAAAACACCGCAACCTTGGTGAATTTAATCTGACTTGTAAAACACCTGCAAACATAAAGGGAATGCGGCCTTTCTTCTAGAACACAAGGGTCGGAGTGGCTATATATATATATATTAACTTATAAATATTTTTGTTGTGGTTAATTAATATATTTTTTATGGCGATCAGAATTACTTCACTATTTCATCTGTCACCTTAACGCTGACTTTTCTTCTTACTGTGATATTTCATATGTCGGAGAGAAAGGAATGTATGCATGACATTTAAAAAGTTAGTGTGGCATAAATTAGGAGATTTAATATATATCTCCTCTCCTTACTATCATACAACATTCTCCATTCTCATTTGTGAAATTATATCTGTCTAATGTCAAGCCTCTAACTCGCAATTTAATTGCCCGCAGTCATATTCTTCAACCACGACAAGGTATTGTTTTTAGATTACTCAGTCTGTTAATGCTATAATTATTCCTCTGCGGCGTTTGTTAATTTATTCTGAGCTTGACAAACAACTTACGTTTTTATTGTTTACACAATTATCTTCAGAGCTTCCAAATATGAATTTAGAGTTAATGCAAGCAGTCACAGGCTTGAAAATACTTAATAACTACTTTTGTCTGCTTTTTTGACACTGCGGTTCACACCTTTAAACCTCAAATAAACAACGGTCGTTTATATCGTCATCATCATTTATGTCGTCGTGGAACGTGGAGCTACCACTACAACTGATCCTCTTGCATGAAGCGTACACCAGAGCCCTCTTGTAGGTTTGGTCTCTGTTGCCGTGTTTTACATGATGAGACTACCAGCGCCCTCTTGTAGGTTTGGTCTCTGTGGCCGTGTTTTACATGATGAGACTACCAGCGCCCTCTTGTAGGTTTGGTCTCTGTGGCAATGTTTTACATGATGAGACTACCAGCGCCCTCTTGTAGGTTTGGTCTCTGTGGCCGTGTTTTACATGATGAGACTACCAGCGCCCTCTTGTAGGTTTGGTCTCTGTGGCCGTGTTTTACATGATGAGACTACCAGCGCCCTCTTGTAGGTTTGGTCTCTGTGGCCGTGTTTTACATGATGAGACTACCAGCGCCCTCTTGTAGGTTTGGTCTCTGTGGCCGTGTTTTACATGATGAGACTACCAGCGCCCTCTAATCTCATATTAGTCGCCTTTTACGACATATCTTACGACATATCTTACGACATACAGTCGTCATATTCTGTCATACTCCTCACAGACCCCTGAACTACACTGGAAGTTATACACGTGTTTTATATAGGAGAGAATGGTTAGAGCGCTGGTCTATCGCGGCACATCTGCCTGGTTCTAATCACGATACCAGCACGCTCCAGTCTACCCAGCTGTAAATAAGGCAACTGGTCACCTGACCTCTCAATGCTGGACCTAGTATTGTCAAGTCTGTAACACTTCACTTCCCTACTTTTTTTTTATATAGGCCAAATTTGATTACAATGCAGGATAAATCCCAAGCTGCTTTCTTCTGTCAATTGTGATAATTGTATGCGATTGATAAACATTTCGCACTTGAGTTCTTGCTTTTTCTAACTCCAAAACAAACATTTTGGAAAAAAAGGACATTTTTTGTGTGGTTAAATCAAAAGTTAAGAGAGATGGGACAAAATTGAGTTCTGGTATAGCGTAAAAATAAAGTGGTAAAGTCATCATTAAAAAAAAAAGATTTTACATGGTACATTAGTTATACCCACTTCCGTTTAAACTCCGAAAATACGAAGACAGTAGTGGAGTTAGAACAGACAAGCTCTCAGGTTGCGATTTTCAACTTTCTCCTCCTTTTATAAACATAAATAGTTAGTCAGTTTTTCTTCAAAATTTACGTCAGAGAAAATCTGGTTTTATAAACACCTGTATTGTTTGTCTCTAGTTTAAAAAAAAAAAGCCCTGGGTCTCCAACATCATACTTGGCAGACCCCAAAATTAAGACATTTCTACTTCCGTATTCCATCCTAACAGATTAATTCCCTGAAAGTATTACTCATAATCAACCTTTCGTTGCGTTTAGAATTTTTATGAGATTTCCTTCCAACAAAAACTCACATGAGCAGCTACAAACAGGGTTGCCTGGAGTATGTTGAGCACGATAAAACCGCAGGTGTCACAGGTATATCACTCGTGATTAGCACTTGCAAAATAAATCAGGAGGGCATTCACATATTGATCGATTTAGCAATATGTGTGCCAGAGATCTTTCTCGCCAAAATATTAACTTATAAATATTTTTTGTGTGGTTAATAATTACATATATATTTTATTGCGGTCAGAATTACTTCACTATGTCAGCTGTCACCTTAACGCTGATTTTTCTTCTTACTGTGATATTTCATATCCCGGAGAGAAAGGAATGTATGGAAAACATTTAACAAGTTATTGTGGTAGAAATTAAGAGACTTAATATATATCTTCTTTCCTGACTATCATACAACACCCTCCATTCTCATTTGGGAAATTATATCTGTCTACTGTCAAGCATCTCACTTTCAATTTAATTGTCCTCAGTGAAATTCTTCAAGCACCTCACCACGACAAGGTACTGTTTTTAGATTACTAAGTCTGTTAATGTGGTAATCATTCTTCCAAAATATCAGACATTTCTACTTCCATATTGCATCCCAGCAGATTAATTCCCTGAAAGTATTACTCTTAAGGTAGTAGTATACCCAGAAAAGGTTAAAAAAATAAAAATCCAACAATTTTCATTTTCATGCTTTAAATCATCGTCAACATGTTCTTGAACTAAAAATAATTCATAGAAGCTTAGAGATACTCTGGTTTCATAGGAATCAGTGTTTTTCTACACACACCCCCTTGAGTGATTTGCATAGCAACCAATGTTTATAGTTGGTTCTTTCTTCTTCTTCTTTGATCCTTAGCCGCCGACCGTCAAAGCAGTCAGTGGCCATCACGCCTAGTGGCGTCTTGTAGGGCAACAACAAATTGATTCCACTTTGCTCGGTCGGTGGCCATCCTTCGTACAGTGCCCCAACTCTGGTTCATTCTTTGAATCTCAGCCTCCACAGTCCTCCGCCAGGTTGTTTTTGGTCGGCCTCTCTTTCGTTTTCCTTCAGGGGTCCAAAGCATAGCTGTTCTTGTGATGGCATCGGGGTCTCTTCTGAGGACATGACCAACCCAGTTCCAGCGTCTGCCAGCTATGATGGTGTGCATGTCCTCTTGCTTGCTACGAGTAAGCAGATCTTGGTTAGTTAAGCATTCGGATCGGTGGTTGAAAAGACAATTTATTTCCTTCTCTGGTATTCCGCACCATAGAGAAGCACAGAAAGCACAAAGCTCTGATATAATCTTAATTTTGTGCTTAAACTTATTAAGTCTATCCGTTTTTTCCTGGATGTGTTGATGTGAATGTGCTAGTAGTGCAATGTCATCTGCATATTCCAGATCTTCCAATGTAGTAAATGTTGTCCATCTTATTCCTCTTGGACTGCCCTCTGTTGTCTGGCGCATCACCCAGTCTATGACTGTTAAAAATAGAGTAGTTGATAAGGGGCATCCCTGTCGTACTCCTGTCTTCACCGCAAAGGTTAGGTTGCTCTGCCCAACACTGCACGTAAAGTTTGCATAGAGGATTTTTATGATTGACACTATGCAGCTTGGAATTCCATAAGCCCTCAGTATTTTCCATAAACTGTCCCTATGTATGCTGTCAAAAGCCTTTTCAAAATCAACGAAATTAATGTAAAGCTGTCTTTGCTATTCTGAGCACTGCTCTATAATGTTCCTGAGAGTGAATATATGATCTACACATCTCCTGTTCTTTCTAAATCCTGCTTGTTCTTTCCTCAGTTTGTGATCTACTGCCTTTGAAATTCTCTGTATAATTATCTATAGTTGGTTACCATGTGAATAATGACCCAACATGAAGGTGCGTAATGGTAAAACTGCGAAATTAAAATTATACTGAGGCAACAGGGAAAAGATATTTATAATTTTTCCACGGGGAATCACTCAATGATTTCTTATGAATTTTTTAAAAGTGTGTGTCTAGAAAGCTTTGATCGTAAATTTCAACATTTGTTACATGCATTGTGCATTTTCTCCAACATCAACTCTATTTATTGCTAGTTTTATACTGATTCTGTATAATAGTAGTTAGCAGAGCTTCTTTTGTTCACAATGGGAAATAAGACAAAGACTGGGAGGCGTGTACACCAACAAACCGTTGCCTGAAAATGAGACACCTATTGTCGATAGTGACGCTATAAAGCCTCTGTGCTCCTCAGCAAAGAAAATAAAGGTCATAAAGGTCCAAGAAAGTGAAGGACAAGCTAAAAATGACAACAGAGGAAATGGGTTTATCCTTATGGATGTAAAACTACTGTTTGGGTTTTTATTCGCTAACTTTAGATGTGACAAATGTTATCAGTACTCACTGACCTGTGAGATCGTCGAAGAGACTGGGGATGGCTTTTGTCATGAAATCAGTATCAAGTGCACAAACTGTGGCGAATGGAATGCCAATTTCAATACTTCTGATGTTTTATCTTCAGCTACTCACAAACAAAGAAGTAAATGTGCGAATGGTGGCATTTGTGCGTTCTATTGGGAAAGGCCACAGTGCATTGCAGAATTTTTCGATATACATGAACACAAGTCAACCCATGGCAAAGAAAGCATACAGGAGAACGCTGCACATGATCTATTCAGCAAGTAAAGACATTGCAATGGAAAGACCCCGAGAGCACTGAAAAGGGGATTCATATACACTGCAACTGCAGTAGAAGGAGACCTTTATTCAACAGGAGCTCATTAAACTTCATTTTGTGAGTTCTTTTTCTGTTTTTCTTTGTTTTTCTCGGAATTGTCTTTTTAGCATAATTGGTGATTTTTGAAACAAGATATCTCTGGATCTGTACATTCAATTGACATGAAAATTAACACAGTTGGTTGTCATATAATCTTACAGATTCTGACCTAAAATGGGTACAATTGAATTCAAAGTTTTAGTTTTATGACCATCATGCATATATAATGAGGCACAAATATCAAACATTCCAGAAATATAAATTTTGAAAATTCATTAAAAATTAACCTTACTGTCAATCTCTGTCATTTTAGTTCATGACCTTACGCTATGTATAATGATTCAATTTGCCAAGTTTCAGTCAGATCATTGTACAAATAACATAGTTATGGTGTTTTAAAAAAGGTGTATAATCTATTCACTACGGCGGCCATATTGGATAGCTAATTTGCATAATTAATGAGGTCATTATGTGGACAAACATTTTAAGTCCATACTAACACTATACCCATGGTTGTTTGATTCTGAAAGGAAAATTTGAGTTTTTTACCCTATCAAGGTATCCTACTACCTTAATCAACCTTTCGTTGCGTCTAGAATTTTTATGAGATTTCTTTCCAACAAAAACTCACATGAGCAGCTACAAACAGGGTTGCCTGGAGTATGTTGAGCACGATAAAACCGCAGGTTTTACAGGTATATCACTCGTGATTAGCAATTGCTAAATAAATCAGGAGGGCATTTACTTATTGATCGATTTAGCAATATGTGTGCTAGAGATCTTTCCCGCCAAAACGTTAACAAGGGTTTGTGTGATTCTGAAATGTATTCTGTTATACATTCTGAAAAGATAGATGGATAGACCAGACAGGTAGAAAGACAGATAGACCAGATTATTATATATTGGAGAACAGATACGCAGGCAAGATAGACAAATAGATACATACAGGCAGATATATAGAAGGGATAAAAATAAACTGACAGATAAAGAATAGTAATGTAACAGTCGGATCTATAGAAGAAGAACAAAAATAGAAACTGACGTATACATAGAATCAAACAGAGGGACAGATTAATGTATAAACTAATTAAGGAATGAGTGAATGAAAATACGGATATGAATTCAAAAGTTTAGTTTTATTGATTTATTTTGTGATAGTGATATCCTCATCATTATTGTCACGAGAGGGTTAGATGTTATTGAAATTCTTTAGTATCCTGGACACAAATTTGTATCAGGTGATACCAGGATAGTGCCAGATAAGAGTCTGGTCTTATAAGAAATACCCCCTTCTCTGAAAAGAGTAAGGGTGTATAGACATCAAAGGTAGGATCAAACAGTATAAGTTCCTAGAGAAGATGGTAATGTATTACTCTAAGTCCCCACGTGTTCCCTCTCCAGATCCTCCTCTGTTAATTGTATTATTATTATTATTAATAACTCTGCTAGGGGTAATAACTTAATTATCTACCAACTGAAACTGTAACTTAACTTAAAGAATTTAAGTAAGTCTGCTTGTAAATATTTACAATTTAGTTTTACACGTTTTCTTTTCTTGTGAAAATCTTTCACTGAATTCAAAAGTTGATTACAAAATTAAATAAATAAAAACACTTGCAAATCGTTAAAATTATTTACAGTCTTTTATCTTTGTATGAACGTTCTCCTTTCTAGGCTGAAATCACTGTAGGTGTAGACTGTCTGTACTTTATGATTTATTTTATCTTCTTCACAGTTATTGGAATTAAGTAACCACTGACTAGGACGTTGGCCTAGCGAAAATGCACTGTTTATTCATCATAGTCTATCTAGTTTGTGGTGATGCTGTGATAAACTATACAGTAGCCTTGGGTGGCTACTTAGCTTGAGGTCTTGATCCGATAGTCTGTTCCACCTTGGGTCTGGCAAGAAGACTGTCTCGTCCAGGCTTTTGAATCTGGGTGACCGGCCCTGTATCATTAAAGGGCACTCGCACCTCTGAATCCTATAGTGGAGTCTGGCTCCTAAAGGTGGCAGGTAATTGCAGGATGTAACCTGAAAATATATTTAATTTCACCACTGTATTCCCTATCTCTATCTCCCTATCTCAGAAGTAGGAGATGAGAGATAGTTTTCAAACAACAGAGTGCAGGTAGACGCACAGGTCACATCATGTCAGCATTAATACAATTCAGTTCAGTGTGAATACAATTTTCCTTCAAATCCTTAGTTAGAGCTATTTGTCCATGATTCGCCTCCATAAAGTTATTAGGTTTTGGGGAAAAATACCAAATGATATCTTAATCAATGCAGTAAAACAATTCCTTTCATCCTTCCTCATGTTCCTGGTATGTGATCCATTCCATCAAGAAATAATTCTTTAAATACTTTTCTAAAACTATAGACACAACCTTGCTACCATTCTCAATCGATTTGAATATTTTCACAAGTTTGGCTTTTGCCTCCAGAAAATTACACAGTAGTTCAAACACGTTCTACACACTTTCTAACACACACTGTAATTAATCCATATTTAAAATATATATATATATATATATATATATATATATATATATATATATATATATATATATATATATATATATATATATATATATATATATATTTTAACATTCCCGTTGTAGAATTAGAGACCTCTTCCAGGTGGTACTTCTTTCCTACTTATGTAATTAAATGGCATCCTTCACTCGGTTGCACGGATTAGTCCTAGCCATTTTGTCTGTTCAATGCTTTAGTAAACACGGCAAAAAGGTACCTTCCGATTGGTCAGTGTATCAAGCAGTTATCATAAAGTATGGCGCGCGGTTTCGTCAGAGAATACAGAAGGACGTGTTGTGAAAACAGACCAACTCACGACAATTATCCTTCAGACCCCAAATGAGTATAGGCCCTCAATAAACTCATGCCAAGTCCAGTGCCACCCGCTCAATATCTTTCCACGTGTTTATGTCTCTAGATCTGTTCTCCATGTGTTTGTCAGTCTCTCATTATCTCTCTTACCCTGCGGATTCCAGACCAAGGACTGCCGTGTCATGCTATCAACATGTTTCTGTAGTGTGTGTTCTCATCTTCAGTTCCACTAATGCCTGTCTGGTTTTTCGAGTCATGAGCTCCACATTACCATACCATTGCAATTCTTTTATGCTACGCAAGCACCCATTTATGAAAGTCTGTAGTTTCTTGATTATCATATTTGGTGGGAGCCGCGCTAGCGTAGTGGTTACAACACCGCTCTGGCGACCGGGTGATTCAGGATCAAACCCGGGCGACGGCATTTGCGGATTTTTCGTCGACCGGGATTTGGACTGGATTAACTCGAGACCTGGCGAGGACATTTGAAGGAGTGTCGTCGACCAGGGACTGGCGGCTCCTGAGCCGACCCAGCTCTAATGGGTACCTCCGAAAACGGCGAGTATCTGCCTGAATGGCGAGGGACACTTGTCTCTGTACAAGAAAATAGGATACTCACGTAAAAATCAATGTCAGGTTAGACATTAAAAAAAAAATAACCTGAGATTTCGCCTCGAGTATTAGCGGGCGTACGAAAAAAAAAAAAAAAAAATCATATTTGGTGTTCTCGATGTTCCACAGCCATAAAATACAATTGACTTGACATTTGAGTTGAACGTTCTTATTATTAAGCTGGACTTGATTTCTTTTAATTCCCATATATTTTACAGTGCAATTAAAGCCCCCATTTTGTCTTTAGTATAACTGATTGTAACGATCGTCATACTTCTCACTACTTACTGAACTATCTCTGGACATAATTCACTTCCACATAACACTACTGAATAGCACTCAACTCCTATTTGTTGGCGCAGTAAACTATCAAGTAAATATAATCCCAAACATTAATAATCTTATATACTGCGCACGTCATTTATCACCCTTGTAGATTTATCGTCCCTTTCAATCGAAAATCTGCTACACCTGGCACACCTGAGGTAGCAATCGAATGAATCTTGAAATCTTGTCACTATCCAGAACACAGTGAAGACTCGGCATTCGGCACCAGTGTGGGGAGACCCTGGATGAAAGGAAATTAGAAAGTAGTTCCCAGAAATTAAGAAGAGAGCTGGTGAACCTGAGGTAGGGAGGGTACAAGACATGTCAGGTAGTTAACTGCACAGTTCTCGATGCCAGCTGTAGAAGAGAACTGATAGGTAAGTCACCTTCTCGCTAGACCTATCCTATGCTCCACGGGTGTTATATAAATATGTGAGTGCAGCTCTTATTTATTTTCTACCAATTTAAAAATATTAATATTTCTTTGACCACGCAACAAAATTTTAACTTAAAATTTAAATGATTCAATAACTGCAGTTATAAACAAATCAATGCACTTTATTAATTAATGATGTATAGTTAAAAAAAAAATAGCACCTTGGTATATCAATATCTTACAAGATTTCACACAAGTTTAAAAAGTATATTGTCACTGTTTGGTCGTTGTCATCATGTTATTGGCTTGGTGTCTTGGTTTGTGCTTTCACGATAAGCCGTACTTAACTTGTTTGACACGTTGTAGTAGCTGACTTCCCTCAATCGTTAAAACATCTGGACATTGAAGACGCTATGCTTATGTCAGGAGCAGTATTGCTCCACTGTTAAACAGTTCAAGATTTCCAAAATTGTGTCACATTTTTCACCACTAGTTTTGAACCTGCAAAATATGACCAGGTTATGGTTTCTGTGGTTTATAACCACGAGGCCCCTCTGATGCTGACTGGACACTGTTGATCAGACACCTCATTTCGACAACATTGTCTTGAGACTGTGGTTAAGTCAGTCAAAAGAGGCTACGTCGTACAACTTTATAATACATTTAAGAATGTTGACATCAGTTAAAAACTATTTCCAGTCATGATTACTCTCATTTATCTTAATTTATGCCAAAGTTGGTAAAACTGTTTCCGTTACACAATACATCTTAACAAAATGTGCCGAAATAAAAGACAAGAATGAAAAAGAGAAGACAAACTCTTTGAGCACAGTACCCAATAGGACTGTAAGCTTTTATTGCTAGCGTTAGTCAGTCCTAACAAGGACTTCTAGCAGAGCCAATGCTGTCCAGGATTGAAGTTATATAGTGGCGGAAGCCATCTTCTTTCGGGCACAAGGCAAGATGTAGACATGAGGATTTATGTTAAACATAACATTAATTTTAAACATTCATATAGGGGTACTTCGAAGTATATGGCTGTTTGAAGCTTCAATCTACAAATCGCTCACAATAGCGGTCAGTTGTGGTTTCTTCTAAGTTATCTTGTTGTGTTGTGGGTTAAGACTTCTAAATATAAGAGTCAGTCCTCTGAATATCTTCTCAGCTCTGTCAGATCTTGATGTGATTTCGAGAAGTAAGGAACTGCGTCTGAGACGGGGCTTATATACCTAATCTGAGGTCTAGCCCTTGCTTTCTCAGAGGTCTGCGCCCGAGTTCTAATAGATAATAATAATAATAAAAACGGCGCATAAGGCAAGAAAACCATATTGCTCTCCGCAGGTTGCGTTCGTGAGTGTGACGCCACTTGCGTCAGAATATTTTGTTCTCGGCCCCCGCAGGTTTCCAAAAGTTGACAGTTTTTCTGTGTATCGGCATTTCACCACGTAAGCAAGTTTCTTTCGACTCATTCACAGAAAATCACGATGTTTTTTAAAGTGCACAAAGAAACTTTTTTTAAGCTTAGGAGCAAAAACTTCCTGGCATCGCTAGGAAAAAAAAAACTCGTTTCAGAGGAGAAACAAAATATTTTGTATATTTTTTAAAAATTTCCCTAAAGCATTTCTTCAGTTATCCATTGAATGAAACTGTTACATTTTGTGAATTCTTTTTAAACATTGGCAAGATACCTTTCGCTGATAGTTCCGATTCCTCTTTGTTGATCTTCTGCAGCGTTGGTTAAGCGTATCTCATGGCATATCCAATGACGTCTAGGCAACACCACAGCATTTTTCAAGCACTTACGTCGCGTCTGTTTCGCGCAAATCGACCGGAACCGAAGCACGTTGTCGGAGTAAATGACGGCATAAAATGTTTGGAACGTGTTAGGATAATCGGCTGGTTCAGTAAAACAAGCGCTGTTTCTCCCTCTGCGGACATCATTGCCACCCTTACTCAATGAAAGTGTCAGATAAGAGATGACATAATAGACTGGCGGTATGCTGTAAACATCCAATTGAACAAGATCACCCAAAGTTAATCGTGACATTTCCACAGTTCCTCGGGTGGGGGAAAAAGGGGGGGGGGATGTCTTTGATGAGATAAAGAAAGAAAAGAAGTACTGCTCCATCACGCATGTCGTACCAGGCAACAAATATGAGGTTAGACATGAGGCTGGCAACCTTACTATTTAAACTAATTGTTACTGAAACCATTGCTGCTACAGCATGTTAATACTTTGTACAGATTTCATGCAAGGGTAGTAGCTACAGTTGTGGTTCTATGCTCCATAGCTAGTGGAACTGAAGATGATGATGATGAGCAACGTTGTTCGGCGTTGTCCACAAACATTTTTGTTGCCTCGTCCATAGACTGGACATCATAAATTAGGCTATTTACAGTAAAATTATGCGGTGGCTAGTTTAGGGAGTACGGTGAACGTTTGCTCCATTGCCTTGGAAACGTAAGTAGAACACAACGTTTTTTAAACATGATTGATCATTGAGCTCCCAACGGAATTTAGGCCTTCAACAAATTAACGCGAGCTTGCCTGTCCCTTTTCATTCTTTCATTGAGTGTATCTTTGACTTCTCTGTTATTTAATATTGGCTATTCTTGTCAAAGGTTCAGTGTGTGGTTTGATTCGATGCCGCACCGCTACAATATGATAGATGTATGATGGGTATGGCCAATGGACTATTATCAAGAAGATCTCCAGAAATTGGCTCGTTAAGAACTGAAAAAAGCCCATTCACGATAAGGACGAGAAGAAGAGAAGGTGAATGCTGTCCACTAGATAGTAAAATCTAATAAATCATGAAGAGGTAATTCTGCATCCCTGCGACATTGACTTCTTTTCCTAATACCTCGACAAAGCAAGAGCCCCCAACCTCCCAAATGAAAGTTTTGCCTATATGTGAATACTTAACACAGACAACACGAGTGATACCACTAAATAACTAAGCAACGTTCAACAACGCTATTTGTTTACTTGTTAAATACATACACTTATATGCATGCAAGGACTTTGGCCTCTACAATAAGTCTAAAGAAAACAAATGTACTGAGTCCGGATGTGGATGCTGCACCAGTTATCACTAGCGATAAGTATGAATTGGCAGTGGTGCACCACTTTCGTGTACCTGGGGTACAATGACAAACTCTCTCTCTCTGGACACAGAAATTGATAGCCACATTGGCAAAGCTACAGTTACCTTTGCCCGCCTCACATCGCGTGTTTGGGGAAACTCACAACGTTATATGGTAGTGAGACATGGACAACCTATGCTAAGCAAGAAAGAAGACTCAATACCTCACATCTACGGTGTCTACACCACATCCTCGGCATTTCGTGGAACGATAAAGTGACAAATGTCGAAGTGTTGTCACGTGCTGGCCTTTAGAGTATGTATGCAGTGCTTAGACAGCGCAGACTACGGTGGCTTGGCCATGCCCGCCGCATGGAAGATGGGCGCATCCCGAAAGATATCTTCTACGGACAACTGGCAGATGGCAAAAGAACAGTTGGGCGACCGCAGCTGAGATTCAAAGATGTGCACAAGAGAGACATGAGGGAACTGGACATAAATCCAGCTACCTGGGAGGATGAAGCTGCCATCTCACTAAGTGGCGATGCCATCTACGGTGCCACCTCAGTTTGGGCGAAAAGAAGCTCACACAACAATCAAAAGAGAGGTGAAAACGTCGAAAGGAACACCAGGAAAATAAGCTGCTGATGGCTTTCACCCCAGGGGCGCATTCCCATAGTCAGTTATGACTGAAGTGGCTATTATTATTATATTA
The DNA here is from genome assembly GCA_024509875.1 of Oreohelix idahoensis. Taxonomy (NCBI): domain Eukaryota; kingdom Metazoa; phylum Mollusca; class Gastropoda; order Stylommatophora; family Oreohelicidae; genus Oreohelix; species Oreohelix idahoensis. The sequence continues at coordinate 80,978 of JAMPIV010009750.1, forward strand.
TTATTATTAAAGGGTTAGTAGAAAGTAAAAAGGATGATTGTGAAAACGTAATTAATTAATGTGATAGTGAAACTATGTAAACAATGGAATTATCAGGAAATATGTTACCTCACTGATTACTCTAATCTACAGAATCAGTAATCCTTCCGTATTTCCCCACTGTATGATCATACAAAGGAATACCCAGATTGTCCAATGCAGAGGTCTTTTTTTCATAGTACGAGTTATCCCAGAAGGTAAATGTCGCACGTATAGTAGTTAGAAACTTGTAAGATGTATAGTCCATCAACGCTTTGAAATTGTTCTAGCGTAGATAAACTGTTGACATTTGTCTCAGGAAACTGACTGCTGTCTGGTTTCGAAGAAGTCACTGGATTGACGTATTCTTCACGAAATGATCTTCTGGTACCAGTAGGCTTCGGGCAATGAAGCTTGATTGAATGAATGTACGTCGTGCAATACACGTTTAGAGTAGATGAGTTCACTTCATGCACTGACGCGTTGAGTAAGTAAATTTGGTTCAGGCAAAACGATGATGAGTAAGTTGAACTTGATGTAAGGACGAATCAACTTGTGAGTATGTGAACTTGATATATAGACGAATCAACTTGTAAGTATGTAAACTTGATAAACAGATGCATACAATTCTAGCGCTACCGACGTGTTCAAATGCGGGCGTGGATATCCTTACTTGCAACTTAGGAAGTTTATGATATTCTATCTTGTGAATAAGCTTTCTAGCTTCTTTCCAATTAGATGCCAAACACTTAGCGTGTAGACTCAGATTTCTGCGGAACTCTTTTTCTTTTTGTGAACTCCTTAAAAATACATTTAGAATCCGTCCGACACTGCAATCAGGTTAACGCTTCTGGGATTCCACTTTGCTCCAAAAATGTTTGTAGACCTACTGAATCCTTCTGCACATCCCGTTATATTATCTAACTACCAATCTGTAACTATTCTTAGGCCCCTCCACACGCTCCGCCCCTCATTCACTAGTGTGTCTCCCACCTTGTGATTGGCATGCTTCTCGCGCTGGCTGGCGAGGCTAGGCCCGTCAATTGGTGAAAAAGGACGGGATTTTTCTTTCACTAGAATCTTCAGCTTCATGCCTTTTGTTAGATGATAACAAAAATTATAATCGGCCAACTGAAAGAGCAATTATCTACCCCTTTGTCGCATAGTTATATCTCTTTAAGGGTCTGAGTTGTCTCTATTGTCGAGACATACCGACGCCCATCTTTTGTTTTGCAGTTGTCCCAGACAAAAGAGATCTTAGCTTCTATGCACCATCAATTGCCGGTCATCTGGGCTTTGCACAATGTTCAAGCTTTGCTAATCGAACGCCATTCTAAAGTCCTTTATCTTCAACCGCCAACTCCATTGAACCAAATAGAACACAACACGTTTGTTTAAACAGGGGATTAAGTGAACAAACGAACTCTCGTATCACCAATGTTGCAATACCCAGCGATTGACAATGGCGTCTACTGCGACAAGGTGGTATGAACGATAGCGTTACAGGAAACGTCATGGACAGGAAATATAAAAAATTACATATAACAAAACAAGTTTGCAAGCGATAATAGATGAAAGGGCAAAGACGGGGAGAAACAAAATAAGAACGATGATAAAAAAGATTAAAGAATAGGACCACCTGATCACATTCGATAAGAAGCTACGGAAACGTTGACTTTGTTTTCATATTATGTTATTGAAAATTCATTTCACACGCTTGTGTTTTAAACTTTTTCTAACCCATGATCCAAATAACGCGCCACAGTATGATACATTATTCTTCCAAGAGCTGCCTCCTGACATCAATCAATTACTACTCTGTGGCTCAACACGGAGCACAAGAAGCGGGAGTAGATCAACAAACACATGGAGAAGAAAACTGGAGACAGAAATTAAATGATGAAGAAGACATTGACAGACCTGGAACTCATGTCGCGTGACACGAAAACCTGGCATAAGTTTGTTGAAGGCCTATGCTCCTTGAGCAGCTGAAAGGGAATGATGATGATGACGATAATGGTGTTGATGATGATGACGATAATGGTGTTAATGATGGTGATTATGACGATAATGGTTTTGATGATGATGATGATGATGATATGCTTATTTTGGTGCCGAGATAAAATTATGCGACAGCCGCAGTAACTGCAGCCATCATTACTGTTGCAAAATTGCAAAACAATGTTTGAATATTGACCATGCGAGCCACTTATTTTGAATTCCACACGCCGCTCAATTTTTAATGTGCGCAATATTGATTTCGTTAACGTCAAGTTCACCGTTAGAAAAATGACTAGTCGACTTTCAAGTCTCAGATCTGTCTGCTACATGAGCACAAGCTTGAACCGAGCCTGCGAACTGTTGCTTGAGCATCAGGCAGTCTTTTAAAGGAGAATATGAATTGCTTTTAAGCAGCATGAATTTGCTGGGTGAAGGATTCCTGGATACAGTGCTGCAATATTGACTCCTTGCTCCGTGGGGACCGCATTAGTCAGTCCAACTCTCTGAGAACAACTACATTGCAGGCTCCATGATCCATTAGGAGCAAACAGTAGAAATAAGGACACAACATCCAAGGGTTAAAGTTGAGAGAAAATTTTACACGTATATAGAATCTTCAACTCAGATGTCCGGTCAGCACTATTGTATGGCTCTGAAACATGGAGAACAACAAAAACACCAGCTTAAAAGTCACAGGCTTTCGTTAATTGATGCTTGCGGTGAATAGAAGGAATGAAAGGTATGACACGGCGACTAAGATGGAACTGATGACACGAACCAGGCACGTGCTGGTGGGACAAGCGTTGAGAAGAAGACGCTGACACACACTGATAAAACCTGTTGATAATACTACAATACAGTCTTTGTTCTGGAATCCTCAGGGTAAGCGGGAGACCTAAGAAAACATGGAGAAGAGAATTGGAGACAGACATAACATGATTGAGGAAGAAGTGGTAAGAACTTGAGCTGATGGCACGTGACAGGAAGACTGGCACACTTTTCTTGAAGGCATATGCTCCTTAGGGAGCTGAAAGGTGATGCATGACTGACTGAATATAGAATCAACTTTAGCCGAATACATGAGATCACCATCTAGCCATCAAAAATAATACATCATCAGTAATACAATCTCAGTGATTCTATATGCTAGATTAATATTCTTCTATGTACACAGTAGTATATTTTCCATATCTTTTTACTACATACATGTTGATGGGAAGGAAACTCGATCGGTTCTAATCTCTTGCACGCATATTGTAAGCTTTACTGTCGGAACTGCAATTCGTCCTCTGGGTGTCAGTGGTTCAGGGTTTAAGTTTGACATCATCAGCTGACAATTTGTCTAGCTTTACATCTTCCCCAGCCCAGACTGTACACAGTATTAGGTATACACGTAAAAGTCCCTGGATTTTAGCGTGTCTGTAAATAGTCTGATCTAGACAGAAGCACCAGTATCCAAGTTTTCCCTTTTCCCAGACTTTGGTCATTTCAATTACTGTCTCGATCTTCCCTACATAAAAATTACTCTTTGATCAAGGAATTTGGGGGGAGAGGTGGAAGAGGGTTTACATAAATTTAGGCCTAGATACAGCCAAACATCGATGTAGGAAAGCTTTAAAATGTATCGACAGAAGGGTTAAATAGAAATATGCTTTTTTGGCTAAAAATATATACAAGTGGATAAAAAGCTTATGAAGAAATAAGCGAACGGAAAGTTTTGGACCAAACAAGATTATGATAATGCGTGTGAAAAAATAAACGTATAATTGGTTTTTTGGGGTTTTTTTTTTTCAAGTGCATGAGAAGGTTTAGAATACATGGATTGGTTTACGGAAGCTGAAAATATTTCTGGATCATAAGTGTAAAAAAAAAGTGTACATTAAAACTATGTATGTGATCACTGTTGATAACCTGTCATCATCTACATTTCTGCCCCCTGGTCGTTCCTCTGGGTCTGTGAAGAGACATAGAAAGAACATGCCTACTGCACCCTCTGGCAAGCCGTACAAGGTCACTAATATGAGGTGGCGCATGTGGCTGGCAACCTTATCTTCTAAAACTAACTGTCACAGAAACCAGTGTTGCGAGATCTTTCTAAAGCTTGGCGAGGCTCCCTGCGCGGGGACCAGCTACAGTCGTGGCTGCGTGCTTCGGAGGGAACGCGAAGGAAAAAAAGGATTTTAATCTTTTTTTTTTAAATAGGAGTTTTGCCTCGTCTTCAACTTAGACATAAGGTCCGCCGGTTATATTAGGGCGCATGTCCAAATATAGAAAAACTTGCGGTATGGTTTTATTACATCAAAATAATAATTGTATGATGATCTCTACTTATAATCTTTTATGGACATTTGTAAATACAGTGTGTCGTATTTGATTATAGGCTACCACTCATTTTTGTTCTCCATCAAGAACTCTTGTCGTTTATCATCCTCCAATTATTAACTGTACAAATATTTTTACTTTAAGTATATTGTCCCTGTATATATAGATTTTTAACAACTTTTACATATCAATGTGAATAAAACTATTTTAAAATGATACTCCCATTGTACAGTTGTACGCTGACAAGTAATTAGAACCGTCATTATCAATAAATCGATCAACTCTTCATCCACTGAGCATAGGCCTTCAACAGTCACATGCCAGGTCCTCCTGTCACGTGACAACATAGGCCTTCAACAGTCACGTGCCAGGTCCTCCTGCCGCGTGAAATCAGGTCAAAGTCTGTCCACGTCTTCATCATCATTTTCATTTGTCTCCAATTCTCTTGTCCGCCCGCGTGATCTTTGGTCTACTTCTACCTCCTTTACCCTGGTGATTCCAGAACAAGGACTGCCTGGTAATTCTATCAGCAGGTTTTCCTCAGTGTTTGTCCAATCCATGGCCAGCGTCTTTACCTACTCATTATGGCCGATATGAAAGCTTCGCTACGCAGTTCTTATCGCTTCCTCATAAGTGGAATATGAAAATCCCGAGCATAAATGGTTAACATTAAGCATTCTTCAACAACAGGAGACCTAAGGTCAGTAAGTAAGTATTCTGGCTGAGCAGTACCGCCAAAGTTAAGTATGTCTGGGCTTTCTCAAATAACCTTCCCCCCCCCCCTTCCAAAAAATAATATATATATATATATATATATATATATATATATATACATATATATATATATATATATATATATATATATATATATATATTAAAATTAATTTGCGCATCCACAAGCCAACCACAGTTCCGGTGTTTCGTTTGCGTTTACTTCTTGATTTCCCCGATAATCTCGCAGGCATGGAGATCTCTGTCGACAGAACTAAAAATAGACGCCTGTTACCATAGACGCTGGAGTTAAGCGTGAAACAGGAGAACTTCTTATCTTTGTTTCTGGGAGCCATTAAAAATGCCTGCAATGAAATTCTGGACCTGTTAGCAGATAGATTGTGTTTTAAATTTTTGTACAGATTCGGCGATTTCTGACGGAAGCAGAAATGCTTCGAAAGCCTTTAGTAAAATGTCAGTTAATTATGTGTGTGTGTGTTTTTTTTTTTTTCTGAAATGTTTCCCTGATTGTAGGTCGGCCTTAAATTGTGAATGTTTTCCTTCCTGTCTGTGTGTCTGTCAGTTTATTTGTCTGTCTGCCTGCTTATCTCACTGTCTTTCCGTCCGTTCATATGCACGTCTCTCTTCCTATCTCTGTTTAATCTGCCTGCCTAGCTGGCTGTCGGTCCGTAGTCCGTCGCGCCATATATTTTTTGTGTCAGTCTGTATGCATTTCTGTCTGCCTACCTGCATGTGTATCTGTATCAATCGGTTTATCTATCATGCGTATCAGTCTTTGTCTCTGTTAGTCTGTCTGTCATGTAAATCTGTCTCTGTAGGTCTATCTGTCATGTATATCCCTCTCTGTGGGTCTATCTGTCATGTGTATCTGTCTCTATCTCTGTCGGTCTATCGGTCTGCCAGTTTGTTTGTCAGTCACTCCTCTGCCTTTGTCTGTGTGTCTTTCCCTCTGTCTGTGTCCGCCCTTCTGTCTGCTTCTGTGTTTCTGTCTGTCCCTCTCTGTCTGTCGGTTTCTCCATCACTTGGTCTCTTTTACTGTAAAACTGTAATTAGAGCCAACTTAATGAACGGCTGTCATGTGTGCTCACAAAAGTATTTATTTTATTTACAGTAATACAAGAAAACACTACACAGGAACAACCAGAAAGCTATTCATATAATTAAACAATACACTAACATAATAAACGGCCTAGTTTAATCCTACAAAACACTCATCATTTCCGTCTGCAAAGATGGTTCAGTTGTTAAGCATAAAAAATTCCGTCCTTAAAGGTGGTTCAGATGTTACGCATCAAAAACACGAGTCGTCATGAAACGTAATACGATGACCTGCTCCAAAGAACAAAGGAATACACAACACAAGGTAAAGAACTAGTTTTAATAACGGACATTCTTAAATCTGTGTTTGTTTGGCCAAGTCGAAATAAGAAAAATATATGAAAGACAAAGAAAGTAAATACGAAACAGATGGAAAATAAAAAGCCATAATGAAGATTGATAGACAGCTGATAATTGAATCAACACCAGCTGTTAGAAATCACAAATAAAAATTAAAAACTTTTGGAGAAAAGTGAAAGAAAAAGCAGAAACTTATTTTCAGACAATTGCTTTCATCCCTGTTGAAGAGAAAACGTTTCACGCCTGAAAAGAAAGAACGAACAAATGCGCGAGCTCTGGAAGAAGACTAAAATTTTGATTACGTAAACAGTTTGAGGTCAAACTGTCACTTAATCAAGGACAGGTAATAACAGCAGCTCGTATATACGGAGCTTCATCAGGTGTCAGAATGACCTCGTCAAGAATTGGCAAATTCTGATAGCCAGCCGACCGTTTTAAATGCCAGTTCAGGTAGCTCAGTTTAAGCATTTGATGTTAACAGCTGCCATCCCCACAACGAAGGTTGGCTGTAATGATCTCCAACGCCTTCCGTCTCTTGTCTTCATGGTGCACTCTAATAGACTCCTTCCTGTCCATCTGTGACGAGTCAATCTTCGATCGTTACATTTTCTTGTGCCATTCTTTTAACTTTTTCCCTTTGTCCTTCCCTTCCCTTTTCTCACCCGCACCTTGACCTTGAAAGTTTTCGCTTTCATAGTTCAAGATTTTCTTACCACATATTGTTCTAATTTGTCACTGCCTTAATTTTACCTGATCGCTCAACCTATTTTTGAAACAACATTGACTTCTGTTTGAGCAGAGCGAATCTGCCACATCAACTTTTCGCTTATCGCCAGCCCCAGACGGAGTAACAGTCTACACTGAGCGATATTCCTATTGTTAACCCAGACTTTCTGTCTGGAAACAGTCTGCAGCAGTGCAGTCTGGCTGAGCGAGTGCGGATCGCAATGGGAAGGCAAACCCGGTCCCTAAAAAATGCCGTGCTGAAGTCGGATGTGTCGACCGAAAGGTGCAGATATCACAGCTTAGGCGTAAACAGACACAACGCAACCACCGTCCTTTTCAGGGCGAACGAAGAAGAAGAAGAAGAAGAAAGATACATAAACTATGTTGTTCACAGGTTCTAACTTGAATGGGCAGACAGTATTGGGAAATAAGTTATCAGTTCGCACATGACGTGTCGGAAGATGTCAGTCTCGTTAAAGATTAAGACACGGACAGTAAGATAGCAAATGTGATTTTGGAGCACGGGAAGGTACATAATCGCTTCAGCCCAGGCCTTGTTGAATAAACAGTTACAAAGAAATAACATCTGAGAGGAGATTATAATGTTAAATCTATGAAGTAGTGAGTTGTAAGCATTATAAGTACCCACGAAAGTAGCAAGACGTTATAAGATAATGGAGGTTGAAAACAATATCTTATAGTAGCATAAAGAATGTTCTACATGAAAGATCCCTACCGATATCAGATACTAATTCGTAGTTGGATTGGCATGGAACTCCTAAAGTAAACCATTTCTGATTGGAGCTTTTTATCCAACGAAACAACATGGAAATGTGGTGGAAAATGCCCCTTATAATCTACAACATTTTAAGATTACTTCACTGCATGTCTGTCTTGTCAAGAAGACATTTCAGACGCCAGGATAAAGAATAAGAGCAGGATTCCAACATAAAGACAGGACCAAGTATTAGTGGATCTTCTGATATTAGACAGATGGAACACTCGACTATAGTATTGGCAACTAAGAGTCATAGGAACTTACATGCAGAATAACAGTTGGGATTATAATTGTTGTAATACCCCGACCATCTGTAAGATGGCCTCTTGAAACCAGTGGCCCGACACTATTCGGAAGTTTCCCAGTACAAGAAGTCTGATAAATTTATTCACAGTTATCGAGTTTGTGGTATCAGTTTGTTGTACCTCTTCCTTGGGCAAACCTCGACTTATTTGATGATTTAAAAAAAAATTCTTCATGCATGTCCCTTGCCATGTGCTTTGCCTCCATGTATTCTATTTTCTTGCATATTGTTTCTATTCACTGTTCTTTTGCTTGTTTCAACTTAGTACGTATTTCGTTCTTTATTGTTTTACATTCTGGAGTGTTTTTTTTTTTCGCTTTCTTCCTTTCTGCCATTTTAATCAAGATGTCATCTGTCATCCAAATTTGATTTTTCTAAAACTTCTTTTTAGGTAAATTTTCATTTGCAGATTGTATGCTTATTTTTAAACATTCCCATTTTGCGGTTACTTTTTCTTCTGGGTTTTCTCTTCTGTTTTGTCCCATGATTTCTGTCAGTAATTGTTCATACTTATTTTTTAGGTCAGTATATCACGTTAAACTACGTCCCTATAAAAATTCAGTAAGAACTCTTCTGCACTCTATCACACTCAGATAGACTTCAGCCCACTCAATTCAACATAGAGTGGAGGCTCGCGGGGAGATACAGATCACGCTGATACCACGTCATTGTGAGCGTACTGCGGGCGGTTAGCGCTCTTTAGGGGTATAGTGAGAGATATGCTGCACAAAATGCTTCCCACACTCACTGTTGGAGGTTTCGGCAGTCTATAGTCATTTCCCCGCCCACAGGGGTAAGAGCCGGAAGTGGTACGGGGTAGTGTCTTTTTCTCACGATATGATGCGTGAGGGGCGGCTGGCGATGAGGAAGGAAATCGTTTGATTGAGTGACTTGGCCCACGAGGCGCGTCTGGGGAAGGTCCCAACTTACCTCGTGTGCGCTGGGGCGTGAGCATCTATCCGTTTGCGTGACCCTCAGGGTTTACTTATCTCATACTATTTAGACACTTCTATCACCTCCACATGTGCACACACACACTGATGTCTAATATATATTGCCACAGGCTACATCACATCGCACCTGTTCAATCACGAGGGCGGCTATTGGTCTGAAAGAAAAACTCAGACTGAAGGACTCTCTTGTAGGAGACTATGCGCACACGCAGCCTCACTACACTTCAATAGCGCGTGACATCAGGCTGGGCTGTCTAGTGATACTCAACAGATGTGTTGCGACGAGTAATCGCGAGATGTAGCAGTAGGGATTATGACGAAGAATACGCCTACAACCGGGATTTTGAGCTCTATCAAAACGGACTGTCAGGACTACATGGTGAATCCTATCGGGAATACTACAGAAAGTCAGCAACAAATAGTCGGGGTCTATGTACGGGCGAGTGGCACATATGCAGAGGGGGGCGAACGAGCAGTAGCTCATAGCGACAACACGTAGATAAAGTGCTTGACGATCAACATCTAACGGCTGGCGGGTGAGACGCGTGCTGTGGACTAATAGTGATGGATTACCAAATTAGTGAGTGTGATTCTCGTATGTCGTTATTTGTTTAAGTAATGGAGATGATGTCGGAGTACATGTAGGGCTGGACGGTCGCGGTGGGGAGGGTGATAGCGGAGGGCAGCCGCTTGCTGCGGAGTACCGGCGCAATATCTCGTTTAATAGAGACAGAGGAGGTAGCAGGGGGGACATACAAACTAGAGTGTCTGCTGCAAAATTCAGTGGGGATACACACACATAGGGACTATAGTGGAAGATGATTGTGTGCGCAGCTTCTGTGGGCAGTGTAGCAACAACATGGCTATGATCATAACGAGGAACCACCATCGTCTATCTATATATCATCAGGTGTTGTTAGATCGATACACCGCTCTCTTGCCTACTCGGGGTGGGGGTGTGGCGGGGGCAGGGGGCTTGACCGCCCGCGCATCCGCGTGCGCGGCGGCGGTCGCTTAGGCGCCTACGCTCAGTGTGCATATGTGCATTGATACTCAGTAAGTAGAAAAACACCAGACACGCACTAATACGTTGTGATAGCACGGGAGGACCGCATTTCACTCAGCCACGTACAATAGCCAGCGTGGGAGGCGTCAATATCTCTCCGCTCTCGCGCTCTCATGCTGCTACGTCTTGGCACACAGCTCTCTTTCTACTGTCGGGCTCTATACATATTGCTTTCATGGTCGTGGGTTGCGAGTGTGCGTTAGTGTGAGCTCGTCAAGGGGGACATTGTTGAGAGTCAAGAAGTGGAGAGAGAGTTTCAGAGCTATCGGGGGAGGGGAGGATAGGGACGAGTTCTATATTTGTATTTATCTCATCGATGTCAAATTGTGCTTGGATTCGCTGTGATGCTAATCCACTCTCGAGATATAGATACAATGGATACTACGTAGGGTGGAAAACAATAGCTCGGGTGAATGGTATTACTGATATGCGGCGAGACACCGAGCATGTACTATATCTATTTGATGACATATGTAGATTTTTCGGAAGTCTAGGGTAAGGCACGAATCTAAATCGGTAAGATGGACGCCTGCAATATAATTCGATTATTCTTTAAGATATTGTTATATCATATTTAGTACTCGCTCACAAGTTTTCTGCGATCATATAGATACAAGGATGCTGTGTTGCGTTCAAAAACAAATAAAAGAAAAAGAAAAATGTAACAACAAAAAAAAAAAAAACAAAAAAACATATGTCGGGCGTAGAGTCGTCGAGGGTGATGGGAGTAGAGAGTGAGTGACGTATCGTGGACGAGTGCTAGTGAGTTTAGGAGTCGTACGCTAGGATAGAAGAGGCGCAGGGGGTACTATGGGGGTGGAACACACATTCAGGTCCTAGCACTCAGCTACTGTAGGTGCGTCAGGGGGAGCTCACACATTTGGAACGTCATGACGAACTATAGTCGGGTGTGGTTGGAGCGCGCATTGGATGTGCTAACACACTAGATCGATTACTACACGCCTCGGAGCGACTAGTTCGATATTAACGCATACGGGGAGGGGGCGCGGCAGCACATGAGGAGAGCTATCACAGCATCTTGATCTTACACCACTATTCAGGCAGTGCGAGACAGCAGAGAGAGTGTGCGTCTGGGGGGAGGTCGATAGAGTGGCAAAGATAGGGACACGAAGGACAACGGGGGCGTCTAGCTGAGAGGCAGGCCTCGGCGGAGCAATCGGACGAGGGGGGTAAAGCAGAGAGCTGCTTGTGGGCGAGTTATGCGGGGGGGGATAGTTTCTAATGAGTGGCAGTGGTCAATCCTCTGGGCAGCTCACATGGAGGTGGGTGTAGTGAGGGAGAGGAGGGGGTGTTCTTGGAGTTTAGAACGTATACGATAACATACAAAATGATAATATACTTATTGGACGGGAGGGCGGGGGCTAAGGTTTGGGCACTCTATCATCGTCTAGCAGGTCTCTCTATCTCAGTATATCTCTTTGACTTATATCGTCTCTTCTATTTCTATCAGGATTTATATATATACGATGGGGGAGGGGAGGGAGGGGAGGAGGGGTGAGAGGATGGCTTATTCTATCTCTCGTACTCTCGTCCTGGTGGCTTCGCCTAGTAGTCTGTAGAGGAGCCAAGGAGATGCTGGGGTCGAGGTTCATCCGGTCATTGATTTGCAATGAGTACAGATACTGATAGTACACATAGATCGTCGCGACTCGGTGTCTCACGATATAGTGCAGTAGGATGATCGAGGGTTGAGGGGCTGGTACAGACTAGCTGGAGGTCAGCTTCTTGGTCTGGGCGATAGCATGACGTTGGGGAGTGTGATGGGAGAGGAGGGGTACATGGGAACAGAGGATCTTGTGGTGAAGTGCACGGCAGCACGAGGAAGGGCTCACTAGTAGCATACACTCGGGGATCTCACGCTGTTCAGCACGTGAGTCTATGAGAATCTGATACTCGCTACTTGGCAAGGGGAGGATCTCACATCCGTCGGCGCGTGCGTTTATCACAAGACATCATTAGACAGGCACGTATGGGTGCGAATGTAGGACTACGAGGTGGAGTAGGGTGGTGGCAAGGGGGCGTACAGAAAAGGTGTAGAGGGGTGGGGAGTGTGTTATATTAAACATTCAGCGGGAAGGTGGAGCTGTGATGGAACTCGGTAGGGTTGATAAGTAATACTAAGGGGAACAGCATCTCATATACACACGACATGGGACTTGCTCGCGATCATAGATAGGTCAGTCGGTAGACAAGTGTATAGAACGCTTTGATTACGGGGGAGGCGTGGGGGCACTCTTAAAAACAGATAAGGGTTGCGTAGATGATGGGGAGTGTATGGTATGAGAGTAAGGCGGTGATAGGGTTGACAAACATTGTAGAAAAGGGAAATGGATGTGTGATATATCAACAGGGTGAGCTTTAGCGGTTATCTGGTAATTAGTAGGGGGTTCGAAGAATGGGGAAGGAGCAGGACATCGGGGACTGAGGTGGATAGGAATAGCGTAGAACTACTCACAGGGGAGTGTTTAAGTGGGGGGCAGCGCGGTATGAAGTGAGGGCGGTACGGGGCATAAGATGATAGGGAGAGTGCGACCAGTAGTAAAGTATGAATGATAAGGAGAGGGGGTGGGGAGTTATAAACATGAACAGGTATGCATGAAAAATATGGGGACAATGGCGGGGGTGGGAGCGGGGGGGGGGACGGGGGGTGCGCTGTGATAAATGGAGGGTGAATACAGGGCGAGCGATGGGGGCGTGATGGGCAGACGAGGGGGGGGGGGGTATGGGGCGGTGAGGGGGGGGGGGGAGGGGTGAGTTGTTCTGGGGGGGTATTTGGGTTATTCACTGTGGACAACACGTACTGGGGCATAAAGCGTAAAGGGGAGTGGTGACTTTTTTTATAAATGTGTTGAGAGCTATATGAAGTGGAGTTACTACACCGTAATCGGGGGGGGATCGTATATAGTGTCGAGCACCGCAGGGGGGAGGGTAGAGGAGGTGTATGGGGCTGATTATTATTTGTGCATATAGTGGGCGGGAGAGGTGTTGGTGATGTTGACAACAACGGGGATTATTGTGTTCATTACATCTTTTTATTTTATTTCATTTTGGGTGGGTGAGAGGGCTTCTTACAGTGAGGTCGTTTTAGGAGGATTGGAATCGTTCTATAGGCTATGACCGCTAAATTGTTTCTCGTTGATCATGACACTGCGAGGACTTCATAAAGATGGGTGTTACTGGGGTGGTATGTATAGAGTTTCGCTGGTGCAGTCTTTATCTTTGAGTATTATATGGTTGACTAGGATGAAATGAGAACACGGAACACTTAATTAGTATATAATACCGATATAATTAGAAGCTGGATGATAAAAACATCTACAAATAGACCCGAGAACTACATTTAGATATACACTATAGAGGCAACCTGTATCAGATTGAAGAGTGGATGATATTCATTCTGGTTGTGTGTCCAGAGGAAAGTGTAGTGTTGTGTAGGGTTATTAATATCGTAGAGTCTTCTAGTTATTTTTTTCGAGAAAGCGGGTATCTGAGGGGTTTTATCGATTAGCTGAGGTCATATAATTTTCTTGGTGTATCACATAATCAGGTATAATGCGTGATACGGGAGACTTATTCTTACCTGGGTGACAGATGTTCTAGTGATAATATCTCATTAGTGGGTTACGTATGTTCGGGCTTTTGGGAGCGTCACATGTCTGGTATTGCACTGTAAAGATTGGCTGACGTACTCGGGGTGGGGAGCTTTCGACAGTATGTGTAGGTGGTAAGAGGATGCAAGTATTTGCGGGGTTGATGGAGTTGAGCAGAGTGATATCGGGAGAGGACTAGACGGGTATGGTGCTAGGGATGAGTCGTGAACGGCGTTTTGTGTGGAGTGATGTTGATGGTTAGGGCATAGTTATGAGGGGTGAGTACATGTGGACTAGGCGCAGGTAATATATATGGTTGTGTGGATTGTATAAGGGTTGATGGAGGGTCGGGAGGTATGCGTGAATTAGGGGGACTCTCTGATGCGTGTCAAGAAGCATGGTCCCCCCCCCACAGAGCTACCCCCCAATTTAGGAAGAACCGCGTCGAATCAGTTGATTCGATATATCGCAGACTGGGTGAGCTAGTTGATAGAAGTGGGGTTGGGTAGGGGGTTCGACTAAGGGGGGGAGGGTAGGGACGTACATTATTGTCAGGTGATGTGCAAGTTGACATTTACATATGGGGGTCAGGGGGAGACACAAAATAGGAACGATGAGGGTAGAGCTTATGGATTGACAGTATTTGGTCATATGATTAGATAGATCTCTAGTGGGTACAATAGACAGTTTACATGGGTGGTAGATTTAGGAGGAGGGATAGGCCGAGGAGATATCCAGGATTCTAAGGTAGTTCGGCGCGATGCAAGCACTATACCTGGGTGGCAGAGTAAGATTAATATTGACGGGCATACAAGAGGACTGACAGATATGTCGTCTGGGTGAGCATACAGGGTGTAGGGATAAGGAAATGTTGGACATGTTATCGGGTTGATGGGACATTTGTGAGACACTTGACTAAGGTGTCAGGGATGAGGGACTGTGGATCGATTGGTGTTTAGAGGAAGTGATATAGACTAAGGGTAGGTGGGGGAGGTATGGTAAGGTTCACGTTTATACAATGAGGGATGGCAGGGGTTGGGTCATATTTGAACTGGGGAGGGTACTGGGACTAGTATTGGTAACGCGGAGATTGATAATGGAAGTAGTGGGACATCTCGACACTAGAATATTGTTACAATCTGCGAAAACAATAAATGTGACAGAGCGCTCAGGGGACAGTGAAGGTGATTAGGGTAATTATTTGTGGAGGTCGCAACACAGTCTAGTGGGAGTTGAGGGGTGGGACGCAGATTTTAGATTGTATCATGGTAGAGTGTGACGATTGATAGCAACCTCGAGTAGTTGTTTACCCCATAATATATGTGTGGTTGATAGTAAGTTTTTGATGTGTTTGGAGGTGGGGGGGGGGTAGATAGATCAGGGTGGATTGGAGGGCGTCTGGGGGAGGGAGGATAGATGTGAGATGGTAGATAGATATGGTTAAGCGTGGAGCTGAGGGGTGGTGAAATGTGGGGATTAGGAACTAAGATAGATGATATAGACAAGGGGGGGACTGTCTCTTCAGAGCAGAGTAGTTAGTTGGGGTTATAGGTGGATTGTGAATAACTAGATAGTTAATGATGGCGTGAGTGAGATAGTGGGGAGGTGGTAGGTGGGGTAGAGTTGAAGTGTAGGGGTTGGAGTGAGAGTAGGGGTGGGGATGGACAGGTGTCAGGTAAGTGGTTTGCATGTTATTCAGGGATTCGTGGGTTTCGGTCACGGTGAGTTTTGTAATTTAATCAAGTTGAGTCTTATATATATAGCTATTTCGGAATATTACTGTGTATTTCTCTATATCAGTATGGATGGCGGGAGTAGATTGAGGTATGTGGGAGGGGATAAAGAATAAGCATAAGGCGCAAAATATAAAAAAAATCATAATTTACGTCTACGTATCGGTTCAGCTACCCGTTGTAATTATACGTTAGGGATGTATAGTGGGACTATGATTCATATCTGAATAAGATGGAAAGTTGTTTAGATAGAAAGAATAGGATTTGGTTTGTTTTTGTGAATGGTTACCTAGTATATTATTAGGATTTGGAGTTAATGTATATGGTTTGATTAATGTATAGTGAAATTTTTAATGTGTGGTAGTATGTAACAGACAAGGGAAATAGAATAAAGAGATGTGAAGATACAAGAGAAGTGCAAGGGGAAACTAGTGAGATGAGAAGAACCAGACAAGTGCCAGTGGAACAAGAGATGACAAGAACCAGACAAGTGCCAGTAGAACAAGAGATGACAAGAACCAGACAAGTGCCAGTAGAACAAGAGATGAGAAGAACCAGATAAGTGCCAGTGGAACAAGAGATGAGAAGAACCAGACAAGTGCCAGTGGAACAAGAGATGACAAGAACCAGACAAGTGCCAGTAGAACAAGAGATGAGAAGAACCAGACAAGTGCCAGTAGAACAAGAGATGAGAAGAACCAGACAAGTGCCAGTAGAACAAGAGATGAGAAGAACCAGACAAGTGCCAGTAGAACAAGAGATGAGAAGAACCAGACAAGTGCCAGTAGAACAAGAGATGACAAGAACCAGACAAGTGCCAGTAGAACAAGAGATGAGAAGAACCAGACAAGTGCCAGTGGAACAAGAAATGACAAGAACCAGACAAGTGCCAGTAGAACAAGAGATGACAAGAACCAGACAAGTGCCAGTGGAACAAGAGATGACAAGAACCAGACAAGTGCCACTGGAACAAGAGATGACAAGAACCAGACAAGTGCCAGTAGAACAAGAGATGAGAAGAACCATACAATTGCCAGTAGAACAAGAGATGAGAATAACCAGACAAGTGCCAGTAGAACAAGAGATGAGAAGAACCAGACAAGTACCAGTGGAACAAGAGATGAGAAGAACCAGACAAGTACCACTGGAACAAGAGATGACAAGAACCAGACAAGTACCACTGGAACAAGAGATGAGAAGAACCAGACAAGTACCAGTAAAACAAGAGATGAGAAGAACCAGACAAGTACCACTGGAACAAGAGATGAGAAGAACCAGACAAGAACCACTGGAACAAGAGATGAGAAGAACCAGACAAGTGCCAGTAGAACAAGAGATGAGAAGAACCAGACAAGTGCCAGTAGAACAAGAGATGAGAAGAACCAGACAAGTGCCAGTAGAACAAGAGATGAGAAGAACCAGACAAGTGCCAGTGGAACAAGAGATGAGAAGAACCAGACAAGTGCCAGTAGAACAAGAGATGACAAGAACCAGACAAGTGCCAGTAGAACAAGAGATGAGAAGAACCAGACAAGTGCCATTAGAACAAGAAATGAGAAGAACCAGACAAGTGCCAGTAGAACAAGAGATGAGAAGAACCAGACAAGTGCCAGTGTGGTGAAGTGGGATGTTATAAATATTTATAGGGGACTTAGTGTACTGACTGAGATCAGCTGTGAAGGTATCTATATCTAATAAGAGTAGTGTATTATAGATAACCTTACTTGCTGCCACATATATATATATCTCAGTCAGAATTATTCTGGAATAGTGTGATGACTACGTTGTATGTCTAGGGTATGTGTATGATGAAGTGTAAGTCATAACAACAACAGACAGATAAACAATTTAATTTATTCCACCATACTTGACAACACTGTGACACTCACATACATAAAACACTCTACAAGGATATCTTAAAGGAGTCACTGATAACTTTTCAAATAACAATATGTATTCATTGCTGTCATGAATGAATATGTGTCCTGATTCAAATACAAAGGGAACCAGGAATCACAATCAATTTTAATTACAAGTTATATGTACAGAATTTCTCAATATGAATATTGTAGTGACATTTATTATTAAAAGTATCCTATGTGTGTCAGTTGTGTAGTAGTAATATGAGGTAATACTGGTTTTGTTTTGTTCAAGCTCTGTTGGTATTTGTCATCATGACTTCAATAGTTTGTCTTTATTGGAACTAGTATTGGAGATGTTCTCAGTTCCTGATATTAAAACAATTTACTTCCCCTCTTAAGTTTATGTTACAATGTTATTTTAAGATGGGGGTACATAATTTTGAGCTCAGCTGGCCACATCAGCTTATCTTGCGTGATGGCGGCAGGAAAGGACTCCTCTGCTCGATTTCTCCCCTGTGCTCTGGAGACACCTCACTGATAGCTAAATGGACCAAGGAGTATGCTGTCCGACTCTGGATTCAGCAAAGCCTGACCAGGTGCTGCTCAATACCATCAAGACCACGGTCCCTGAAAACAAGAAGGATGTACCTTCTACTTCATAACTAATTGATACTCTAGTTCTACACTGAGCACAATACACCACAAACATTGAGTTCAGAGCGTTAGGCCAACTGTCAGCTTCATCTGAAATACTTTATACCAGTATTAACCTCCTTAATGGTTACTACGCCTCTGCACTTCCAGCATTATTTCTTTCTAGTCAATCATCTAGGTGTCAGTGTACTGTTTGGCCATTCCATGCCGTTTTACTTTCCTCCGACACCTTCTGTTCAGGCTGGAGCATTATAGGCTTTACATCATGTTTGCTACTGAACTACACATATATACAGGCATAAATTAACAATTCACATTCAATTTTCATTAAAAGATACTGAATGTTTCAAGCTTACCACAATTCATAGAAATACACAGATACGTTGACTAGCAATGAATTCTAGCACAAATACTGGCACAAATTCCCATCTGCTTATGTTCCAGGCTTTTATTTAGCAAAAATATGAGCTGGCTTCAACGCACTGTTGCTTTATCAAGCTTATTTGAACTAGTGGTCTCGAACTAACGCTCCTAAGTGATTATATCAGCGAGTCTGGCCAATGGAGCCACGTTTCGACAAGTGTTTGAAAAAATTTTACCTTCCTACGTCTCCCCTAACAACCAAAGATAGTATTTATAGTCCGACCAATCGTGTTTAGTCTTATATTTGTTGCGCTCCAATCAATTTGGAGTTTACATGGTAGGCTATTTCCGTACGTAAGGTTTTTTTCAAACACGTTATAACAAAATTTTATGAGCAGAAATGATTTCATGCTGTCAGGCATCCCCACTATTTTATTTTGGTTATAACTTGTTAATTCCTAGACTATTTGCGTAACGTTTTACATATTCTTTGTCAGCAAGCCCTAAGGAACCCAAATATACAAATTTAAAAGAGCTAAGTGGCTGCGTTCAAAATATGCAATTTCTTCAACCTCCTGTTTCGAAGATGTGCTGTCTGGGTACTGTAATGTTTTCAAACGTAAACCCATCTATTGTCATCTTTTCTAATAAGAGTTTTTTCAGGATTTAAAAACCTAACTCTGGGAAGGTTATTGTTTTTATCACTGTCCGTCCGAAAAAGTTAGTGCATGTGGCCTTACACGCGTGATAGTAGTAAGTGTGTATCGCGTTACGCTTGTTGGGGTGGCATTAATAGCGAGACGCGTGTTCAATTTTGCATGCGTTCCTGATTTTCAGCCCTCCCTTCTCTCTATCCTTTAGTCCATCTGTCTTTAGTTACGCCGTGTATAAAATGGAATGAATGAAATATTAAAATTAGGTCATTGATCAGCTTGGTATCTCAATGTTTTTGCAAGAAATACAGCACACGTTTCATTGAAGAACGCGGGTAATAATACAGTAGGCTTTTACTATCAACGTGAAAGCGTTACAATTTGCCGACGAAGTAGAAAACAAGGGGGATTTCGAGTACAGTCATTGTGACAGCACTGTTCTTTTACCATTTTTCTTTTCTTTATTAAATGTATTTGTTAGGCTTTATATTTACCTGATAATTTATATATGTGGATTAGAATATTTCACGACACCTCCCCTCTTAAAACAGACATTATATGTCAGTCCTTTATTCTATCTACACATAGATAAATGTAAGTCAACTTGACTTTACTCTGCTGTGGTGCTATCATGGTTTTATGTAGTTGGGTCCATTCAGAGTAGGCACTACTCATGAAATCTGCCTCAGACTTCTACAACCAATAATATATTTCGGTTATGTTACTGAACAGCCGCAAGTGTGAATGCTTGTCTTAATGCTGCTTCGCAACCCGTATTCACCATTTCTCTTCTCTGAGTCTGCGCAATGACATGTCCAGAGAACATTATATTTCCCTCAAAATGTACGTTATGAGGAGATAACATATACCTGGTGATAGCAGAGTTTTCTTAGTGGATCCCATAATCTTCTTATTATCCTGTATGAAACATTCGGAATATCCTCAATCAAAGAGGCAACTCAGGGATTCATTACGTTCCTCCGAAATGTTTACATCCAACAATTTTCTCATCATTCTAGAGAAGACACTAGGCGCATTCTTCAATCCAAATGGCAATCTATTAAACTCATAGTGTCCTTCTGAGGTACTAAAAGCTAGGTATGGTCTAACCTCAGGCTTTACTGGAATCTGATAGTATCCTTTACTCAAATCCACTTTTGAGAAATATTTAGCTTTATTTAGTCTGGCAAACAGCTGATTTGTATCCGGCAATGGATCCACCTGTCCTTCTGTAATAGCATTCAGTCTCCTGTAATCTATACAGAGTCTATGTTCTCCAGAGGGCTTCCTTAAGAGTACAACACCGGAACTATACGAAGATTCACTGTGCGAAATAATTCCTTCCTTCAACAGATAGTCTATCTCTTCCTTCAAAGCTTTCTCCTTAGCAAACGGAATCGAATATGGTTTCATACAGACAGGTGTGGGGTCTATCAGTTTCATATCATATTCCAATAGGTTTGTATGCCCTGGTCGATCTGTTAACACCTCTGCATGATTATTTAGAACCTGTTGCACTCTCTCTTTCTGAGTTTTCGTTAAATGTGTACTGATTTTCACCTGTGCCGCTGTCTCACAGGGGTGTAATGGATATTCAAATGATGAAAGTGGTTCCTTTTTCATCTCCATGGCGATAGACAAGGTCAACAAGTGTGTCTCTTCCTGATTTTCTCTTTCCAAATATTTCTTCAGGAGATTCACATGATAGATTTTTTTCTTTCCCCTTCTTATCTATCTTATAATTTGTTCTAGACACCTTCTCTAGAACTGTATATGGACCTTGCCATCCAATCTGTAACTTATTCTGACTCCCAGGCAAAAGAAGCAGTACTTTCTCTCCCACAGCCAAATTTCTGTCTTTCGCCTTCCTGTTATAATAGGCAGCATGTTTCTTCCTGGCTTGTTTCAAATTTTCATTGGCAAGTTTCCAGCCAGTTTTTAAACGAGTGGTAAGCTCATTCACATATTGGTATGAAGATGTAATGTTTTCCTCTGCCTTTTCATCAGTCCACGTTCTTAACAAAGCTACATATGGACCTTTAATTTTGTGGACCTATTTGTCCATGCACCGGTATGGTCTCTTCCACTCGAAGCTCTATAGTGATGATTTTTCCTCCCAGAATTATCATTCACAAAACGACCGCTACCAATTCTTTTCCTGGGGCTTTCTCCCCACTTAAAATTCTTGATGAGAGATTTCCTCTCTACATCCTCTTCCTCCAGTTTGTTTAAGTCCGATTGAGGGATTTTCGGCTTATCCTGGGGTAAGACATCTTTTTGCACTCTCCGCATCGTGGCCATTGTAAAACAGTTAAGTGAAGCTTGTCCGTGAAAAGGGGCTTCCCATTCCATTTGGTCCACTTTATCAAATCTATTTTTCTTTTTATTATCAGGCCTAATTTTGCCCCGTGGCGTGTCCAGGTCCTGATCCATGTTCCCACTTGTGGGTGTTCCCTCATGTGCTATGCTACACCTTTCTACAAAATTCTCAATGTCCCATCTTGCTTTAGGCCAATAATAATTGTGAGCCACCTTTTGAATGATGGTACCTATCTTCTCATGGTCCCCATCTGGTTTCACATGTAGGCTCCTTATTAATTCTGTCCTGTATCTTTTAGGAAGTACCAGCTGTCCCTGCCCTTTGGATCTAGCTCCAGTCTTCCTATACATCAACTTGTTTTTCATGTAAAAATCTCCCTTGCCTGGAGTTGTATGACAAGTTGACAATTTTCTGAAACAAGGCTTGAGTGTTTTATCCCCAGCCTGTGCCTTCCTCATCTCTTCTGGAGTGGTATCCAACATAATATCCTCCTCCTGTCTTGAGGTCGACCTGACCTGAAGGGTGGCCATATACACAGGTTTCCTTCTGCAACGGTCAGTGTCATGATTGTCCATCTGACAATTTTTACACCACCTTTTTCCTTGGTTGAAAGATTTTCTTTCATCATATTTCCTTTCATCGAATTGTGGGAATTTATTTTTATTTTCATACCGTGGCCTATCAAACTGGTGCTTACCTTTGTTTTGATCTCTAGGATCAAATTGATTAAAGTTCTGTGGTGCCCTATAGTTATCCACTTGTTTCTTTTTATTACCTGTTACCTCTGCTTGAGCTGCTTGATACCTTTCAGCAACATTTAGCAACTCACCCAGCCTCTCTGCACCTTGTTCCATGAGAAACTTTCTCAGGTCTGGAGCCATGGACTCTCTTAGCTGCTCTATAAGGACCATTTCCTTAAGATCTTGGGTTTTCCCCAGAGAAGTCCATTTCTCCAAGTATGTCTCTATTCGTGCAGAGAACTGGTGATAGGTTTCACCTGACAGTAGTTTAGCATTCCTAAATTTTTTTCCTATAAAATTCTGCATTCTTTTCATATCTTAACAAAAGAGCCTGCTTTAGCATGTCATAATTTTCCTGATCACCTCTGCTCATTTTTGCAAAAACTTCATAAGCTGCCCCACGAAGTCCCTGAGATAACTTTAAGCTCCACCTTTCTCTCTCTAACCCATACGTGGTAGCTAATAGTTCGTACCTATTTAGATAGCTCTCTATATCATCGTCTTTCTCAACAAAATGATCTAAATGGAAATTCATAGCTGAGGTTGAGGCTCCCTGGCTAGCAGTAGCATCAGAGGCAAAGGGACTGGCACCATTTTCAGGAGCATGGCCCTGAAACTCAAACTCCCTTAGTCGTAACTCATGTTCCCTTTGTAATCTCTTCTCCTCCTTTTCTGCTTCCCTCTCTGCAGCTAATTTCTTGTCTTCCCTTTCTGCAGCTAATTTCTTCTCTTCCCTTTCTGCAGTCAATCTTCTTTCTTCTGCTTCCAATTTCTTAGCCTCAGCCTCAATCTGCTACCTCTTAGTCTCAGCCTCAAATTGTAACTTCTTAATTTCCCTTTCTTAATAGGGAAAGATTCAAAATCCCAAGAGCGAGACCCCAATATATGTGGTGAAGTGGGATGTTATAAATATTTATAGGGGACTTAGTGTACTGACTGAGATCAGCTGTGAAGGTATCTATATCTAATAAGAGTAGTGTATTATAGATAACCTTACTTGCTGCCACATATATATATATCTCAGTCAGAATTATTCTGGAATAGTGTGATGACTACGTTGTATGTCTAGGGTATGTGTATGATGAAGTGTAAGTCATAACAACAACAGACAGATAAACAATTTAATTTATTCCACCACACTTGACAACACTGTGACACTCACATACATAAAACACTCTACAAGGATATCTTAAAGGAGTCACTGATAACTTTTCAAATAACAATATGTATTCATTGCTGTCATGAATGAATATGTGTCCTGATTCAAATACAAAGGGAACCAGGAATCACAATCAATTTTAATTACAAGTTATATGTACAGAATTTCTCAATATGAATATTGTAGTGACATTTATTATTAAAAGTATCCTATGTGTGTCAGTTGTGTAGTAGTAATATGAGGTAATACTGGTTTTGTTTTGTTCAAGCTCTGTTGGTATTTGTCATCATGACTTCAATAGTTTGTCTTTATTGGAACTAGTATTGGAGATGTTCTCAGTTCCTGATATTAAAACAATTTACTTCCCCTCTTAAGTTTATGTTACAATGTTATTTTAAGATGGGGGTACATAATTTTGAGCTCAGCTGGCCACATCAGCTTATCTTGCGTGATGGCGGCAGGAAAGGACTCCTCTGCTCGATTTCTCCCCTGTGCTCTGGAGACACCTCACTGATAGCTAAATGGACCAAGGAGTATGCTGTCCGACTCTGGATTCAGCAAAGCCCTGACCAGGTGCTGCTCAATACCATCAAGACCACGGTCCCTGAAAACAAGAAGGATGTACCTTCTACTTCATAACTAATTGATACTCTAGTTCTACACTGAGCACAATACACCACAAACATTGAGTTCAGAGCGTTAGGCCAACTGTCAGCTTCATCTGAAATACTTTATACCAGTATTAACCTCCTTAATGGTTACTACGCCTCTGCACTTCCAGCATTATTTCTTTCTAGTCAATCATCTAGGTGTCAGTGTACTGTTTGGCCATTCCATGCCGTTTTACTTTCCTCCGACACCTTCTGTTCAGGCTGGAGCATTATAGGCTTTACATCATGTTTGCTACTGAACTACACATATATACAGGCATAAATTAACAATTCACATTCAATTTTCATTAAAGGATACTGAATGTTTCAAGCTTACCACAATTCATGGAAATACACAGATACGTTGACTAGCAATGAATTCTGGCACAATTACTGGCACAAATTCCCATCTGCTTATGTTCCAGGCTTTTATTTAGCAAAAATATGAGCTGGCTTCAACGCACTGTTGCTTTATCAAGCTTATTTGAACTAGTGGTCTTGAACTAGCGCTCCTAAGTGATTATATCAGCGAGTCTGGCCAATGGAGCCACGTTTCGACAAGTGTTTGAAAAAATTTTACCTTCCTACGTCTCCCCTAACAACCAAAGATAGTATTTATAGTCCGACCAATCGTGTTTAGTCTTATATTTGTTGCGCTCCAATCAATTTGGAGTTTACATGGTAGGCTATTTCCGTACGTAAGGTTTTTTCAAACACGTTATAAAAAAATTTCATGAGCAGAAATGATTTCATGCTGTCAGGCATCCCCACTATTTTATTTTGGTTATAACTTGTTAATTCCTAGACTATTTGCGTAACGTTTTACATATTCTTTGTCAGCAAGCCCTAAGGAACCCAAATATACAAATTTAAAAGAGCTAAGTGGCTGCGTTCAAAATATGCAATTTCTTCAACCTCCTGTTTCGAAGATGTGCTGTCTGGGTACTGTAATGTTTTCAAACGTAAACCCATCTATTGTCATCTTTTCTAATAAGAGTTTTTCAGGATTTAAAAACCTAACTCTGGGAAGGTTATTGTTTTTATCACTGTCCGTCCGAAAAAGTTAGTGCATGTGGCCTTACACGCGTGATAGTAGTAAGTGTGTATCGCGTTACGCTTGTTGGGGTGGCATTAATAGCGAGACGCGTGTTCAATTTTGCATGCGTTCCTGATTTTCAGCCCTCCCTTCTCTCTATCCTTTAGTCCATCTGTCTTTAGTTACGCCGTGTATAAAATGGAATGAATGAAATATTAAAATTAGGTCATTGATCAGCTTGGTATCTCAATGTTTTTGCAAGAAATACAGCACACGTTTCATTGAAGAACGCGGGTAATAATACAGTAGGCTTTTACTATCAACGTGAAAGCGTTACAATTTGCCGACGAAGTAGAAAACAAGGGGGATTTCGAGTACAGTCATTGTGACAGCACTGTTCTTTTACCATTTTCTTTTCTTTATTAAATGTATTTGTTAGGCTTTATATTTACCTGATAATTTATATATGTGGATTAGAATATTTCACGACAGCCAGTAGAACAAGAGATGAGAAGAACCAGACAAGTGCCAGTAGAACAAGAGATGAGAAGAACCAGACAAGTGCCAGTAGAACAAGAGATGAGAAGAACCAGACAAGTGCCAGTAGAACAAGAGATGAGAAGAACCAGACAAGTGCCAGTAGAGCAAGAGATGAGAAGAACCAGACAAGTGCCAGTAGAACAAGAGATGAGAAGAACCAGACAAGTGCCAGTAGAACAAGAGATGAGAAGAACCAGACAAGTGCCAGTAGAACAAGAGATGAGAAGAACCAGACAAGTGCCAGTGGAACAAGAGATGAGAAGAACCAGACAAGTGCCAGTGGAACAAGAGTTGAGAAAAAGATGCTGGAGATGGATATGATACACACTGAGGATACCTGTTGATAGCATTACAAGGCATTCCTTGTTCTGGAATCCCCAGGGAAAGAGAGGCAGAGGTAGACCAACAAAAAACACATGGAGAAGAGAACTGGAGACAGAAGTGAAAATGATGAGGAAAACATAGAAAGAACTTGAGCTGATGGCACGTGACAGGAGGATTTGGCATGGGTTGGTTGAAGGCAAATGCCCCTTGGGGAACTAGCTATTGATTGATTGATTGATTGATGAAATACAAGATTGGAAAAGAAATACCGAGTATATGACTTACTGGATTGCTAAATAACAAAACACTTTCACTACCACACCACATGATGATGATATCTGACCTTTTGAAAACAAACATTCGCCCAAGCAGTTTAGCGTGACTGTATATTACCTTGAATATTACCTTGAAGATGCAGTTGTTTCTGCATTTGCCCCACGTTGTTTCTAGTGTGATAAAAGTTTACATTGAATTAAGCGTCGTCTCAACATTGTTGTATCTCACCTTCGGGTGTTTTAGCGTTATCACCCCTGGATACAGAAGAGAGGGATCGTGTAATTGTTATTATCCATTGAATTATCATTAGTAAATATATATGCATTTGCTGTTTAAGCATTGCGATAGCGCAACAAACTTATCTGTCTAGTTCTCCTTCACTGTCGCTTCACTTGTGAAATTTTCTAACATTTTTCAGCTTGCATTGCTCCCGTTGTTGATTAGTATTCCAAGAATGCACGCACTTTTTTGATAGTGTTTATTTATTTAACTATTTGATATTATTTTTTGCATTCTCATTTTGTTTCTTGGCATAATATCATACGGTAACAGCAATCCCGTCTTTTATTTAATCAGTGAAGAAGATAATGAAGGAACATCAAAGATGAGCTGATAAATTTGAAAGTAGAAGTTTCATCATGACTGCTGCTTCATATGCCTGCTGTCTAATGCAGTGTTTCCAACATAGAGCTCCATGGAACCTATAGGTTCCGCGGTACATTGCCAGAGGTTCCGCAAGAAATCATGGAATAAGCAAGCAAACAAAAAGTACCAAAAATCTTTAGTTTTCAGCTTCTTTCCTTCAGGAAGACACTTTGATCTACAAACTTTGACAGCGAAGAAATAAATTCCCTGCTATCTGTTACACTGCTTGTGGATATCGACTTTCCTTTGAGTCGACCCAAACTTGTTTATGCTTCGATGTTTGAGAAAAAACCGAAATGCTTTTACTATCAGTTTAAACTTTGCATTTTCTTTAACAAATGACAATAATTTGTAAGTAATTGTGTGATCTCCACTGTCAGTATTTACTGACCTCTAAAAGAGTTTCTCTCTCCCCCCGCGTAAGAGGGTTCTTTCCCTTGTCACTCCTTTATGAAGCATGTATTCATCATTGCAGCTGCTTCTCTTGTAGAAAGCCTGCACCAAATCGATAATGTTCTCGTGCAGTTGTGGTTTATGTACCTGTTTCTTTTATATGCTGAGATTTCCAGCTCCATGTACATCCTATTTATTCATTTATTACCCTTCAGCCTCCCAAGGCGAACAGGCCTTCCATAATCTTAATGTCACGTGCCATCAGGTCAAGGTCGTTCCATGTCTTCATCATTTCGCATTATATCTCCTCTCCCCCCCACTCCTCCGTTTTAAAGTCTTAGGATCCTAAAGTCTTAGGGTTTCACGTGTACCTTAAAAACATACCTTGTTATTATTTTCGATAATAAATAAATAAAGGTAATTAACAGGTATTTGTTGGACATAAATGTTGATCTATTTATTTAATTATTTTCGAGAAAGAAACAGGAAAGTAGTACAAAAAAATGACGAAGTGGTACACAAATAAATTACGACACTGAAAAAGAAGCGAAGTAAATGTAACGAGTATAAATGATTTACAAGTAAAGAAATAAACAGGTTTTATGGAACAGGTTTTATTATTGGTGCAAATGAACTAAAAAAAAGCAGAAAATAAATCTGTCCATACATTTATATTTCATAGAATAAAAGTGGAAAGTCAGTTATCATCGTCAAAACAGTCTATATTCGCAGTTCATTATTTTCATTACTTTAAACCCCTTTCTTTTAATGGAGTTATTTCCACCTTATTTTACATTGTTTTAGTTAAAATTTTGCATTGTTTTACTTATTATTTAAATCGATGAACATAAAATGACTGATGAACATGTACTTCAAAATTGGCCCGTATACGAAAAACAGAAAGCGCATACGGCCATCATCAGTACCATTCCTGGACAAAAAAAAAACACTGCAGTGCTGTCAACAGCCTCAAACTGACCATTGCTTTCTTTGAACATATTCAAGTTGACGTCTGAAAGTGAGCGAAAAAGAAGACATAAAATCGACTGGGTCAGTGCCGGTCAAAACTTAAAAGATTAAAATATACCAAGAAAGGGAGCTGCATGCTAAGTTTCACCTCTCTACGATATTGGAACATAGAGATTTTGAGCGTCAAAGGTTTGAAACGCAACAAATATACAATGTGACTTTGATCTTAAATAAAAGTGATTAAAAAAAATAATAGAAAGAAAGGAAGATGATGAGACGTAGATTTAATAATGTATATTGAATTAACACCATTAGGTTCCATTCGGCATAGCGACTCTGCCATCTTGTGTCGCGTTACATCGTCTGTTATACCCGTGGTTGAACCTTCTACACTAAACCAGATCACGTCATTATCACAATTGCTTTCGGCGCCAATCGTTTATGGCGGGAAAGTCGCTATTGTCTTCTCACGCAGACGAGTGGTACGCATGCTGGCAGAAGCCACAGAAATAGAACTTCCCGATGATTTTCGTTAATACATTAAATTTCCTTCTTTTTTTTTTTTTTAAAAGCCGTTCCAGCGTTTTGTTTGATGTTCTTGCTAAATATAGATTTTTTTTGTTTTGTTTTGCTAAAGCACCATTTCCGCTGGAAGCATTGGAAATTGTTTATTTGCTGTCAGCTTGAAGCTGCTTTCTGAACAGAGCAGACGTGAATTATGTTGCTATTTTTACTTGAGCACGGAATATCCAACTTCATGTGTGTCTGTCTGCCTACTTAGAGCAGGGTTTCTTAACCTGTTTGTGCCATGGGCCTCTTTGATTGTCCAATGAAGACTTATGTACCCATTAGCTTGTACAATGAAGACTATGTATCCGTTTGCTTGGCCAATGAAGGCTATGTACCCGTTTGCTTGTTCAATGAAGGCTATATATCCGTTTGCTTGGCCAATGAAGGCTATGTACCCGTTTGCTTGGACAATGAAGGCTATATATCCGTTTGCTTGGCCAATGAAGGCTATGTACCCGTTTGCTTGGCCAATGAAGGCTATGTACCCGTTTGCTTGGCCAATGAAGGCTATGTACCCGTTTGCTTGTCCAATGAAGGCTATGTACCAATTTGCTTGTCCAATGAAGGATATGTATCCTTTAGCGTGTCAAATGAAGATTTTGTACCTGTTTGCTTGTCCAATGAAGAGTATGTACCCGTTTGCTTGTCCAATGAAGGCTATGGTCCCATTTAAAAACATGTGCATAAAATCATAATTAAGTATTTTGAATGTTAGGTATGTGCACGGACTCCTAGAAAGGGTGCGTGGACCACAGTTTAAGAAACCTTGCATTAGAGAATGAATTGTTTGTATCTTTTTTCTGACAAAGAAGTTGAAGAGTGGGACAAAGGGGATAAATTGGGATTTGATTAAAGATTAAAATAAAAATGTTCATTCTAGCAAGTGAAGAGTTTAAAAGGAAGTAGTAAATGATTTTGTTTAGTCCAATAGTACATCTTTCTTTATTGTTTAGGTTTGTTCTCTACATTCTTATGCATGGTTTCCGCATGTTTTTTACTATTTATTTGTCTGTTATTTTTGTGTTCGTTTGCGAGTGTTGTCGAGTGTTTGTCCATATATCAGAGTGGGGGTGGAGGAAAGGAAAAGTGGTGCATCTTATGTAGCAGACGTAATAAGACCTTTCCGATATGCTCCATGGTGAGCTCAAGTGTCATAAATAATGTGATGAATCCGTGAGATTAAAGGCTTTTTTCCCGTTCTCCGGGTGAAAACTCACGAGCTATCTTAATAAAACTCGCTTGAATCGTGAACTGTGCGAGGAACATGATCTTTTCTCTGAAGTGAAATTAACATATGCTAAAATATCACTTAGTTTGGATCTTCCACCGAGTGTTGACGTAATTCTCTATAGATCTAGGGGCACTATGATCTTCCACCGATATGTTGACGGAATAGCCGGAATCAGATCGTGCGGCAGTGATACACTTTTCATCAATTTCCTGTGTGCTCCTTATCCCGTAAAAACATTGCCACTGAAACTATTGCCGCAAGAGCTGGTGACTGTTTGCTGCAGGCTTCCTGCAAGGGGACCAGCGACAGTGGTGGCTTCATGCTCCATGAGGAGCACAAAGTAGATATATTTATATATGATTTATGTGCACGCAGTTAATGCTGTTCTATGTTTATGATATGTATGTACCTTATTATTGCATACATTAGGGGTTCTCAGCCTTTTTCAGCGGGGCGGGGGGAGGTATGACATCATTAGAAACCACTGGTTCAGAAAAATAAATGTCCATTAATGATATTCCCTGTACTAGGAGCGAATCCGGTACTTTTGAAATTAGAGGCAGACGACGTGCCTCTTAACGACTCCGACCCCCGAGAGAGAGAGAGAGAGAGAGAGAGAGAGAGAGAGAGAGAGAGAGAGAGAGAGAATAATTTAGTTAAAGCTATGTAGGTGATGCTAGTTGTCTAGGAAAAGAGCGCAGATTAAATCTTCCACGCGAGAAAGTAATTCTGTAAAATAGTGCAAATAAATGCAAGAATGTAATGATACATTGTATTATACTCCTCAGGTCCCGGAGGTCATTATACTTATTACTTAATCGTTCCTCTTCTACCGTGAGGTGTGTAGATTATTGGAAGATTAGAGCGGACTATTCTCAGCTGTCTTCTTCCGGGGCCTGGTATGACATTCTAGTCCTCTGGTTCCTTCAAAGATTGTCTAAATGTCCATCCCAGCGGACCCGTCCTAGGAGCTGGATCCCTGGCTTTTGAAATTGTTTCAGATGACTTGTCGTGGTAACGATCTTCTCCCATTCTGCAGAGAGAGAGCCAAGACCATCTTAGTTTGAGGACTGAGAGAGAGGGTCTGAGAGAGAGAGGTGGGATTTTAATGCTTGTACGTATCGCTGGTTGCTAGGACCAAGAGCTTCAGATCTCAATCTTCCACGCGAGAACCTAATTTCTGTAAAATCTGGCAAATTGCAAGAATGTAATGATACATTGCCCATGACTCGCATCCATATGTCAAGACTGGGACATAGGTGGAGCGGTATACAGCCATCTTCGTTTTCTTACCAACCTCTCTCTTGCTGAGGAATCCTCGATTTATGGCCTGATAAAGTCTCCCAGCTGCTGCTTTTCGAGTGGCCAATTCTTGATATTGTCATTATACTTATGCTTATTCTCCTTCTTGGTTCCTGGACACATCAATCATCGACTATCACACCTATTGGTGTCTTGTAGTGCATCAATAAACTCACCCACTAGGTTCTTTCTATGGCCATCCTTCGTACTTTGTCCCAGCTCTTCTGCTTCTTCTTTGATCCTGTCAAAGCAGTCAGTGGCCATCATGCCTGGTGGCATCTTGTAGGGCAGGAACAAACTGCTTCCACTTTGCTCCGTCGGCGGCCATCCTTCGCGAAGAGCCTCAGCTCTGGTTCATTCTTTGCATCTCGGCCTCCACAGTTCTCCGCCAAGTTGTGTTTGGTCGGCCTCTCTTTCGCTTTCCTTCAGGGGTCCATGGCACAGCTGTCCTTGTGATGGCATCGGGGTCTCTTCTGAGGACATGGCCAACCCAGCTCCAGCGTCTGCTACCTATGATGGTGTGCATGTCCTCTTGCTTGCTCCGAGTAAGCAGTTCTTGGTTGGTGATGATATTCGGCTAAAAGATTCTGAGAATTTTCCTTAAGCAGATTGTGTGGAAAGAGGGCAATTTCGACATTTTTTTCTCTGTTACTCTTTAGCATTCCGCACCTTAGAGAAGCACAGAAAGTACACATCTCTTAATCTTAACTTTGTGTTTGTGCTGTACCTCGAAGACTTCCAGATGTTGCTTAGACTAGCAAAGGCTGTTCTCGCTTTATTCATTCTGTTGTTGATGTCCTTGCTTGTGCCGCCGTCTGGCGTTACAATGCATCATAGGTATGTGAATTTGTCTGTCTGTTCTGGTTCCTAATTGTTATGGGCTCAGGATTGCCCACATTGAGTGTCACGACTTCTGTCTTTTTTAGATTGATGTTCAGACCCACCTGTTGGCTATACTTATTCAGTCTATCTGTTTTCTCCTGGATGTGTTGATGTGAATGTGCGAGTAGTGCCATGTGATCTGCATATTCCAGATCTTCCAGTGTAGAGAACAACGTTGTCCATCTAATTCCTCTTGGACTGCTCTCTGTTGTCTGGCGCATTACCCAGTCTATGACCGTTAAAAATAAAGTGACTGATAAGGGACATTCATGTCGCACTCCTGTTTTCACCTCGAAAGTTAGGTTGCTCTGCCCAACACTACATGTAAAGTTAGCATAGAGGTTTGTGATGATGGAAACAATGCAGCTGTGAATTCCATAAGCCCTCAGTATTTCCCATAGGCTGTCCCTGTGTATTCTGTCAAAAGCATTTTCAAAATCAACAACGTCAATGTAAAGTTCTCTCTGCCATTCTGAGCATTGCTCTATAATGTTCCTGAGAGTGAATATATGATCTGCACATCTTCTGTTCTTTCTGAATCATGCTTGTTCCTTCCTCAGTTTATAGTTTACTGCTTTTGAAATTCTCTAGATAATTATCCTGCCTAGTATTTTACTAGGAACTGAGAAGATTGTAATTCCTTTCCTGTTGTTGCAGTCTGCAAGATCGCCCTTTTTGGGCAATTTGACAATTATTCATTTATTCCACTCCATTGGTGTTATCTCTGTTTGCTAGACTTGTGCAAACAGTAGTTCTAATAGCCATGCTGCTAGTACAGGATTTGTCTTAAATAGCTCTGCATTAAAACTGTCATGACCATGGGCTTTTCCATTCTTTAACCCTTTGATAGCTGTGATGATTTCGTAGAATGTCTGAATTTATGTCTAGATTTGTTTTAGCTCCAGGAACATTCAACTGCGTCTGGTGGTTCCTTATTTAGTTTTTCTATGAAGTGCTGTGCTCATCTTGTTTCCTGCCCCTGTGCTGTGGTGATGAGATTTCCTTTCTTATCTCTTACTAGTGAATTATTGTTTTCACCCCGTTTTCCGCTGATGGTTTTAATTATTTTATATACAGTACTGTGCTTTGTTCATTTCTCAGTGCTGCCTCTTCTGCCTGTCTTGCAAGGTCGTCTAGAAATTTCCTTTTGTTGGCTCGGCTTTGAAGTTTTACTTCCTTGGCCAGCTGACTGTACTGTTCGCTATATATTTCCTTCAACCTAGGGAACTTCGCGTCTATTTTATTTTCATTTCTTTTCTCATCACTATGTTGTTTAATGTTTCTGGTGTTATCCAATCTTGTTTCTTCCTTTTCTGGAATTCCAAGCATGATTTGCTGCTTTCCTTATGTATTGTTAAAATGTTGTTGAATTTCTGGTCAACATCATCAGTCGCTGTCTTTTCCTGACTATTGGCAATTTGATATGGTCTCTTTATATCAACCGCGAAAGCTTTTCTGGTAAGGGATCCTTCAGTTTTATGATGTTATACCTTTTCTGTTTAGTCACCATTGTTCCAGCAGTTCTAAGCTTCACCTTCAATCTTGCTACTACTAAGCGGTGATTGCTTCCCACATCTGCACCTCTTCTTACTTTCACATCTTGTAATGAATGCCTTCATCTACCATTGATCATAATGTGGTCTATCTGGTTTCTGTCCTCGCCATTTGGTGATTCCCCTGTTAATTTGTGAATTTCTTTGTGTGGGAAAAGCGTTCCTCCAATTATCAAGTTGTTAATGCAGCAGAAGCTTATTTGCTTATCGTTTACTATTCCGCTACCACATTTCCCCATTACTCTTTCATTGTATGTATTGTATATTCCAACTTTCGCATTGAGGTCTCCCATTACTATGCTAAGATCATTATTGGTGAGGTTTCCATTTCCTTTTGTAGCTGTTGATAGAATTCGTCCTTGATTTCTTCGTCACTGTCATTTGTTGGTGCATAGCATTGTAATATTGTGGTGTTGGTGAATCTCCCTCTCGGTCTTGTTGTTATCAGTCTGTTGCTGATGGGTTTCCATTCCAGTAACGACCTTTCTATTCCTTTCTTTAGGATAATGGCTTCGCCTTCATTGTGCTGTCCATCCTCTCTTCCAGAGTAAAGTACTATTTCTCCTGTAGCTGTTTTTTATTCTTCCTGACCCGGTCTGTCTGCTCTCACTTATTCCCAGGATATGTAATCTGTAGTTTCTCATTTCTGTTGTGATCTGCCTCAGTGTTCCTGCCTAATTAATTATTCTGATGTTCCAGAATCCAACTATGGCTTCGTGTTTTGCGATTAGGGCATACGTTTTCATGCCAATGGCTTCCTTTCGGCTTTCACCACTGTTAGTCATACGAGCATCAGACTCCGGATGTCCGTCTCGCATCAAAACTTTTTCATCTATTGCTGTTTCTGTAACTCAACTCTACCTCAGCCACCACAGTTCTCTGCCAACTTACTTTTGGACATTCTTTCTTTTCCCTAGCAGTTCTTGTTTAGTTATGGCGTTCGGCCAAAACAAAACAAAGAATTGTAGAATTTTCCATAGACTGTTTTATACTTTGTATACAAGTATTAATGAAAGCTGAGACAAAGTACACAATGTTAGACGGGCTTGTGTGCCCAATTCTTAACACTTTTCGAACAAAATTAGTTCGTTCGTTCACTAACCAAACAAACGTGACCAGATTAGACAGAAGATAATGTCCATCTGATCTTCCGATCGCTTTACATCATGACCTCCCCGGCGTCCAGTCAGGAAACATTAATGAGAATTTCCCTCTTACAAGAGGTAAGAAAAAACGCGTCCAGTCCGAACTCCGTTATGTCCCGTAGTCCGAAATATAGGTTAGTTGACATAGTCTCTCAGTCAGAGAGACACTGTCAATCGTAAAACAAACTCGATTATCAGCAACTGGTTCCTCGTCTCCAAGATGGCTGCGTTCGTCGTTTGAATAGGGGGCACGTGTTTATGTATTCAAGAGCGCGGTGTTTTTGTGTATGTCTGTGCCTGCGTTTTTCGTGCTGTAATTATATCTAGTTGTTCATTTTCTCATACAGTATCGCCTTAATCTGTTTATGATAAAACGTCTTTGTTATGATGAGAGACAAACAATCGCAGCTTGGCTGGATAGAGAGACATGTAAACACGTGCTTCATAGTTAAGGATCTGAAAAACGTAGCGCGAGGAGGCTGATATCGTCAAAAATTTGAAGGTTTTTTTTTTCTTTAGTAGAAGACTTAGATGCAGGACAAGAGCAACACTGAGTAGAATATAATTAGACGCTTTTAGCGTAATCCTCAGCGAGCATGGTCTGATATTAGCCAAGGCCGGACATCATGTCTAAGAATGGAAATTTGTCGTGAAACATTCTAAATCCACATATATAAATTAAAAGGTAAATGTAAAGCCTAACACATAAATTCAATAAAAGGAAAGAGAAATGGTAAAAGGACAGTGCTGTCACAATGGCGTACAAAAATCCCCCTTGTTTTCTACTTCGTCTGCAAATTGTAACGTTTCACGTTGATAGTAAAGCCTTACTGCATCACTACACGCTTTCTACAATAAAACGTGTACTGTATTTCTAAGAAAACCTTGAGCTAGGCACACTGCGTAATGACCTAAATTAATACTTCCATTAATTTCATTTTATACACTACGTTAACATAAACGGAAGGACAGATGGAATTAGGATAGAGAGAGTGAGGGCTTAAAGCAGGAACGCATGCAACACTAACACGCATCTCGCGATATATAATTAATGCCACCCCAAGCGTAAGGCCAGAAGCACTAACTTTTTTCAAATAGACAGTGATAAAAAAAACACTACAACTACGAGAGTTAGGTTTAAAAACCTGTAAAATGCTTATTGGGAAACATGACATTCTACTGTTTTATGTCTGAAATCCTGACATTAGTATAACAGAACAGTCGAAAAGGCAGGACAGGTGGCGGTTCTAAATCGATAAAAATAAAATAAAAATAAAAATACACGACTATCCTAGAAGAAAATGCATATTTTGAACGCAGCCCCTTAGCCCCATTAAATTTATATATTTGGGTTTCTTAGGACTTGCTGACAAAGACTATGTTAAGTGTTACGCAAATAGTCTAGGAATTAACAAATTATAGCCAAAAGAAAATAGTGAGGGTGTCAGACAACACCAAATAATAATCGCACAGTGGCATGTTTTGAAACCACTATTTTACGGGAAATGGGCCACCATGTAAAATCCTATTTGATTGGATAGAAGTAAATGTAAGGCTAAACACGATTAGTCGGACTACAACTACTAATTTTGGTTGTTAGGGGAAACGTGAGAAGGGTAAAAAATTTTGAAAAGCTGTGTAAACATGGCCCGATTGGTTAGACCCGCCAATATAGTCAATTAGGAGCGTCAGTTCAGTGCCACATTTTAAAATAAACTTACTAAGAAACAGTGCGTTGAGATCCAGATCATATTTTTCTAAATAAAAGTCTGGGACAGAGGCAGATCGGAATTTGTGCCATTATTCATCGCCAGTCAACGTATTTGTGTATTATTTCCATGAATTGTGGTAAGCTTGACATATTTGATATCTTTTTAATGAAAATTGATTGAAAATTGATAATTTATGTCTGTATATGTGTGTGGTTCAGTAGCAAACATGAGGCAAGGCCTAGATAGTGCTCCAACCTGAACAGGACGTGTCGGAGAAAAGTAAAACTGCATGGAATTGCCAAACAGTACACTGACACCTATCTTATTGACTAGATAGAAATAATGCTGGAATTGCAGAGGCGTAGTAACCATTTAGGAGGAGAATACTGGTGTAAATTGTTTCAGATGAAGCTAGCAGTTGGCCTACCGCTCCGAACTCAGTGTTTGTTATGTATTGTGTTCAGTGTGGAAATAGATTATAAATCTTGGTCCAGATAGCGACCAGTGAGGTGTCTCCAGAACACAGGAAGCAATCGAGCAGAGGAGTCCTTTCCTGCCGCCATCACGAAAGATAAGCTTCTGTGGCCAGAGTAGCTCAACATTATGTGCTCCCCCCTCAAAAATTGACAGTATATTTAACACAGAGGGACAATAAACTGTTGCAAATGACAGGAACTGTGAACTTTTCCCAATACTATTTCCAAGATAATCAAACACTTGAAGTCATGATGACAAACAACAACCTAGCTTGAAAAACAAAACCAGTATTACCTCATATTACTACTTCACAACTTACACACATAGGATAAGAATAATAAAATATGTCAATACAAAGATTATATTTATAAACTGTGTACATACTACTTGTAATTACATTTGATTGTGATTCCTGGTTCACTGTGTAGTTGAATCAGGATATCCATTATTGAAAAGAATCATTACATATATATTTGAAACTTTACACTTGACTCATTTAAGATAGTCTTATAGAGTGTTATATGTGTGTGAGTGTCACAGTGTTGTAAAGTGTTGTGGAATAAATTAAATTGTTTATTTGTCTGTTGTTGTTGTGACTTACACTTCATCATTTTCATAACCCTAGACATTTAACGTAGTCATCACAATATTCCAGAATAATTCTGACTGAGGTATAAATGTGGTAGCAAGTAAGGTCATCTGTAATACACCACACTTATTAGATACAGATACCTTCACAGCTGATCTCAGTCAGTACACTAAGTCCCCTATAAATATTTATAACATCACACTTTACCACAAAATTGCATCGTTTCATAATTCAACAGCCAAAAGGTAGGGAAAATACTAATCTCATCTTGTGCGGTGCCGTTTGGTGCAGGTGATCACTTCTGTCCACAACCCCCACATTTAGTGTAATCTATGAGTTCTGTTGAAGACTTCTTGCCATGCCATGTTGTCACTACCTCTAATATTTTATTTGTCTTCTTGTATTCTTTCTTCTCTCTGTCTTTCCCCCCGTTACCAGGTTTTCCAGATTTCCTCTTGTCAGAACCCGTGCTTTAACCTTTACTTTTCTTTAAACTTAATCTTATAATTGCCGTGATTTGTCTCCAACTTTTCTCTTTTATCGTATCTCTTGTCAGTGTGTTTTGTGAATAATAAAAAGTGTTCTTCATTGTTACATTCAGCCGATCCTATCATATGAAGGCAAATCATGAACAATCATTAAAGAAACGAGAAGATCTTTAAAGGCAAGATAGATGTTGCTTTACACCAAGAATATTAAGAATATAATGGACAACCGAAAAAAGACCAACTAATGAGGCTGTTCTCCACATCGAAGGTCGGCTACAATGGTTCTCCAATGCCTTTGTCTCTTGTCTTGATGTTGCACTCTAATAGACTCTTTCCTGTCCATCTCTTGATGTTATCTTCCCACATATAGCGCTATCTTCCGCTTGCACGTTTGACTTCAACTCTTCCTTCCATTATGGTCTTTAGCAAGGTGTTCTGTCTTTTTACATGACCAAAATCATTTAGCTAATTTTGATGTCCTTCATCAATTCTCATTTAATTCCTAGGTTTTCTAGAATCTCTTTATTTGTTTTCTCTTTCCACGAGACGAGATATTCTTCTGCATATCCTCACCTTGAAAGACTCAGTCGTTTCTTCCAATTGTTTGTTCAGGGTCCTTGTAAATAGGGATGAAAGTAAGTGCTTAGAAAAGCACACAACAGATTTTATAACCAGTACTAGAATCCAGAAGTTGTGGACAAACATGGTCGCCTGCAGCCCAGAGTAGCTGCAGGCAGTCTGTGAGGAGGAAAAAAAATACTGAGACTTCTTTCTCATGCATGTCGTTGAAGCCGACTAATATGAGATTGTGCTTGACGCTGTCAGCCTCGTCGTGTAAACTAATATGAGATTGTGCTTGACGCTGTCAGCCTCGTCGTGTAAACTAATATGAGATTGTGCTTGAGGCTGTCAGCCTCGTCGTGTAAACTAATATGAGATTGTGCTTGACGCTGTCAGCCTCGTCGTGTAAACTAATATGAGATTGTGCTTGACGCTGTCAGCCTCCTCGTGTAAACTAATATGAGATTGTGCTTGACGCTGTCAGCCTCGTCGTGTAAACTAATATGAGATTGTGCTTGACGCTGTCAGCCTCGTCGTGTAAACTAATATGAGATTGTGCTTGACGCTGTCAGCCTCGTCGTGTAAACTAATATGAGATTGTGCTTGAGGCTGTCAGCCTCGTCGTGTAAACTAATATGAGATTGTGCTTGACGCTGTCAGCCTCGTCGTGTAAACTAATATTAGATTGTGCCTGAGGCTGTCAGCCTCGTCGTGTAAACTAATATTAGATTGTGCTTGACGCTGTCAGCCTCGTCGTGTAAACTAATATTAGATTGTGCTTGACGCTTTCAGCCTCGTCGTGTAAACCAATATGAGATTGTACTTGACGCTGTCAGCCTCGTCGTGTAAACTAATATTAGATTGTGCTTGACGCTGTCAGCCTCGTCGTGTAAACTAATATGAGATTGTACTTGAGGCTGTCAGCCTCGTCGTGTAAACTAATATGAGATTGTGCTTGACGCTGTCAGCCTCGTCATGTAAACTAATATGAGATTGTGCTTGAGGCTGTCAGCATCGTCGTGTAAAACCAATCATTACAGAACCTACTATTGCAGGAGCATTGGAATACTTTAGTGCAGGCTTCCTAGAGATTAGCTGCAGTGATGGATCTATGGGAAGCAAAAAGGAAATGCGTAATGAGATAGTCACCCACGCCAATCTACTCTTAATTGAAGAAGTGGGTTGCGTTTTTTGTTAAACAGCGCTCACAGTTGCGCTCGTGCCGCTATAGATTTTACTATAAACATCTCGCATTTCTTTACGTTATAAACCTAGGTAGTGATATGAAAGGGCAATTTTGTTTATTAATCGAGCCATCATCGGAGTATACGCTGACACCAAAGTTATATCAAGAACATATTAATCACCAGTCTAATGATCTATGATATAATCCGTAGTCTAAATTGTTTGACAGGATGGACCGGATTGTCGCACTTTGTATATAAAGTTGCAGTTATTGCGTGTTTGATGCCACGAGTTGTCGACCGTGAACAGGTGGCACAATTTGTGTGGGTAAGTGGAGAAGAAATAAGAATGCGATTGGGTGTTCTGATAGTGTCAAGGTGTTAACTTCTTGCAATCAGATACTGAGCTGTTAAAATTAAGAATATATATATATATATATATATATATATATATATATATATATATATATATATATATATATATATATATATATATATATATATATATATATATATATGTATATATGTACACGTCATGCTAACAGATCTAAAGCTCTCCTCTTCGTCCAAACGTCATAAACAACAACCAACAGATCTCTCATCTTCGCCGCTGTCATTATCAAGATCATCAGCCTTTGCAACATCATCGTTGACACCTTATCTGATACGTTAAACCATATTTCTACTTTTACATATCAGAAATTGATATGCGTTTAAAAGCAAGTGATTGGTATGTGCTTTTTTAAAGATTTCTTTGGAGTCTTTGCTTTCTCGTGGCGAGGTACGATCCTTTCAGTCAGACAGCATAAAGAGCGGAAAGAGAGATGGTGATTCAGTCATTCATTACCTTCAGCTCCACAAGGAGCACACGTTTTCAACAAAGTCATGCCAAACCTTCCTGTCACGTGCCATCAGCTCGAGATATTTCCATGTCTTACTCATCATTTCTATTTCTGTCTCCAGTTGGCTTCCCCTGTGTTTTTCTGTCTTCCTGGTCTTCTCTTACCCTGAGGATCACAGAACAAGTACTGCCTGGTAATCCTTTCAGCAGATTTCCTCAATATGTGTCCTATCAATCTCCAGCGTTTTCTTCTCATCTCTTGTTCCACGTTAGCTTTTCTCAGCTATGGGCTGTGGCTATGTGGCTTCGACAAGCGTGTGTCAATCCGCTTGACGTCTTTTTAGCTGTGAAATGTTCAGAGTCCAGAATTGAATCTGAGCGGGCTTATATACCCAATCTAGATCTAACCATTTCCTTCTCGGAGGTCCGCATCGGCGTTCACTTTTTCTCTTTAACTTCCATGTGATTTCAACAAAGCTGCTGTGCAATTTTTCCAACAAAATCCTGAATTTCTCGTCAATTACCAAAGGTAATAATTTCCCACTACAATAATTGCATGTATTTATAGTTGCTGTTCAACTCCAAAAATGAATTTTTTTCCAGTCGGGGCATTAATCATAATTTATAGCAGAATTACTGGTGTGTGTGACTCATTGTTTATCATAAAGACAATAGTTTGCGTGACGATTCCAGAGTGTCCTGCCCGTATCGCTACAAGCACGACCGAACTGTTATAAATGCTTTGGAAACAAAGAATTGTCACTATCCAGCGGCAAGTGGGCAAGTACGAAATTTCTTTAGCTTTAAAATTCTTTCTCTTTGCGCCTTCTAGAGATCTACAAAATTATGCCATGTGATCTACTGGTAGATCGGTATTTACAATATGCCAACCTCTGTCCTAGCCATTCTCCAGAATGTTCCATGCGATGAGCACGAAGGATTAAAGTCAGCATTTAGAATGTACTAGAGGTCAGAGAAAGCAAAACTGGGGCTCGTTGCAGTTTTCTCTAGAGAAAGGTGTTCACTGTCAGCCTCCAGATTTTAGTGCAGCTTGGTGAATCAGTAATTCGGTTATTAGCTTCTAGAGCAGGGTGTTTAAACCTTCTGTCTACGGACCTTTTGTGGGTAGATAAATGGATTCTAGGGGTTCCAGGTATGTGATTTAAATGTTAAAATGTAAAGTTTTCTATTGTGTTTTTATGTCCATAGCCTTCATCGGACAATCAAAGGGGTGCCTAGCCTTCATAGGACAATAAAAGGGGTAAATGGCGCAAACAATGGTTAAGAAACTCCACTCTGGAATGAGTGTTTAAGTAGGAAGGTCCTGGGTTCGATTCTCCGGTAAGCCACTCACGTCTGTTTTTTTCTGTTGTCTAGTTTTCTACTTCTTTATTATTCACGAGTGCCTGAAAACATACCTTTGTGAGTAGTAACTCTCAAGAAAGAAAGTGAAATATAATATTGATAACATGGACTTTAAAAGACGCACAGTGTCTGTCTCTGACAGGTCTTTTATGTTTGTTCTGGAATAATTATTGTAAAATAAGACAGTAATTGCTGTGTAACTGGACTTCTTGAGCCCTGACGTAAATGCTAGAATTTGATTTCTGTAACTACCAGAATAATTTATGAATAAATATTATACATAATGCATGACGAAGTCGCATAATGCTATGAACTTAACAAACAAAACAATTCTGCTGTTATAGTCCGCCATTTACTGATGTCATTCCGTTGTCTAATTTCTCGCTATCAATATGATTTAGCAACGGTACACATTTATCACTGACAAAAGCTCCACGAGCTTGAGATGAAGTCGCCCAGTTCCTTCGTTTTCCCAAACGTCTCGAAAGCGAATAGCCATGATGCATATATAAATATTTATCTTCAGCAGCCGTTCGGTCGAAGCTGTTCCATTTGTCAGGCAAGGATTTCTTTCCACACAATTTATTTTGTTTCGCTGGTTAGCGTGAAGTTTCTCGTCTTGTTACTAGGAGAGACATTTGTTTGGCAAATCTCGCTTGGACGATTAAATGGGGAAATCAGTTCAGAATACGAGTGTGTCCAGATTGTGCGTCTATTTCTGGGAGTCACGTATGTCGTTAACGTGCGGAAACGTAAAGTCTTGTGCTAGAAAGGGGAGACGAGATTATACAAACAGACACAGAAATTAAACAGAAATATTGAAGGTGGATCTACATTTGATCACACACACACTTTCTCTCTCTATCTCTCTCTCATCTGTTAATTGATGTTTCATTTATGTTTCTTCCTTTTCTTGGTATCGTCTATTTTTTTAATTCCACTTTTTTCCCTTCCGTCCTCTTCATTATCATGTTGTCTGAATCTTCTCTTCTTTTTATTTTTCTTCGCCATCACTTTTCATCTTCATCTTTGGCTTCATCACCACACGTCTAGAACATACAGCTGCTGTTACCACATGTACGACTACATCCACTACACATATATGTTTTGTGTCCAAACAAACGTTTTATGTTTGAGCCTAGACAAATGTTTTATTTGTGAGCCCAGACGAACGTATTCTTTGTGTGTCCAGATCAACGTATTTTTGTGTGTCTAGACCAAAGTATTCTTTGTGTGTCTAGACCAAAGTATTCTTTGTGTGTCTAGACCAAAGTATTCTTTGTGTGTCTAAACCAAATTATTCTCTGTGTGTCTAGACCAAAGTATTCTTTGTGTGTCTAGACCAAAGTATCCTTTGTGTCTAGGCGAACATATTCTTTGTGTGTTTAGACGAACGTTTTTTTTGTGTGTCTAGTCAAACGTATTTTTGAATCTCAACGTATCCATTATCTTGTGGTGTTCAACGATGTCCCTATTGTCTTTGTTTATTACTAGATCTCTTCTTCGTTTTCCACCTACTTTTCTCTTGTACCTCATTTACAGGTAGGGGCATTTTCTTTCCTTTTGATTGTTTAGTGTCCGAGACAGACAATCACGACAACAAACTAGTCAAAACATTGCATTTATCAATGTTTTTGGTGGGGATGTGGAGGGGTTATGCTGTTGTAGGTACCATATTGTGAAAAGCTTTCAGAGGTACCATATCTTGATAAGCTTTCAGAGGTACCATATTGTGATAAGCTTTCAGAGATATCATATCTTGATAAGCTTTTAGATCTACCATATTGTGAAAAGCTTTCACTTGTACCATAAGCTTTCAGAGGTACCATATCTTGATAAGCTTTCAGCGGTACCATATTGTGATAAGCTTTCAGAGGTACCATATTTTTATAAGCTTTCAGAGGTACCACATTCCGAGAAGGTTTCAGAGGTACCAGCTTTCAGAGATACCATATCTTGATAAGCTTTCAGAGGTACCATATTCTGAAAAGCTGTCAGAGGTACCATATTCTGATAAGGTTTCAGAGGTACCAGCTTTCAGAGGTACCAGCTTTCAGAGGTACCATATTCTGATACAGTTTCAGAGGTACCAGCTTTCAGAGGTATCATATTCTGATAAGCTTTCCAAAGTAACATGCCTAGAATTGAAGGATTGAAATGTTACAAGGTCACTTGAATGTGGTCATGATGACGACAACAAGATAAGCGTCGGTGATCAGGAGATGTCAAGACAACGCTGGCGATGAATAGGACACACACTTAGGACACCTTTAGATAGCTTTACAAGGCAGTCCTTGCTGTGGAATCCTCATGATAAGAGAGAGAGAGAGAGAGAGAGAGAGAGAGAGAG
The DNA here is from genome assembly GCA_024509875.1 of Oreohelix idahoensis. Taxonomy (NCBI): domain Eukaryota; kingdom Metazoa; phylum Mollusca; class Gastropoda; order Stylommatophora; family Oreohelicidae; genus Oreohelix; species Oreohelix idahoensis. The sequence continues at coordinate 125,454 of JAMPIV010009750.1, forward strand.
AGAGAGACGGAAAAAACACGCGAAAAAGAGAACTGGGGACAAAAATGAAAAAGGATGAGAAACACCTGGCAATATCTTTGAACAAAAGGACTTATTAAATGTTTGTCAGAGACACATGGGAACTAACAGTAAAGATGGTCATTTATTAAGGGGTGCTCATTGTTATTGCATTCTAACCAGTTTTCCCAAGTGGCTGATATAAATGAGTTTTTAAAAAGTTATCATATAGTTTATTCTTGTCGTTTATTGTTTTTAATTATTACAGTCTGGCTAGATCATTGTGTATTTTGTGGCTGCCAGTTAAGACAATAATTAATTTATGAATTCTGATTTAGTCAGCCTCGGAAAGTAATTAGCAAATATTGTATAAGTAAGCAGCATTGATTTGTAGAGATGTAGATCCAGTTTGAATAATAGTTGCTCATGGGTCTGTGTTATTTTTAGTTAAACATCATCGATTGACAGAGTGGTAAGAGCTGTAAATAGGTACATGACTTTCCTCTTGAGTTAGGGAAGGGACAGCCAACGAGGAAGGGAACTGATCACCCCATCTCTCGATGCTGGACATAGTAAATGAAAGTTTCTAACACTTCACTCCTCTCCGGCAGTATTTGCTTTGAGACTACCTGTATCTTTAAATTTACCATAACATTATGTTCATATTTACCCTTAAGCTGCCAAAGGAACATAGGCCTTCAATAAACTGATGCCCAAGTCCTTCTGCCTGTGCCATCCGCTCAAGATCTCCCCGTGTCTTCTTCATCCCTGTTATTGTTTGGTCTCCAGTTATCCTGTCCGTCTGTTTGTGTGTGTGTGTGTCTTCCTCTACCTCTATTGCCCTGGAGATTCCAGAACAAAGACTGCCTTGTCATGCTGTAAACAGGTTTCCTCAGTGCGTATCCTATCCATCGCCAGCGTCTTCTTCTCATCTCGGGCTCCACTAGCACATGCCTTTGCTCTTAAACAACCTTGCATAGCGTGACTTATTTGCGTGCATGTTCCGCTAAAGCTGTTGTAGACATTTAGAACCCAGTATCAAGTTTAGCCCTGTTTTGTTTCTGCTCCGTTGTTCACGTTTTAAATTTCCTCGAAGATGGTTTGAGATGATGAAGGATTCACTTCTTTGGAGAAACACGTAAGACTGCGCCTCTCCTGGGGTGGCATTTGATGATGATATTGATTATCATGACACGTTATCAGACAAATCTACATCACTAGATAACTGTGTTCAGTATTTATTATTATTGTCGTTGTCGTGGAACGAGTTGTGTAAACACACTACTTTGTTAAATCCCTATGTCGAGAGCCCAGCCAATCAACGCACAGTAGCTGAGCCGGAATAAATTACAAGAAGTTACGCCAGGAAAAAACTTAAAGCCCTGTTTTTTTCGGATGTGGGTCGTGGCCATCTTGTTCACGCAAGATGGCGGACGAAAACTGAATAAAATTAGGCTGTACGAGCAAAAGACGAAACTGCAGGAAACCAATCAGCTTGCTCCGCCAGGAACCAACCAAAAGCGTTGCTTAAGCATTCACCTACCTATATAATCGGGCGAGATTTTATGCAAAGGCACGCAACACCGAACACGAAGCCAGAGACGACCGACTGTGTGAGAGGAGCTGTCAACCTGATTTATTGCTTGCCTGAGAGCATTGACCTGCAGCCTGCTTCGCTAAGTCGAGTCAAAATCTGGCCTGTTTAAATCTTGGAGGGTAAATATAAATTTACTATAAACTGGTAAGAAAATAGGCCTACAGCAGATACACCTGTATATATATATATATATATATATATATATATATATATATATATATATATATATATATATATATATATATATATATATATATATATATATATATATATATTTAACATATATTGTTTTAATATGAACGTATCAGTTTACTGATTGTATCTTGGGGGAATTAGGTATAATGATTTTATTTCCTAATATGATTGAATAGACGAAGACTCATAGGACTCATACTTCAATCTATTGTCTCCTATAACTTCAGTCTATTGTCTCAGATAACTCCAAACTGAAATATAACCAAAACAGTCCTTGTTAGGACTCAACCTATTGTCTCCTATTACTTCAATCTATTATCTCAGACCAACTGCAATATAACCAAAACAGTCCTTGTTAGGACTCAATCTATTGTCTCCTATAACTCAATCTATTGTCTCCTATAACTTCAGTCTATTGTCTCAGATAACTCCAAACTGAAATATAACCAAAACAGTCCTTGTTAGGACTCAACCTATTGTCTCCTATTACTTCAATCTATTATCTCAGACCAACTGCAATATAACCAAAACAGTCCTTGTTAGGACTCAATCTATTGTCTCCTATAACTCAATCTATTGTCTCCTATAACTCAATCTATTGTCTCCTATAACTTCAGTGTTATCTCAGATAAAACCAACTGAAATATAACCAAAACAGTCCTTGTTAGGACTCAATCTATTGTCTCATCTAACTCCAATCTATTGTCCCATATAACTCCCACCTGATATATCACCAAACAGTCCTCGTCTCATATACTCCTATCATAAGAACATAACAATATTGTTAGGATATATGTTACCAGCTAGTATAGCACTTGTCAGAGAGGGCCTGGTATATTATAGGGGGAAGAAAATGGTTGTATCACACCTAGGTGTACATATTATGGGAGGTATTCATGTATTGAATGTATTCATATATTGAATTTATATTATTGAATGTATTCATGCATTAGTTTATCAGAAAGAATGTTTTGCAAGTAGACACCTGTCTTGTCTCGCTATTGCTAAATCATACTGAGCCATGTTGTCATTCATCCTACATGCAGACACTGAGACACGCTCATATCATATACAATAGAAATAGGTGGGCTTGAGGACATAAATTAGCCCCTATTTTTCCTTGTTACAGGTTTTATTCGTGTCATAAAAACTGAGATCGTGGGTCGTCAGTCCAGCTGCCTGGAACTCCGCAGGAGCATAGAGATTGCACAGAATCTACATCTTTAGTCCCCCTCAGTCTTGGGTGGGCTAAAGGAACGATCTTCAGCCGGTTTTGTGTCAACCAAACCAAGAACTTCTAAGAGATGAGTACACATTAGTACCATTTCTGTCAGCATTGTGAGCAAAAATTAGTGTCAGTGACGAGAAAGTGAATTAGCGTAGAAAGAGACAATAATAACAGCATAGCTGATAAATGTTATATACTTAATTAACAGCACAGCTGATACATTTACAATAAGTGATTAACAGCACAGCTGATATAAATTTGTTTCCTATAATTGGAAGACTTGTAATATATATATATAAATATATGTGAATCATATGTAAACTTACAAATCCATTACATTCCATTCTTCAACATTCACCCTTCAGCACAAGAGTAGATAGTGTATATACTAAATAAATAATAAGGAAATTGTATTTGAACGACTTGTCAAATTTTTTAAAATTGTTAAGTGAAATCTGTTTCCTTGTTTTTTTAATATCACAGTTAGTTACACAGCGGAGGTGGCACTTTATGTCGGTCTCCTCTCTACTATTGTTTCGAGATCAGAACATTCACAGCCGTAACTAATTTGTGATACCAGTAGTTCTCTCAGACACTGGGACTTCACCATTTTCTGCAGAAATTCTATTTCTGTAATTGTCAGTACTATACTGATCTTAAAGCCAAACAAAACCTCTCGCCACAGTCGTTAGTATTATTTATTAATGCTAGCTAGGCAGATAACAGACTAATTGGCGATAACAGACTAATTAGGTGATAACAGACTAATTAGGTGATAACAGACTAACTAGGTGATAACAGACTAATTAGGTGATAACTGACTAATTAGGAGATAACAGACTAATTAGGTGATAACTGACTAATTAGGAGATAACAGACTAATTAAGTGATAACAGACTTATTAGGTGATAATAGACTAATTAGGTGATAACAGACTAATTCGGTGATAACAGACTAATTAGATGATAACAGACTAGTTATGAATTAATAGAACGACTAGGCGATAATAGGTTAATTAGGAAATAACAAGTTAATTGGAAAACATCAGACTAATTATAAGATAACAGACTAATTAGGTATTAACAGACTAATTAGGAATTAATAGACCGACCAGGAGATAATAGGCTAATTAGGAGATAACAGGTTAATTGAAAAACATCAGATTAATTAGGAGATGTCGTGGTTGAGTTAGAGTGTAGAGTATTTGTCGAGTTGGACAACAGTAGTGAAATCGACAAGGGATAGTGGACTGACAGAGTTATAGATTACACACACAGAAAGGTGTAAATAGGAGATGGACTTGAGACAACCTGGAAGAAGATTTACCAAAATGATCTCTCTCTCCAAGCCTCAACTCACTTATGTCTGTCTAAGCACCTCCTGCTCTCTCTCTCTTCTCTTATCATACATAGAGATTATAGTAAAGAGCTAAAAATACAAATATGGATGGAAAGGTCGTGAACAGCGCATTAATAAATGTGTAAAATTTATTAAAGAAGAAAAAGCATGGAATTAATGCATATCATCACAACAACATAAAATTACATCAATACTCAAAATATTCATCAATAATCATATACACCAAAAACCACACACACAGATCACCATTCATAAAACCTGTAGAACACAGAGAGATGAAATAACTGAGTGTCAGCCCGTCCGTTTTCGGGACCAGATGAAATAGTCCGGACAGTGTGTTACTTGTAGATCCTTCGTGAGGGACTATGCCTACAAAACTGTCCTTGTTGGTACTATCATTGGTGATTCCTCCCTACTGGCGCGAGGTGGGCTGGAAGACTCTAGTTACCTTCTGTTTACCAAAATGAATAAACTGCGATTCAGTCCGTCCGCTTTCGGGACCAGATGAAATAGTCCGGACAGTGTGTTACTTGTAGATCCTTCGTGAGGGACTATGCCTACAAAACTGTCCTTGTTGGTACTATCATTGGTGACTCCTCCCTACTGGCGCGAGGTGGGCTGGGGGACGCTGTTTATCTCCTGCTGACCAACTGAATGAACTTAGCGACAGCCTGTCCGCTTTCGGGGACCAATGGAATAGCTCCAGTAAGTGGTTTTCTTCGTATATATCCGCCATCGGTGATGGAATTAACCTGAATAAAATCACTGTATAGGCGCTATCGTTGGTGTCTTCCCCCTACTGGCGCGAGTGGGGCTGGAACTCTGTCCATAGATGGCTGCTCATACGTGCGAAGTTCTACATAGACCCAGAAATAAACCATGGGACGAAGTCACTTGAGGACAATTGATCCCAAGGCATGCTTATCCGGCGCTAGAATTGGCTTTAAATCCGGTTTTGGCTGGTTGACTGTGGCTTGGCTGAGTGCCCCGTTTAGGCACAAAAAAGGCGGGTGATATGGAATTCTGCTATAGGCATGCTGGGCGGTTTTGATATTCTGGAAGCCGCAATGCTCTGGCTGGTAATCCAAGAGGCGAGTAGAGAACTACTACTGCATTTGGTGATTCCAGATTTAGCGTTGGCTCCGTTGCACTGCGTGAGCTTAACTTGGCGTTGACAAAAGGGGTTTTGATTCAGGAACGGGGTGTGACACTCGTGGGGCTAGATATCCTCAGAATCCCTCTAGACGAAGAGACGGTGACATTCTTCGTCTGACTGGAAACTAGACTAGCAATTCGGTATCCCCCTGAAACTGAGACCGAAAAGAGACACCCTTTTACATCAAGCAAATAATAAATCACACTAACTTTATACAGAAAGTTTCGCTCCACTATGGGATTAAATTTATTGTAGTTATTGCTATGATAGTTTAGGGCTGTCTTTAACCATGTCTCCTGTTCCTTAAAAATATCAATTATCAACACGCACCCGCATAGACTTAATATCTTTTGCACACCCAGGTACCTGTCAGTAACTGTTCTGACAGCAACAATCTACTCCTCTTCTCCCAATCTCAATATACAGGAAACCTAACCAGTAGTTACAGTTAAATGGATATGCTTATTCATCTTACAACATTAAATGAATTTACATAAACAGATTACAGCATGTGACATTACAAAATAAGTAATATGTCCCTTTGGGAAAATATATTAATATTCCACACAATGAGTACAAAGAGAATGCAATGTTCTTGCTATAATAATACAATTGTGGCTGAATCATAAGATATAATTATATCTATGCCTGGTGACTGCTTTCCGTGAAAGTTATAGACTAGTGCCTAGCCACACAAGTAAGCATAAAATGATCCTCCCTTGCCACTAAAAATATCTATCAAAAAGGAATAAGTGACTATCTCCTATAATCCAGAGTTATTACCTGCATCTCACTATTCAGTTTTAAAGTGAACAATCCACACCTGGCATTATCTTACAGAAATGACAGTTAATTTTTGCTGACTCTTAACCCAATGGTAAGCATTCGTGGACTGATTCTACGCCTAATATCTGTTATTGTAAGTTTAACATTTAACCCATGATAAACCGTAACAGTTTAAGCACCACTTAATAGGCCGTAGACAGCGCTACCTTATCACTGAATAAATTACTAGGAGAAGTCCTCAGAAATAAATTCACTTTCCTAACAGATATATATATAAAAGCTAACATGAATCTAATATAATAATTATAAGATATGTTTACTCACCCCGAGAAAATGCCAAGAAATAGGCCAAAAACATTTAGTTCTGTGTTAATGTTTGCCTTATTTCCATAATGGTCTATCTCGGGCCAGGAATCTTCTACGAGTGTGTTTGACGTAGTAAAATTTCAAATCTTATAGCTTACAAAGGACGCTCCCCCCGGACACCTGCCTAACCTGATTCTACAGATGTATTGGCGTAATGCGTAATAGAGTAAGACAAAAGAAATCGTGCGAAAGTTCCCCAGGCCTCAAAGGGTACCAGCCGCTCGTCATCAAACGTTTTAAAGCGACCAGAGAAATTCCCCTGTTGGGACCACAGAGGGTACCCGCCGCTAACGAACCGTTTCTTTCACAGAAACCGTCTTGGCTCGTTCTAACACTTAAAGCGGACCCGAGAAATGTTTCTCTGGTCGAACAGGTGCGTTTAGATAACATTACGTCTAGCGTTAGCTGACCGCAGCTGGCCAGCGTAAACAACCTCGGGTGGGGTTTGAGAGGGTGAGAAAGTTTGGCCACAAAGGTAGAAAAGGAAAGAAAAAGAAAATACAAAATGTCTCGGAAAACAGAACATTTAAAGGAGTAATCAAATTATGGACAAGATGGTAAAATAAATTATCTTTCACGTGACAAGTGCCCCCTTTTTTTTAAAGTGCGTGAAACACGAACTAAATGACAGTAATTTATCTTTTCCATCAATGTCCATTACATGTCCTAGAACATCCTATAATCATAATACAAATTTGTTTCCAACTTCTGTCAGTACTTAGCTATTGGGAGGATTGGTTACTATCATTCAAATGAACACCCTCCCTTGGTACAAATGCAAGCTAGTAACTGACTGTCTGTAGCTTCTTATCTCAGATTAAAGAGCTACTCCTGAAAAAAAATTAACCCTTAAAAAAAATTTTCTGACTTTTACAACAATAGTCGTCAGATTTGTCAACCAAAAACTCAGCAGTGGTACCATCAACCTTTACCAGCTGTCTCATGTGTAGCATGAACAATAAATGTAACTTAATATTTATGATTGCTGTGGAGTAAAACGCTGTTCAGACTTCCTCCCAAAAGAAATAGTTCGTTATGTCTAGGGATATCGATTCCTATAATCTGCCGAACACTAAACTCTAAGAATCAAGATAGAATCTTGTGAGAGATTCATCCTCGGATCGAGCACATATTAAATGTCGTACTAGATGGGTTCTAGAATCTCGGACGGGCTCCCAATTGTCGTGGTTGAGTTAGAGTGTAGAGTATTTGTCGAGTTGGACAACAGTAGTGAAATCGACAAGGGATAGTGGACTGACAGAGTTATAGATTACACACACAGAAAGGTGTAAATAGGAGATGGACTTGAGACAACCTGGAAGAAGATTTACCAAAATGATCTCTCTCTCCAAGCCTCAACTCACTTATGTCTGTCTAAGCACCTCCTGCTCTCTCTCTCTCTTCTCTTATCATACATAGAGATTATAGTAAAGAGCTAAAAATACAAATATGGATGGAAAGGTCGTGAACAGCGCATTAATAAATGTGTAAAATTTATTAAAGAAGAAAAAGCATGGAATTAATGCATATCATCACAACAACATAAAATTACATCAATACTCAAAATATTCATCAATAATCATATACACCAAAAACCACACACACAGATCACCATTCATAAAACCTGTAGAACACAGAGAGATGAAATAACTGAGTGTCAGCCCGTCCGTTTTCGGGACCAGATGAAATAGTCCGGACAGTGTGTTACTTGTAGATCCTTCGTGAGGGACTATGCCTACAAAACTGTCCTTGTTGGTACTATCATTGGTGATTCCTCCCTACTGGCGCGAGGTGGGCTGGAAGACTCTAGTTACCTTCTGTTTACCAAAATGAATAAACTGCGATTCAGTCCGTCCGCTTTCGGGACCAGATGAAATAGTCCGGACAGTGTGTTACTTGTAGATCCTTCGTGAGGGACTATGCCTACAAAACTGTCCTTGTTGGTACTATCATTGGTGACTCCTCCCTACTGGCGCGAGGTGGGCTGGGGGACGCTGTTTATCTCCTGCTGACCAACTGAATGAACTTAGCGACAGCCTGTCCGCTTTCGGGGACCAATGGAATAGCTCCAGTAAGTGGTTTCTTCGTATATATCCGCCATCGGTGATGGAATTAACCTGAATAAAATCACTGTATAGGCGCTATCGTTGGTGTCTTCCCCCTACTGGCGCGAGTGGGGCTGGAACTCTGTCCATAGATGGCTGCTCATACGTGCGAAGTTCTACATAGACCCAGAAATAAACCATGGGACGAAGTCACTTGAGGACAATTGATCCCAAGGCATGCTTATCCGGCGCTAGAATTGGCTTTAAATCCGGTTTTGGCTGGTTGACTGTGGCTTGGCTGAGTGCCCCGTTTAGGCACAAAAAAGGCGGGTGATATGGAATTCTGCTATAGGCATGCTGGGCGGTTTTGATATTCTGGAAGCCGCAATGCTCTGGCTGGTAATCCAAGAGGCGAGTAGAGAACTACTACTGCATTTGGTGATTCCAGATTTAGCGTTGGCTCCGTTGCACTGCGTGAGCTTAACTTGGCGTTGACAAAAGGGGTTTTGATTCAGGAACGGGGTGTGACACTCGTGGGGCTAGATATCCTCAGAATCCCTCTAGACGAAGAGACGGTGACATTCTTCGTCTGACTGGAAACTAGACTAGCAATTCGGTATCCCCCTGAAACTGAGACCGAAAAGAGACACCCTTTTACATCAAGCAAATAATAAATCACACTAACTTTATACAGAAAGTTTCGCTCCACTATGGGATTAAATTTATTGTAGTTATTGCTATGATAGTTTAGGGCTGTCTTTAACCATGTCTCCTGTTCCTTAAAAATATCAATTATCAACACGCACCCGCATAGACTTAATATCTTTTGCACACCCAGGTACCTGTCAGTAACTGTTCTGACAGCAACAATCTACTCCTCTTCTCCCAATCTCAATATACAGGAAACCTAACCAGTAGTTACAGTTAAATGGATATGCTTATTCATCTTACAACATTAAATGAATTTACATAAACAGATTACAGCATGTGACATTACAAAATAAGTAATATGTCCCTTTGGGAAAATATATTAATATTCCACACAATGAGTACAAAGAGAATGCAATGTTCTTGCTATAATAATACAATTGTGGCTGAATCATAAGATATAATTATATCTATGCCTGGTGACTGCTTTCCGTGAAAGTTATAGACTAGTGCCTAGCCACACAAGTAAGCATAAAATGATCCTCCCTTGCCACTAAAAATATCTATCAAAAGGAATAAGTGACTATCTCCTATAATCCAGAGTTATTACCTGCATCTCACTATTCAGTTTTTTTTAAAGTGAACAATCCACACCTGGCATTATCTTACAGAAATGACAGTTAATTTTGCTGACTCTTAACCCAATGGTAAGCATTCGTGGACTGATTCTACGCCTAATATCTGTTATTGTAAGTTTAACCTTTAACCCATGATAAACCGTAACAGTTTAAGCACCACTTAATAGGCCGTAGACAGCGCTACCTTATCACTGAATAAATTACTAGGAGAAGTCCTCAGAAATAAATTCACTTTCCTAACAGATATATATAAAAGCTAACATGAATCTAATATAATAATTATAAGATATGTTTACTCACCCCGAGAAAATGCCAAGAAATAGGCCAAAAACATTTAGTTCTGTGTTAATGTTTGCCTTATTTCCATAATGGTCTATCTCGGGCCAGGAATCTTCTACGAGTGTGTTTGACGTAGTAAAATTTCAAATCTTATAGCTTACAAAGGACGCTCCCCCCGGACACCTGCCTAACCTGATTCTACAGATGTATTGGCGTAATGCGTAATAGAGTAAGACAAAAGAAATCGTGCGAAAGTTCCCCAGGCCTCAAAGGGTACCAGCCGCTCGTCATCAAACGTTTTAAAGCGACCAGAGAAATTCCCCTGTTGGGACCACAGAGGGTACCCGCCGCTAACGAACCGTTTCTTTCACAGAAACCGTCTTGGCTCGTTCTAACACTTAAAGCGGACCCGAGAAATGTTTCTCTGGTCGAACAGGTGCGTTTAGATAACATTACGTCTAGCGTTAGCTGACCGCAGCTGGCCAGCGTAAACAACCTCGGGTGGGGTTTGAGAGGGTGAGAAAGTTTGGCCACAAAGGTAGAAAAGGAAAGAAAAAGAAAATACAAAATGTCTCGGAAAACAGAACATTTAAAGGAGTAATCAAATTATGGACAAGATGGTAAAATAAATTATCTTTCACGTGACAGGAGACAACAGATGAATGAAACGATAACGGGCAAACTAGGTGTTAACAGACTTAATTAGGAACCATTAGACTAATTAGGAGATTGCAGACGACTTAGGAGATAACAGACTAATTAGAAAACGTCAGACTAATAAGGAGATAAGAAATGAATGAAGAGATAACGGGTCAATTAGACTAACATTAGACTAATTAGGAGATTACAGACTAATTAGGAGATAACAGACTAATTGGAATATGACACACTAATTAAGAGATAACAGACAAAGTAGGAGATATCAGACTAATTAGAAAACCTAAGACTAATTAGGAGATAACATACTAATAGGAGAAAACATACTAATTAAGATATACCAGACTAATTAGAGAACATCAGATTAATTAGGATATAACATACTAATTAGAAAATAACATACTATTTAAACAACATCAGACTAATTAAGAGATAACAGACTATTTAGGAAATAACTGACTAATTAGGAAACATCAGATTAATTAGGAAATAACTGACTAATTAGGAAACATCAGATTAATTCGGAAATAACTGACTAAACTAGGTCAACTATAAACGCATCATTTGTTCTCTTACAAATCCCGAGCGATCCTTTTCAAAAATCAGATACATACGATAACATTATATTTGTAACCCTTCACCACCACCCCCCCCCCCCCCACCCACACACACACACACACACACACATCTACACACGCACACATACGCATACACACACACACAGGACTCACCACTTAAAGAATAAAGCTATCGTCTAGCTCTCCAACTATCACAAGTACTCTATACTGCATCACTTAACAACAACAGACAACATTCACATTCTTCAACTTGTCACTGGTTGCGCAAGAGCTGTATTGAAACAACAGCAACCCTACCCACACACTGGATCCGAAGGGATGCAGGTCGATATTCCAGTAAAACAAAAAAACTGCAAGAACTTGCTCAGCTTGGCAGGTCACCCCGGGATATATTATTACCTCTGAATGAAGACACTTAATTCCTGCAATTTTTTGTGACAGGAAAAGAGAGCGTGGAGTGTGTCTAGTTTTTTTTTTTTTTTTTTTTATACAAACGGCAAACTTCGTTTCGGATTCACATTTCTGGAAAGAAGCTAAAACTGCATTCCAGGTATGTGGGTCTGACAGATGTAGAAACTGTCGCCGGAAGTTACGTAGGTGTAGATAAGGAAATTCTATAATTTACCCGCGTGTTTAAAAACATATTTTAACTTTGCATTACGAATAAAATAGGAAGCATTAGAAGAATGCGGAAATAGATTGTTAAATATGAGCTTGTATTGCAAACAAGCTGACTTGCCTAAACTCGCCCCGGCTCCGACATGAAACCCGCATTGAAGGTGGAACAGGAGAAACCAAGGAAGACATTGGAATTATACACAACAACATATTTGAAGGGTGGATGTTACACCTGAATATAAAAAAAAAAGAATATGGCAGAGAGAGCGAGAGAGAGAGAGAGAGAGAGAGAGAGAGAGAGAGAGAGAGATGAATGGACGTTTGTGATCACCGACCTATGTACCTAAGAAGGTCCCTAGGGGTTAGATAATAATTGATTGATAATGATTATTGTGCAGGTCCTTGATTGATACAAGCTTGGCAGAATGATTAGTCAGAACAAGTAAATAAAAGTTATATATCCTAATCTTATATACCCATTATATTTTATAATCTTTATATACTCATATTTTATATTATTTCTATAAATGTTATATTGTATAATCTCCATCTTATATAACATCCGACAAACGTATATTGGGTGTAGTTGTCACATAGTGGATATTGCCGTAGGGGAGGGAAGTGTTCGAGACTTTTCTATACTAGGTCTCAGCTTTAAGAGATGAGGGTGAACGGTTCCCTTCCTCGTTGCCATTGCCTTCCTTAACTCAAGAGAAGAGTCAGGTATACATTTACAGCTGGGTAAATTTTTAAGCATGGCGCAACCAGGCTTCGAACCTGATAACTTTGCCTCGAGAAACAATCACTCTATCACTCGACTCCCAGCGAGATTATACAGCAACCAAATAAACCAGATAGGACACGATTTTTGAAGATAATGGAAAGAAAATTAATACTTACGAGAGATTATAATCATATGTCTTGCCTAGCGCTTGGGTGGCTAGTTCGCTCCACAAATGTCCGTCCTGTGAACATCACAATAATTCTAATACACGCTACTATCCTTAGATATCTTAGATCTTCTATAAGTCTTTCTGACCCTTCTTTTGACCTCGACTTTTTAGTTGTCTTCAAATCTTCCAGACCTTCCTTTCTAAGCATATCACCGATCAACATTTCCTGCCCTTGTCATTTCCTATCAGTGACGTCATAATGTTTGACTGTTTCTAAAATTTCCTAATGTGTGATCTCTTTGCTATTTATGACACGAACGGCATTCATTTGGGACCACATTCAGTTTCAGTAATCGATTATTCCATTTAAGAAGCCAAAAGGTCAATGGCGATTCCGTCATTCATTATCCTATAGATCCCCAAGGAACATAGGCCTTCAACAGACATGCCACGCCCTCCTGTCACGTGCCATTTTCTTGATTTTCTTCCAGTTGATCGCAATACTAAGGGCGCTTAACTCTTAAAGGACGAAGTAGTTTCCCCATGTTGGACTCAATTTTATGTCGCACCACGATTTTATAGCATTCAAGTTGAGCGTTTTTTTTTTTTTAAATAGGAGTTTTGCCTCGTTAGGCCGAGCGTTCTTCGTTCAACCTACACACAAGAGCCGTTGGTTATTTTAGGGCGCAAGTCAAAATATAAACGGGTCGGTCCTTTACAAGCCTTTTTTTTTTAAAGTACAGTAATTTTCTGCATAGTTGTAAAGGAATAACAGTAAGAATTAATAAACTATAAAATTTGCACAAAATTAAACGAAAACATGGTTCAGTAATACGGGCCCTGAAAACTGCTCCTGTCATTAGAACCTGGGTACATCGGCCCCTAATAGTGGCATTTCGTCCTTTAGAGCTGTCTTCCTCTTGCTTGTTTGCCTACAGCTCTGCCGTCTGTTGTGGTCTTCAGTAAGGTGTTTGTCGAAGAATAAAACATACAGTGGGATCGCCTAGTAGTGTTTCTGAAATAGCGTCCATTCAGATTCGCACATTTTCTGCAAGCTCGCCAACAATGCGTTGCCTAACGTACAATTGAAATATGGCAGCGAAAGCATTTGTGTTAGGACTGCACCGATTCAGTGGAAGTATCATAAAACTGATGGACACATTTAAATTCTACTTAATTCTTTTGTTCAAGGAGGAGACAACGTATATGTGGATATATTACAAAGTGTAATGCTTGTATTTTCGGACATATTGGCAAGTAAGTGTGTCAAGTTGTTAGCAAATGGGTTAAAGTTCACTTTTGCAAAGCATAGCAAATCGAAAGCTGAACATATTTGGCAAAACTATATATGGAAACAAAGCTACACTTCTGCTAGATAAACAGAGATAAGGATAGAAACGATCGCTGGCGTAGAAGATGAGCACGACTGTCACGTGACCGATAATGTATTTTACCATCTTGTCCATAATTTAATTACTTTTTAAATGTCCTGGTTTTCCTCGTCATTTTGTATTTTCTTTTTCTTTCATTTTCTACCTTCGTGGCCAAACTTTTTCACCTTCTCAAACCCCACCCGAGGTTTGGTTACGTTCCGGCCTGTAGCGGTCAGCGAACGATAATATTATCTAAGCCGCACCTGGTCTGACCAGGGGAATATCTCTTACGTTTAAAGCCTTTGATCACGAGCGAAAGGGTCCCTGTGTTTGGCTTCCAGAACGCTGCTTCGGATCATAATATTATGCATCCTGGAAACAGGGGGAGACAAACCCGCGGTCAGTTTTTGGGTTTTTGCCCCTAGACAAGATAGAGCATAATGTTATGCATTTCTCTACCTGGGGAACTTTCGCACGATTTCTGTTGTCTTACTCTAGATTACGTCTTTCGCCGAACTTCTGTAGAAATATGCAGGCCAAGTTTCCGGGGGGAGCGTCCTTTGTGATCTACAAGAGTAGACTGGTTTTAATAGACAAAGACATTCGTAAATTTTCCTGGCCCGTAGATGACCATCATGAGATAAGGCAAACTTTAACACAGTACTAGAATGTGTTTGCCTATGTTCTAGTCATTTTCGGGGTGAGTTGACATATCTTATAATTATAATATGATATATTCATGTTAGCTTATATATATATCTGTTAGGAAAGTGAATTCATTTCTGAGGACTTCCCCTAGTAATTTTATTCAGGGATAAGGTAGCGCTGTCTACGGCCTATTAAGTGGTGCTTAAACTGTTACGGTTTATCATGGGTTAAATGTTAAACTTACAATAACAGATATTAGGCGTAGAATCAGTCCACGAATGCTTACCATTGGGTTAAGAGTCAGCAAAAATTAACTGTCATTTCTGTAAGATAATGTCAGGTGTGGATTGTTCACTTTAAAACTGAATAGTGAGATGCAGGTAATAACTCTGGATTATAGGAGATAGTCACTTATTCCTTTTTGATAGATATTTCTAGTGGCAAGGGAGGATCATTTTATGCTTACTTGTGTGGCTAGGCACTAGTCTATAACTTTCACCGAAAGCAGTCACCAGGCATAGGTATAATTATATCGTATGATCTAGCCACAACTGTATTATTATAGCAAGAACATTGCATTTTCTTTGTACTCATTTTGTGGAATGCTAATACATTTTCCAAAGGGGACATACGATTTATTTGTGTAATGTCAAATGCTGTAATCTGTTTATGTAAATTCATTTAATGTTGTAAGATGAATAAGCATATTCTTTTAACTGTAACTACAGGTTAGGTTTCCTGTATGTTGAGATTGGGAGAAGAGGAGGAGATTTTGCTGTCAGAACATTTAATGACAGTTACATGGGTGTACAAAAGATATTAAGACTATGCGGGCGCGTGTTGATAATTGATATTTTTAAGGAACAGGAGACATGGTTAAAGACAGCCCTAAACTATCATAGCAATAACTACAATAAATTTAATCCCATAGTGGAGCGAAACTTTCTGTATAAAGTTAGTGTGATTTATTATTTGCTTGAAGTAAAAGGGTGTCTCTTTTTGGGTCTCAGTTTCAGGGAGACCGAATCGCTAGAGCAGACTCCAGTCAGGCGAAGAACGAAATATTCTCTTCGATCTAGAGGGTTTCTGAATACCGCTAGCGTCACGAATCGTCAACCCCGTTCCTGAATCAAAACCCCTTTTTGTCAACGCCAAGTTAAGCTCACGCAGTGCAACGGAGCCAACGCAAAATCTGGAATCGCCAAACGCAGTAGTAGTTCTCTACTCGCCTATTGGATTACCAGCCAGAGCATTGCGGCTTCCAGAATATCAAACCCGCTCAGCATGCCTATAGCAGAATTCCATATCACCCACCTTTTTGTGCCTAAACGGGGCACTCAGCAAACCACAGCCAAACCAGTGTAAACAGGATTTACAGCCAAGCAGAGCCTAGCGCCGGATAAGCGCGCCTGGGACTCTTTGTCCTCAAGTGACTTCTTCTGGTGTATTTTCTGGATACTTAAAACCTCGCACGTATGAGCAGCCATCTATGGACAGAGTTCCAGCCCCACTCGCGCCAGTAGGAGGGAGTCACCAACGATAGAGCCTATACAGTGATTTTATTCAGGTTAATTCCATCACCGATGGCGGATATATACGAAAAAACCACTTACTGGAGCTATTCCATTGGTCCCCTAAAGCGGACAGGCTGTCGCTAAGTTCATTCAGTTGGTCAGCAGGAGATAAACAGCGTCCCCCAGCCCACCTCGCGTCAGTAGGGGAGAGTCACCAACGTTTAGTACCAACAAGGACAGTTTTGTAGGCTTAGTCCCTCATGAAGGATCTACATATGAGACACTGTCTGGACTATTTCATCTGGTCCCCGAAAGCGGAAGGACTGACACGCAGTTTATTCATTTTGGTAAACAGGAGGTAAATAGAGTCTTCCAGCCCAACTCGCGCCAGTAGGGGGGGGGGGGGAGTCACCAACGATAGCGCCTATACAGTGATTTTATTCAGGTTAATTCCATCACCGATGGAGGATATATACGAAAAAACCACTTACTGGAGCTATTTCATCTGGTCCCCGAAAACGGAAGGACTGCCACTCGATTATTTATCTCTCTGTGTTCTACAGGTTCATGTCGGTGGTCTGTGTGTGTGTTTGTTGGTGTAATTTGCGTATCTGATGACTATTGATGATTATTTGATTATTGATGTAATTTTATGTTGTGGTGATGATATGCATTATTTTCATGTTTTTCTTCATTTAATAAAGTTTACACCTTTATTAATACGCTGTTCCCGACCCTTTTCATCCATAATTACATTTTAGCTCATTACTAGAATCTCTATGTTTGATAAGAGAAAAGAGTGAGAGCAGGAGATGCTTAGACAGTGAAAAGTGAGTTGAGGCTTGGAGAGAGAGATCATTTTGGTAAATCTTCTTCCAGGTTGTCTCAAGTCCATCTCCTATTTACACCTTTCTGTGTGTGTAATCTATAACTCTGTCAGTCCACTATCCCTTGTCGATTTCGCTACTGTTGTCCAACTCGACAAATACTCTACACTTTACTCAACCACGACAACGACGAAGAACCGTGGTGAATGAAATGCACAGATGACCATAATGTACCAGTTCAGAAAAATAAAATCTCACACCAAGTTCTGGTGACATCACAGTTCTAACACGCCGAATGCAAGGCTATTTAAGCCGCGCTAAATTTGAATGTGGGACACACGAAATCAATTTTTGTATGACGGACAGAGGAAAGAGCTAGTCACGACTTCTTTCACTATTTGTGTATTGTGGCAGCCTGCGTTGACCAAGTCAGTTGTCCAGTTGTGTAATTTCTGAGGGCTAGAAGGGTTCAATTCAGTTAATGTCATAAGATCAAACTAGATCTACATCAAGGAACTCTGAAGTGGGAACTCCTAGTGTTATCCTGCCTAATTGTCAAGTAGCACTGCAGTGGGATCACTCATATTCACTGTTAACTCTAGTGTTTGAGGAACACCAGTGAAGAGTTTCATCATCGTGTGTAACCCTGTCAACTCTGGTCTGGGACATTGCAGTCTTGCAGCCCAAGAGACTTTTAAGATAAGTTCAACACCACATGAACTATTGTTGCAATTCAAGTTCGAGTTGTCAATGAAGAGACTTTTTAGAATCAAAGAACAGTTTGCAGGAAATCTGTTATTCCAGGGACACTTTATTAGTTGTGGTGAAGTGGGATGTTATAAATATTTATAGGGGACTTAGTGTACTGACTGAGATCAGCTGTGAAGGTATCTATATCTATTAAGAGTAGTGTATTATAGATAACCTTACTTGCTACCACATATCTATATATCTCAGTCAGAATTATTCTGGAATAGTGTGATGACTACGTTATGTGTCTAGGGTATGTGTATGATGAAGTGTAAGTCACAACAACAGACAGATAAACAATTTAATTTAATCCACTACTCTTGACAACACTGTGACACTCACATACATATAACACTCTATGAGAATATCTTAAGGAGTCACTGATAACTTTTCAAATAACAATATGTATTCATGGTTATCATAAAGGTATATGTGTCCTGATTCAAATACAAAGGAACCAGGAATCACAATCAATTTTAATTACAAGTATATGTACAGACTTTATCAATATGAATATTGTAGTGACATATATTATTAAAATATCCTATGTGTGTCAGTTGTGTAGTGGTAATATGAGGTAATACTGGTTTTGTTTTGTTCAAGCTCTGTTGGTATTTGTCATCATGACTTCAATAGTTTGTCTTTTGGGACTAGTATTGGAGATGTTCTCAGTTCCTGATATTAAGACAATTAAATTCCCCTCTGAATGTTATTTTTATAAAGTCATTTCAAGATGAGGGGGCATAATGTTGAGCTCAGCTGGCCAAATCAGCTTATCTTGCGTGATGGCGGCAGGAAAGGACTCCTCTGCTCGAATTCTCCCCTGGGCTCTGGAGACACCTCACTGATAGCTAAAAAGACCAAGGAGTATGCTGTCCGACTCTGGATTCAGCAAAGCTCTGACCAGGTGCTGCTCAGTACCATCAAGACCACGGTCCCTGAAAACAAGAAGGATGTACCTTCTACTTCATAACTAATTTATATTCTCTTTTACACTGATCACAATACAACACAAACATTGAGTTCAGAGCGTTAGGCCAACTATCAGCTTCATCTGAAATACTTTATACCAGCATTACCCTCCTTAATGGTCACTACGCCTCTGCACTTCCAGCATTATTTCTGTCTAATCAATCATCCAGGTGTCAGTGTACTATTTGGCCATTCCATGCCGTTTTACTTCCCTCCGACACCCTCTGTTCAGGCTGGAGCATTATAGGCTTTATCTCCTGTTTGCCACTGAACTACACATATATATACAGGCATAAATTAACAATTTACATTCAATTTTCATTAAAAGATACTGAATGGTTCAAGCTTACCACAATTTCATGGAAATAAACACAGATACGTTGATTAGCAATGAATTCTGGCACATTTACTGGCACAAATTCCCATCTGCTTATGTTCCAGGCTTTTATTTTAGCAAAAAATGTGAGCTGGCTTCAACGCACTGTCGCTTTATCAAGCTTATTTGCACTAGTGGTCTCGAACTAACGCTCCTAAGTGAGTATATCAGCAAGTCTAGCCAATGAGGCCACGTTTCGACAAGTGTTTGAAAAAATTTTACCTTTCTACGTCTCCCTAACAACCAAGATAGTATTTATAGTCCGACCAATCGTGGTTCGTCTTTCATTTGTTGCGCTCCAATCAATTTGGAGTTTACATGGTAGGCTATTTCTGTAACGCAAGGTTTTTTCAAACATGTTATAAAAAAATTTTATGAGCAGAAATGATTTCATGCTGTCAGGCATCCCCAATATTTTATTTTGGTTATAACTTGTTAATTCCTAGACTATTTGCGTAACGTTTTACATATTCTTTGTCAGCAAACCCTAAGGAACCCAAATATCCAAATTTAAAAGAGCTACGTGGCTGCGTTCAAAATATGCAATTTCTACCTCCTGTTTCGAAGATGTGCTGTCTGGGAAGGGTAGTGTATTTTATCACTGTCCGTCTGAAAAAAAAATTTAGTGCATGTAGTCTTACACGCGTGATGGTAGCATTTGTGTATCGCGCGACGCGTGTTGCATGCGTTCCTGATTTTCAGCCCTCCCTTCTCTCTTTATCCTTTTGTGGGCAAGCGTTTCGTTTCGTTGCCCTCGTCGTCGCAGGCGATCTTTGTCCTCTCAAGGCTGTGTGTGGTCCCGGTTGCCGAGACCTCCCAGCGCGGCTGAGGCAGCAAATGGGTTATGTGCCTGTACCAGATTTCTCTTTTTCGCGGACCTTCGGTCCCGAATGAGGTTTGGCTGGACCGACGTCTCGGTAAAATAAAGGTTTTATAGCGGCAGAAGGAGAGTACACACGAGGGCAAGTTCGGGCATTAATCTCATCTCGTCGGTACCGATTATGAGATAACTTAAGTGTGCAGGCCAGCGCTGCCCCGAAGAGACCGTGTGTGGTCCCGGACGCCGGGTCCTCCCAGTCCAGATGGGGCAGAGCTCTGTGACCGTCCAGATGGCGTCTTTTCGGCAGACTGGTAAAAGCAGTGGCTTCGCCACCGCAGCACGTCCCCGGGCGGATAGGGGTGGTGGCTGTGGCACTAGAGCCCCCTCGGGGCAAGGTACACACGCCTAAACAGTCTAACAAAGCCCATTACTGGCAGTTGACTGACCGCCTCTGAAGCCCTAATCGATTGTTGTCTCGGTGATCGTTCGGAAGCTATGACCTCCTCTGCAGGGTAGGGAGGCTCAAACCTCTTGACAGCGCACACACGCCATAGTGGGCCTGGTGTTGAATGTCTGAGAGTCTAGGAACTCCCTGGGGTTGCAAGAAAGCTCTGCATAACGAACCCTCTGTGGATGGGAAGGAGCTATGATGCTGATTAGCTTCTGACCGGGTTGGTAGGAAAGTCCACAGACACCCCAGCTTTACAGTGCCAAAGGGCTTTGTCCCATGGCCGCTGGTTATGTCATCATCATCATCATCATCCTTTTGTCCATCTGTTCGTTCGTTTTGGTAACGCAGTGTAGAAAAAGACATGAATGGAATTTAAAATTTAGGTCAACTTGCATATTTCAAGGTTTTTCTTAGAAAGGCAGCACATTTTATTGTGTGTTTGGGAAACGCGTGTATGTTGCAGAAGGCCTTTAATAACAACGTGAAAGCGTTACAATTTGCCGACGAAGTAGAAAACAAGGGGAATCTCAAGTACCTTCTTTGTGACAGCACTGTTATTTACCATTGCTCTTTTCTTTATTAATTTTATTTGTATTTATTAGGCTTTATATTTACTTGATAATTTATATATGTGGATTAGAATATTCCACGACATTAGTGTCAATATAAATGGAAACTGTGAATTATTGTGTAATATAATATCATATAAAATTCATTCTTATTCATTCTGAAGACAAGAAGAACAGAAATTAAGTATAAATAAATTGATTCATTAATTGTACCTTGGGACTTTGTAAATTCCTTTTTGTTCAATTTTGAATTTTTAAATTGGAATTGCATTATTCTTTAAGCATAGGGTAGTCTGAACGAGAGGGCACCATAGGCACTTGATCTGCTACATCGCTATTTGGACAAGAGTACTTTACAGCCTGACTATAACCTGTGCCATCTATACACCAGTGCTCTTTTCTGAGACTGTGGTATTTCTTTTAGTCCAGAATTCTACGTCTGGCACTATCAACTAGTATCATCTAGATACACCTATATTACCATCTCGTCACAGTGTTATGTCTTTTTACATGGACACAATATTTTAGTTGTCTAATTTTTATCTCCTTCATTAATTCTCTTTTCCTAGGTTTTCTATGATCTCTTTATTTGTCGTCTTCTCTTTACATGAGACGTGCCCCATTCTTCTGTATATCCACATCTCAAATGGCATCATCTCTTTCTTCTAATCGCTTGTTCATATCCCCACAAGTGAGGGCAGTAAGGTAGCCGTAGACTGTAGTTGTCCCTACAACGTGACTAGTGAAATATATACCTCACACCTGCCAACACGGGTCGGAGTTACATCGGGTCACTCACACACACGTTTGAAGTTTTGAGATGCTGTTGAGATTCTGGTGAAATATTTATTCTGCCGGCACGTGCTGGCGTCTGAGTGCGATCAAAGTAGATCATCAACCTACGACGAGCGGGCTAAAAATACAGTAGCTTATACTGAGCTTGTTTTGTTGTTGTTATCAAACGAAAACATTTTAATGGCCAAGGGTAACTTGAAGCCTTGCTTAACTAACTACTTCCAGTGGTTATGAATTTTTCACATTTTGAACGTGATGTATTTGGGTTTTTTTTTTTATATATATACAGCAAATGACTGCGTTTTCCAATGTATTTTTTTCTTCTTCTCCATCTCTCTCTCTCTCTTTCTCTCTCTCTCTCTCTCTCTCTCTCTCTCTCTCTCTCTCTCTCTCTCTCTCTCTCTCTCTCTCTCTCTCTCTCATGGTATAATATCGAGTGTAGGTTTAATGATGATGTTAGTGCTTTTCAACATATTTTGTTTCATGGTAATACTTAGTTTGTACTTTTCAACATATTTTATTTCATGTTTATAATTAGATACTGTGAATGTGAGTATGCTATTATTTTACCTGTACAACGTTGAATTCCTTGAATTGATGGGTAAATTGTATGTGAGAATAAATGAAATCAGTATAAAAGACGGGAGAAAGGAAGGGCAGAATGTCAGACGGGCCTGCGTGCCCAATTCTCAACCCTTTGAAAATAAAGTTCGTTCGTTCGTTCGTTCGTTCTCTTTTTAAACTTCATGTATCAAGTTTGCACAAATAATTCAGGAAGGGAGAATATATGTGACTATCCTTGAGTATTTTAGTGGACAATGTGTTCAAGTAAGACATTATGTGTAATTTATGGAGATCTGTGTCTGCATGAGGGTAGTTGTATGTCTTTTATGGACAGTATGTGTGTACAAGAGAGTAGTGTTGTGTCTTTAATGGGAAGTATATGTGTATAAGAGAGTAGTTTAATGTCTTTAATGGAGAGTATGTGATTACAGCAGAATAATTTTGCCTTTCGTGGAAACTATGTGTCGGCAAAGGAACAGTTATGTGTCTTTATGAACATTATATGTGTACATGAGGGCAACTTTGTGTCTTTTATGTAAGACTTGATTTCTGTTCATCTCTATATTTACGAAGACAATAATAACCCCACTTGCCTTTTGTATTCTTATTTTTGATATAACTGGCTGTTCCTCCAAGTCTGCCTGTATTGCCGCCAACAGAGATAAATGACTATCTTGTAGGGAAGTTTCTTCAAGTGAAAACGTGTAACACACGGGTGAAAAATATGTATCATCATCATTTTCTTTCGCGTTCCTTATGGAGCATGGAGCAACCACTGTGGCTGGTCCCCTTTCAGGCGATCCCCCTGCCATGCATTTATTTTTTACATAATAAACTTAATTAGGGAAAAGACATCATTTAAAAATGTTATCCGTTGTCCAGACTCATTTTTAATAATGATTTTAAAAAAAAAAGAAGAAATAAGTGGATTAGCAGAACACACAAGTAACATGGACAGAAATTCAAGCTAAAGAATAATAATAATAAAAAAGACAGTGACAAAACCTATGGTTGATTCATTGTGTTTATTTTTTTTCTTTTTTTTCTGGGGAATATTTTGGCGCCACGAGCCAGTGGCTTTTATCAGGTCGTGTGATGTACCTCCTTTGTGAAGATTCTACTAGAATCTGACAGGCGATTCTTTTGGGCTTTGGTTGCAGTTTTTTTTTTAAATCTTGGTTTTTCTGGGCTTAACCTAATCCAGTTACCTAGAGCAGGGGTGGGCAACCGTTTTTTGCTCATGACCCCTTCTGGGTCTCATTTATCTCTGTGCCCCTTCCCTCATAGTCGCTGTTAGCTGGAGAAAAGGTCCTGTGCCCCCTTCCCTCATAGTCGCTGTTAGCTGGAGAAAAGGTACTGTGGCCCCTTAGAAATATGGCATGGCCCCCTGGGGGGAGGGGGGGGCGGGGCGGCATATGGCCCACTTGAGAACCACTGACCTTCAGGACCAGTTGGCTCGCTTTATCTTGGCCTCTGCCCTCCATAACCTGTTCGGCTGCACTGAACCATCTTTTTTTTTAATGTAAAACTTTAGCCTCGTTTTGGCGAGGCGCGTCCCGTTCAACCCAGTCGGTTACACTAGGGCGAACGTCCAAATATAAAATACCCTTAGGTCTGGGTAAGACCTGGGTAATTACTGAACCATCCAGTTGTACAAGGATCTTTATACGGCCTAGAATATACGGTCGCTAGGACACGCAAGCTAAACCACCACCAACTCACGAGATCGAAGATGTACGTTGTCCATCCCACTTTTTCAAGACGTAGCACACGAGGCGGAAACGGTGGCCTTATCTCTACACAGAAAACAAAACAATCACTTTGATGTACTGAAACAGCACCGCCTGCCAAATTTTGAGACACGATATTTCCCATTTCACCAGTTGTTATAGTGTTAATGGTATTTTCTCAGTCTGTGTGGCTGTCGTGACCAAAAACAGCACAAATTGAAACTTTTTATTTCAACATTAGCTACTTTGAAATCCAGTTGTATCTGCGTGCTTTGGCTACCTTATGGGATGCCTTAAGACCTGCGGTCTCACAACCAGCACTTATTTGTCTGAGGCGACATTCCGTATGTATGAAATTTCTGCTTTTATTTATTGGTTTCAGTTACCATTTTGGTTTTTCGCTGCTCGCTTTTTTCCCCCACTAGCCACTTTCTTCTCTGTTTTTAAATTTTAATTTATACAGTTTTAAATTTAAACACGCCCACATTCCTTACTCGGATCTGTTTGAGTGGTCATTTTGTTTCTACTAGGATCTACGAGAGTGACACCAGCAATGTCCATTTACTGTCGTGTAATTGTTATTGTTATGTATTTTACTTAGTTCTCGCTTTCTTTCTTGTATCTGTTAGTTTGTGCACGACGATGGCTATTTTCTCTGTCATTTGTCCTAGTAAGGAAGTATTACCTATTTTCGTGTTACCTCTTCTCTCTCTCTCTTCCCCCCCCCCCCCCCCTTTCCCCTTTTCCATCTTAGTGGAATGTCATTCCTGCTTCAAATATTCTTTATCGTTCTTCCAAATGCCTGACTCAGGTTTAGTATTACAGGAATATGTTCTGTGTTCTAGAAACCAGTTGGAAACTCCTCTTAACAGAACGAGTCCATGTACACTTCATAAGTACCGCCAGGAATTTGCGCAAGACCCCGAGGTCTTTCCCCCCATGTTTCTTATTTTTGTTTATTTTTAGTGACAATTTAAGCTATAAAAATTATTAATCAAAGGAAATCCATTTTGGAACTACAGTATCATGGAATAAGAGGCCATTAATGTTTGCTCTCTCTCTTATCTTTGTTAGAACCCTTGTTTGCCAGAGTGATTACCAAAGTGGAGGAAACAGAACACACATTCCCACCTTAAAAAAAAATATTGTACATCTCGTGTTCAGATCCCGTGTTCTTAACATGTGTTCTTTCAAATGAATGTGGACAGACGGAATTCAAGGCATTTACAATGTTGATATTTGTGAAGCAGCTTAACAGGTGAGTCAAGCTGCACGTCCACCGGTCCGTAAGCGTGGCGAAAACGACTTTGTTCAACTTTATTAATGGCTTGTCATCTTTACCGAATTTTTTACCGACACTTGAATAATAATAATAATCTCTTTTTTGTTCTTTACGGAGCCACCACAGCAGATTGCCCCCATCATGAAGCGGAGCCACCACAGCAGATTGCCCCCATCATGAAGCGGAGCCACCACAGCAGAGTGCCCAATCATGAAGCGGAGCCACCACTGCAGATTGCCCCCATCATGAAGCGGAGCCACCACAGCAGATTGCCCCATCATGAAGCGGAGCCACCACTGCAGATTGCCCCCATCATGAAGCGGAGCTACCACAGCAGATTGCCCCCATCATGAAGCGGAGCCACCACAGCAGAGTGCCCCCATCACGAAGCGGAGCCACCACTGCAGATTGCCCCCATCATGAAGCGAAGCCACCACAGCAGATTGCCCCAATCATGAAGCGGAGCCACCACAGCAGATTGCCACCATCATGAAGCGGAGCCACCACAGCAGATTGCCCCCATCATGAAGCGGAGCCACCACAGCAGATTGCCCCATCATGAAGCGGAGCCACCACAGCAGAGTGCCCCCATCATGAAGCGGAGCCACCACAGCAGAGTGCCCCCATCATGAAGCGGAGCCACCACTGCAGATTGCCCCCCTCATGAAGCGGAGCCACCACAGCAGATTGCCCCCATCATGAAGCGGAGCCACCACAGCAGATTGCCCTCATCATGAAGCGGAGCCACCACAGCAGGTTGCCCCATCATGAAGCGGAGCCACCACAGCAGAGTGCCCCCATCATGAAGCGGAGCCACCACAGCAGATTGCCCCCATCATGAAGCGGAGCCACCACAGCAGATTGCCCCCATCATGAAGCGGAGCCACCACTGCAGATTGCGCCTATTATGAAGCGGAGCCACCACAGCAGATTGCCCCCATCATGAAGCGGAGCCACCACTGCAGGTTGCCCCCATCATGAAGCGGAGCCACCACAGCAGATTGCCCCCATCATGAAGCGGAGCCACCACTGCAGATTGCGCCTATTATGAAGCGGAGCTACCACAGCAGATTGCCCCCATCATGAAGCGGAGCCACCACTGCAGTGTGCCCCCATCATGAAGCGGAGCCACCACTGCAGGTTGCCCCCATCATGAAGCGGAGCCACCACAGCAGATTGCCCCCATCATGAAGCGGAGCCACCACAGCAGATTGCCCCCATCATGAAGCGGAGCCACCACAGCAGAGTGCCCCCATCATGAAGCGGAGTCACCACAGCAGAGTGCCCCCATCATGAAGCGGAACCACCACAGCAGATTGCCCCCATCATCAAGCGGAACCACCACAGCAGAGTGCCCCCATCATGAAGCGGAGCCACCACAGCAGAGTGCCCCCATCATGAAGCGGAACCACCACAGCAGAGTGCCCCCATCATGAAGCGGAACCACCACAGCAGATTGCCCCCATCATGAAGTGGAACCAACACAGCAGAGTGCCCCCATCATGAAGCGGAGCCACCACAGCAGAGTGCCCCCATCATGAAGCGGAGCCACCACAGCAGATTGCCCCCATCATGAAGCGGAGCCACCACAGCAGGTTGCCCCCATCATGAAGCGGAGCCACCACAGCAGACTGCCCCCATCATGAAGCGGAGCCACCACAGCAGATTGCCACCATCATGAAGCGGAACCACCACAGCAGACTGCCCCCATCATGAAGCGGAGCCACCACTGCAGGTTGCCCCCATCATGAAGCCTAAGCACAAAGTCTTGCAGTGGTGGTTTTTGTGGCAACTTATTTTACATGATGAGATAGCCAGCCTCAGTCACCACCCCCCCTTATGTGGTGCCTTTTAAGATTTCTCGAGAGCAGTAATCCTTTGTTTGTACCCTGGTAGACACCCCCCCCCCCCGGAACTATGTATAACAAATCACGGATATGGCTAAAGTCTTTTTATTTTATTTTTTATTTGGTGGTTGTTCACTATTTCAGTACTTTTTTTGTTTGTTTTATTCCTGACTTCAAGTTTTCTTTTTGTGTTGCTGATGTTTTTGGTTTCCTATCCTATTTTCGTATTTTTATTTTCCTACATTGCTGTAGGATTGCATCACTTCCTCTGCCTATAGTTTCAAATTTCTCCGATTCTAACGGCGTTGCAATTTTTATCTCAACCCATGGAATTTTCCTTTCTATTATTCCGTAGCTGTTTTTTCATGTTCTCATGGGCATGTTTTGTTTGTTGCATTCTTTTCTTTCTTGTTTTTTGTATTTTTGCTTGCTTGTTTATTCTGCTGGCAATGGTTAGGACACACACTGAGGAAACCTGATGATAGTATTACAAGGCAGTTCTTGGTTCTGGAATCCACAGGGTAAGAGAGGCAGAAGGAGTCCGAAGAACACATGGAGAAGAGAATTGGAGACAGACAGGAGAGGAACGAGGATGACATTAAAATACCTGGAGCTGATGGCACGGGACAGGAAGTCTTGGCATACGTTAGTTAGGCCTATACTCATGTGGGAGCCGAACAGCGAGGACTGATTGAATGATTGAATGAATGAATGAATTCTACTGTTCCCAAGTAAAGCCTATGTTGTTTATTTCTGTTCGTCTTTCTAGGTCGCTTATCGTATCCGTTTTGGATTGTCCATCTACGTTCCCACGTGTTTGCAGCGTCCTTTGGCCTTTGTCTCTTAACCTGTCTAGATTGCTTATTGTTGTTCCTTTGAATTCTCCTGTTTTTGGGACGTCTTCGATGTTTTCTTCATCCAGTCTACAATGATATTTATGAGTTTATGCACGCAACATTTACCCCGGTTTCTTAAAACTCTCTCTCTCTCTTTCCTCTAATCCTGTCAGAATTGTATGGACTAATCTTCCAGCTTCCAAGTTTAAAAATTTTTTAAAAACTCCCTACTTTTTTAGCATCTGTTTATTTTACATTTAGCGACAAACATGTCCGGCGATCACGCCACGTTGGAACTGACAAACTGCGTTGGGAAAAGTTCACATTTTTCATTTATATGCCGTTCCGACTTGTCAAGCCATTTCCGTTCAACAAAGTTGCATTGATGTATTTAAGTGCACTTTTGGTGTGCATTCGGTAGAGGTGCGGCGTGAATGAAGCTTCCAGACTTTATCAGCCGCAGGTGCCTCTTTCATTCATTCATAAGGTTGTCAAAGATAAAATCAGTCAATGTGAAAACTGATGACTGTGTCTTTAATGACAGCTTACGTCAAGTGCTTTCTTCACATCGGGGCTTCCCTGCAGTAGGCGCACAACATAACGGCATTCTATCTTTTTTTCTAAAGGTATACTATTACATATTACATGCTTTTTTACTATGCAGGTTTAGCCTTCTTATGGCGAGACACATGCCTTTTTAAACTAGACTTAAGTCCGTTGGTTATATCCGGGCGCAATACGCCATTCAAAAGTAGGTGAATACTGTTAACTGGAGTAAAAGGTAAAGGATCCCGTTACACGCCCATTGAGGCATATTGGGAATATGGTGTTAAGCACACATTTTCTCGACCATCGGCACACTAGGGGTGAGGTGGTCAGCACCACGCCGGCCGCCTTAACCTTCCCAGAGCTGCTCTGGTACCCAATTGGGGCTGGGTCGACCCAGAAGCCGTGTGCGGCCTAAAAAAATCCCACCTCATCTGGGGACTGAACCATGGACCATTGAGCTAGGAAGCCAGTGCACTAACCACTATGCTACCGTGGCTCCCATTATACTCCGTTGGTTATATGGAGCGCAATTCGCCATTCAAAAGTAGGTGAATACTGTTAACTGGAGTACCGCGTAGATATTACGTCCTGAAAAAGATTAATAATACGTACCTATCTGCTAGCTTGAGGAAGCCTTGAAAAGGACTTGTACTGAAAAAGACTGCCAGCTAAGCTACGTTTCCCGCACCATCTCAATGTTTAGCAAACACCGGCTGTAATAAACCTTTACAAATAACATCAGGTGCGGATACAACATATGACCATCTTACTACCTGTTCATCCATTTTCACTTATGCTGTCGTCTGCCCGTTTGTATTCGACTTTCCTGTGCATTTTGGTTTCTATGAGGTGTCGTGTCTTCGCGCATCTTTATACAACACGTGACTTATAAATGATGAGCTCATTTGTACACGAGAGAGGGGAGTTAATGGTCCTGGATAGTTTGAAGTCATTTATTCTTTCCCTTTCCGCTCTTTATGGAGCATGGTGCAACCACTTCAGCTGGCTCACTTGCAAGAAGCCTGCGCCAAAACATTCATGCAGTGTTGCAGCTGTGGTTTTTGTAACAGTTTGCTTTAATGGTGAGATTGCCAGCCATATACGCAATCTAGCGACCTACTCTTTCTTAGTCTCCTCAGAGACCCCGTGAGCTATACACGACTCATATAATCTGTGTCGCTTACATTGTGACGTTACTATTCTAGGCTTGGATAAATCTAGTGTCGAGCTGTGTGAATATAGATGGCCGTGCACTGACATTAAACCCACGGGGGAAACAACAGAAATAGAAGACCAGAGAAGGCTTGGAAAAGAGACACAATAATTTAACTCACGAATAGAAGAGAGAGAGAGAGAGAGAGAGAGAGAGAGAGAGAGAGAGAGAGAGAGAGAGAGAGAGAGAGAGAGAGAGAGAGGCAGGGAGTGAAATAAAGAGACTAGCAGAAAATCAATAGAGTGCATGTAATTATTGACCTCTACACTTTAGGAAGTCAAGGACATTGGCTGATAGGAAAACTGTTACATATTGGATGTCCCAGGCTTAACTTTTAATTACAACCCAGTCTGAACTTTTAATTAACCTTGTACTCGTAATTTAAAGGCGGGGCTTTACTCTTGACAACATTTTGACGATAAAAGATAAGGTTAATGATTCTTCTCAGATCGTTTCTTCCCACACATCGTAATTCGTCCCTGCTCCTACGTTTTGCGCACTGATTAAGAAAATGTACTCTTTGATATATCCAACAGCTATCTGGATAACAGGAGTGATATCTTGGCACATATAGGTATGTGTATATTTGTGTATTTTATATTATGTATAGGACACTTTAGGCTGTTTTTATTTTGGAAGGATGGTTTGTTGTTCGGTCGAAATACGAGAAATTGCCAAAGAAAACTTTGTATTTGCTGCAATGTGTGATAGAATTTGATCTGCGGTTATTGTCAGTAATTGGAGTACCTCTCTTCGTTTATTGTCAGTAATATGAGTACCCCTCAATTCTATCTTTTTTTTTTTTTTTTTTTCATTTTCATATGTTCCTGCTGCTTCCCTTCATGAAGTAACTTTTTGCGGTGTGAATTCTCTCTCTCTCTCCCTCCATCTCTCTCTCTCTCTCTCTTTTTTTCTCTCTCTCCCTCTCTCTCGCTTATCTAATCAACACCGACTATCTACCCTCATAACAATGACCTTTACCATGTGTGTATCTCATTTATATGTCAACGCGTCTTTCCTCTCCGTCTTGTTCCAAGTAGAAACTCAATTTTTTTCTTCTGCTATGTGACAAATGTTTATTAACATTATATAGTATTATTATACTATATTTTGTGTTTAGTTAATGTAACAATATGCAGTTATATGTTACAAGTAATTAATGCAGTAATTTGTTTGAAATGTGAAGATGTGTATGAGAATGAGTGGAAGCAGTTTTTTTTTCTTTTCGTTTAAAATTTTTTTTTTTTTTTTTTTTAAACGCTGTAATACAGGGTTTCTTAACCTGTGGTTCACGGATTCCTTTGAATAGTTTCTAACCGGTCCTTAAACATAACCTATAAATTTGAACGTTATTTTATGGAATTTATATGTACAATTTTTTATCCTTGCCTTTATGTAGACTTTTTCTAAGACAGGTACCGTAGACCAGTGGTTTTCAACTTGTTTTCCCTCATGACCCCCTTCAGAACCTTATTTACCTCTGTGGCCCCCTCATAGTCGCTGTTAGCTGGAAAAACGGTACTTTAACATCTTACTGTGGCCCCCCCATACGGCATGAAACACATTGAGAACCTCTGCTGTTGACCATCACCAGACAATTGATGGGTCTATGTCAGACAAAAGTTTAAGAAGCCCTGTTCTATTTCGGGATTCTACTATAGAATTTGACAGAGTGGTTAGAGCATTGGTCTTTCGCGGCAAAGGTGCTGGGTTCGAATCACGGTACCGACACGTTCAAGTCTACCGAGCTGTAAATGGTTACCTGACGTTGAGTTAGGGAAGGAAGAGGCAGCGAGGAAAGGAACTGGTCAATTCGTCTCTCGATGTTGTACCTAGTATAGTGAAGTCTGTAACACTTCACTCTCCTATGGCATTATCTGCTAATGAACTATCTTTACCTTATTAATCTACTATAGAATTGTGTAAGAACGTTAATTTTTTTTTTCAGAATGCGTTTGCATATGAGACAATTTAACAAGGGGAGATAACGTATACGCTGTCTTCCTGTTACTTCCCTTTTCAATACTTCAAAAAGCGTGAATTACATTTAACTAACATGTAGGAAACCTAATCCAAAGTACTTGTGGCCTCTTGCGGTGATTGTTGAAGTAGCAGGTTTTTGTGCATGGTAAGCTTGCTTGCCAAAGATACCCTCCCTCTCCTCTCCCCAAGTCGTATTTGTATTAATGTAGTTAGTACTCGTTTATTATTTCGGATTTTGTCATTCCCTTGAAGTAAGTGAACCAAATTAAAATCCTAAACCAGTGTTTTTCAATCCAGCTTTATGGAGTTGGCTGACCAGTTCCATCTTCCTCGCTGCCTTTGCCTTCCCTAACTCACGAGCAGAATCAGGTACCCATTTTTTACGTTTGGAACGTGAAGAGGCCTATTTTCCTCAGCAACTCGGACGCTTGCGGGGAGAGGGGAACCCTGTAAACTTGTATTTGTAAACAGTAGTCCTGTCCTACCTAATGGCGATGCCCCACGAAACATTGGTTAAGAAACGCTGTCCTAACCTCCCTCTTTATATATATATATATTTTTTTTTACTTGATCACTTTTCTCAGATTATTCATTCCTCCCTTTTTCATATCTTTCACTGGTTCACCTGTCCTTTTTTTTTTTTAAATTCTTTATTCTTTAGAAAAAAAATAAATGCTCACGTGATGGATCTTAGCAAATCCTCTCAAAATAAGCCTCGAGTTTTTTTTATAAACCCTCTGGATTAAATTCAAGGATATCATAAAGACAGCTGCTGCAGAAGCATGTGGTGAAGTCCGACTTGGGAACCAGAGAAAGAGGACACCTTGGTGGACAGAGGAAGTCAAAGAGAAAATAAGAGAGAAGAAAATGGCATGGAAACAATACTTAGGAGCTAAAAACACAACAGGACAAATGGAAAAATATAGAGAATATTTGACACTCAGAACAGAAGTAAAGAACAAAGTGCTAGCAGCAAAACAGAAGTCCTGGGAAGAATTTGGAGAAAAGCTAGAAAAAGATGCACAAGAAAACCAGAAATTGTTCTATAAGACCCTAAAGAACATGAGGAAGGAAAAACAATGCCCTCTCAAATTTATAAAGGACAAGCAAGGCAAATTGCTTACTGCCCCGAAGGAAGTAATGGAAAGATGGAAAGAATATTTCTCAGAACTCCTTGATGGTGAGCAAGGTCAAACATCAGAAATGATAACCACTAGCACAGAAGAGGAAACCAATGGTGATGAAGATGACATAAAGATGGAAGAACTGAAGGCAGCACTGGAGAAAATCAAGATGGGCAAAGCAGCAGGGCATGATGGTATAACACCAGAAATGGTTAAGTACATGGGAGCATCAGGCGACCTTTTACTCTTAAGGGTCCTACAGGCAGCATGGTGCAACAAGACCATACCAAAGGATTGGGAGATCGCCATAATAACACCAATTTTCAAAAAGGGTGACAATCGACAGTGTGGAAACCATAGAGGCATATCCCTTCTCAGTGTCTCTGGAAAAATCTACTCTAGAATCCTAGAGCAGAGACTCCGACGCCTAGCTGAGCCACAATTGGATGAGGTCCAGTGCGGATTCCGAGCAAACCGAAGTACTCAAGACCTAATCTTCACACTCAGACAGCTGAGTGAAAAGGCCCTTGAGTATAAGAGTGAGATCCATCTTTGTTTCATAGATCTGGAAAAGGCGTTTGACAGGGTCCCTTGGAGCAAACTTTGGGACTGTTTGGCAAGGAAGAATATTCCAGCACCTCTGATTCATGCTATACAGAGCTTCTACAAGTCTTGCAGAAATTATGTGAGGACAGCAAACCATAAGTCAGAAGAGTTCAGGACCACCACTGCTGTAAGACAAGGTGATATCCTATCACCTTACCTCTTCATACTCCTTATGGACGATGTCATCAAGGCATGTAAGGAGAGAACAAGAAAGTATTCAGTGGGGTACTGGAAGATGAGACAGGTCTATATTTCAGAGCTGGCATTTGCTGATGATGTTGCCCTGATTGCTAAATCAGAGGCACATCTCCAATCCAACCTGCAAGTATGGAAGGAAGAGCTGGAGAAGAGAGGGATGGTCATAAGCAGCTCTAAAACAAAATCCATGTGATATCACGAGAAGAAAGAAGACATCAGATTAAGCTGGGAGAACAGGTCCTGGAGCAGGTCGACCACTTTAAATACCTCGGAGCTATTATAGACCGAAAGGGTGGCATCAAAGAAGAGTTGGCCACTCGAAAAGCAGCAGCTGGGAGACTTTTTCAGGCCATAAATCGAGGATTCCTCAGCAAGAGAGAGGTTGGTAAGAAAACGAAGATGGCTGTATACCGCTCCATCTATGTCCCAGTCTTGACATATGGATGCGAGTCATGGGCAATGACTACAACCCACAAAAGCCAGATCCAAACCTCAGAAATGAGATATCTGAGGAAGGTGGTTGAAGTAACAAGAAGAGACATGGTACGCAACCAGACGATACGTCAAGGCCTAAAATGCCACCCCCTACAGACCCAAGTAGAACAGTCCCAACTAAGATGGTTTGGCCATGTCTGCAGAATGGGAGAAGATCGGCTACCACGACAAGCATGGGAAACAAAGAGCCAAGGATCCAGACCCCGAGGACGACCCAGAGTCCGCTGGGAGGACAACATTAGACAATCTCTGAAGGACCGAGGACTAGAATGGAACCAGGCCAGGAGGAAAACAGCCGATAGAATAGTCTGGCGCTCTCTCTTCCAAACCTCTACACCTCACGGTAGAAGGGGAACGACTAAGTAAGTAAGTAAGTAAGTAAGTTTTTTTTATAGTTTGGGAATACAAGTCATTGGTTGGGGGGGGGGGGGGGGGGGGGGGGGGGGGAGGGGGCGACCACGTCAGATTGAGAGGTAACAGTAAGTCTTTACACTTTCGGGAAAATCCGAAATCACATGCACTGTGCATACCCAATTATGCTCTGTCATGTTATTTGGTGGAACGAGCCCCCGCTTCTCTAAAGTCTTCCCTTCCCCCTCAATCCCCCCTTTTTTATAGGAAGAAGAGGGAATAGCCTTTTATCTTTTAAGATCTCATGTAAAGATTTTCTGAACCCCTTCGGCTTCATTTTGGCGCGGGGGACATCAGTAACAACGTTCTTCCAGTTCTTCCGTGCTTCTCCTGCACCTCTTTCCATAGTTGTCGTAGATTTTGGATAGGAGAATTAAGACTTGGGTTGGTCCCTTCTGAATAGGTTAGAATAGGTGATAGACACAGTGAGAGTTAGTAAAAAAAAAAGAAATAGAATTTCCACAAGTGAGATGATAGACTGTGATATAGAGGCTGTCTCTGAAAAATCGAGGAAATCTTCTCTCTTTCACCTATCCTCTACGACAGCTTTTAAGGCGTCAGACAGTCTAAACACAGATATATATATATATTACATATATTTCTATCTACTCACGGGCACGCACATACACGTGACGACAGTAAACACACAGACGTGGGAAATCTATAACAATGAATATATATATATATATATTTTTTTTTTTGAACGAGCTGACCAACGCACTGATTTAGTTCAAGAGAGATTTTAATTATCATCAAAAAATCTTCTCACAACACCTAAAAGAAATACATCAAGGAAAACATATACAAATAGTCATACAATTCAAGAAAATGCTACAAGGATGATAGCCCCGTTATATCTTAACTCTAGGTTTAGCCCACAGCCCCGTTAGGATGACAGATGATGGCCCAAAGGGTTATAGATGCATATGGTTAGGGTCTAATATTGTCCCCTTTCTTGAAGGTAAGAACTGACTTATGACAGCAGTATCTATTCTAAAGGGACAATTAAATTACGCAGCAAGTCTTTCATAAGGAAACTATAAAGTGGGTGAATCAATAGTTATCAGAAAAAAACTCACTCAGTCCACTTTCACTCGGTTCTTTCATCAGGGTACCCTGGCACACGTGCTTACCTATCTGTACCGCTGTTCGCCGTCTGGCGCAACCTTAGGACACTTCTCTACAGTGAATCTGTATTCTTTGGATAAAGCGAATCCCAGCTCTGCAATTACAGGTTTCTTCCACTGTTTTCGGGGAGCGTTCACTTCACCAGTTAAATTTTTGATTACTGTTAATGTCACTTGACTCAGGTTTGATAAGCAAGTTTAAACGGGCACACAGAGTTCATAAACACGAGGATTCCCTTAATTTGGAAAAGATGACCAGTGGACAACTGCTCTCAACAGATAGTCTTGGTTCACTATCCACTCTTTCAATAGTGTCGGAAATGTTAATGTTATTTCTTGTAATTATTCTCGCCGCCAGGCAGCATGTACAGTAGAACTCCATTTATCCGAACCCCATGGGACCGAGCATCGTTCGGATAATCAAATGTTCGGATAATTGGATTACATAATGTATCGAGTACATGTACACATATTTCTAAAAATAATTAACCATCACAAGGAAAATACACTATAAAACATATTTACTTGTACTGTTATAATAATACCCACACTGTATTAGATCACTGTATCACCAAAATCTTTTATTACACTGCAGTGCATGTACTTCTTGTATTAATTATTTTTGTTAAGAAAGAGAAATGTTTTCAAAATAACATTACAAACGATTCAAAACCAGGCGCAACTTACGTATATATGTACTTGCACAGATGTAGCCCACTATTTAAAATAATGAGGAATCCTCTTTTGCACCAAACTGGATAGTCTCCTTTTGGCTGCTAAGTCCCGAATTCTCTTCAACAGCAGAAGCTGTGTAGGACAGCTGTCATCTTCTTGCTCGTACCAAGCCATCGCAGTTTCTAGTGCTATAAAGGCCTCTTCAGGACTTGGTCGACGTTTTGGTTTTTCTTCATAATCTACAAGTACATCATGTACTTCTGAGGTGTCTTCATCATCGGTCACTACATGTATTTGGTTTTCTTCTTGCACAAAAGACAAAATTTCTTCGTCATTCAAAAACTGAAAACCAGAATCATTATCATCTTCTAGCCACATGTGTGCATCATCTTTGTCACAGTCCGAAAATCCGGGCATTGCTTGAAACAGTTCCACAACTTCATTCATACAATCATCATTTGTGTCCACTGCAGTAGTTTCATTTCCTCCTTTTTTCCCAAGCAATCTACTCCAAGCCTTGTTGAGATTATCTTGTGACAGGGTGGTCCAAGCATCAGCTAACATATAGCAGCAGTCTTTGAGATTAAGCTTTTTGGAAAACGCCACCACACTTTCTTCATCTTCAGCCAACAATAAACGACGCAGGACTTCCTTCTTGTACATCTTTTTAAGCTTTGCTATAACACCCTGATCCATTGGTTGAATCAGTGCTGTTACATTGGGAGGCAGAAAAATTACTTTAAAATTTGCATCAACTGCATTCAATGTATCCGTCTCTGGATGAGATGGTGCATTGTCCAGCAGAAGAATTACTTTTCCAGTTTTCTTTTCTTGTTCTCCCAACCTCTTCACATTTGGGATGAACTGATTTGTATACCAATCAAGAAATATTTCACTATTCATCCAAGCACTCTTCTGTGCTTTGTAACACAATGGGAGACATGTCACATTCTTTAAACAACGTGGTTTTTTGGCTTTGCCGATCATTAGCACCGGTAAACGATGACTTCCACTGGCATTCGCGGCTACCAAAATTGTTACTCTCTCTTTGCACTTTTTAAACCCAGGGGCAGCTGCTTCGCGCTGAGATGCAAGTGATTTTTGAGGCAATGATTTCCAGTATAAGCCAGTCTCATCGGCATTATACACATCCTCGAGTGAATAACCTTCTTCTTCCAAAAAAGCCAAGAATGTTTCTATAAAATTTTTAGCGGCAGTTGCATCGCTAGATAAAGATTCCCCTTGAATCTCCAATTCTCGTATGCCATGACGAGATTTAAAGTTTCTTAACCATTCCTGGCTAGCCTTAAAGTCAGGAGGACCGTCAAGTTGATTGTTGAACTGAAGTGCCTTTTCACACAACAGAGAACCAGAGATAGGTTCCCCTTTGCTTCTTCTTTGCACAAACCATATATACAAAGCCTCTTCCAATTTCACATCTTTCGCATTTCTCATGGTTTTACGTTTCTTCGACCCATTTTCACTATCAAATTTCGATGCAAAACTCATAATTTTATCCTTGTTACTTTTAATGTCAGAGACGGTAGCTTTCCCAACATTGAAAATCCTCGCAAGTGAAGACACAGTTTCACCTTGTCCTAGTCTCTTGATAAATTCTGTTTTCGTTTCAATTGACAAAACATTGCGGTTCCTTTTATATGCTTTAGGCCTACTGGAAGATGCCATATCGCACAGAGAAATACTTCTACGCCAAAATTATTCTGCTGTAGTAGCAGACACAATTATTTTAAGTTGAACTGTCTGTTTAGCCAGTGTTCTACCTAGAACGCACACGTACACTGTATTTTTAAACCAGATATTAACTGACTTTATGATCTAACTGACTTCCTGTACGTAAGCGACCGACCATTAGCCATCCCATTCTCTACAAATTGTTCGCACACATTTGAAGTTTGCCGCATCAAAAGATTCAGAATTTTAGTCTAACGTGACTGTGGCATCTGACTTTTTTTTTTTCTGGAAAAAGTGTTCGGATAATTGGATGTTCGGATAATTGGGGTTCGGATAAATGGAGTTCTACTGTACATTTAAATTTGTGGAGCAATATGAACTGGCTCAAAAGCCCAATATATATATCTAGTCTTTAGAAACCGTTAGTGGGATTGGTATTACTGTCTATCTCTGATGGCACATGCACTGTCAGACCGGTGTTACTTGGAAAAAACCCACGTGGTTAAAGATAGGAAATGTCTATGCTTCTCACAAATATGTCTCTTTACTAAACGCCGGCAAGTTGGGTTTACCCCAGTATTCACTGCATAAAATGGAAAAAGCACATATAAAATAATTATACATACTATGTATAAGGATATAACTTATATTTTAAACTGCAAGCGTAGAGCTTATCATTTAACACTTCCCGTGAAATAAGTTATATTATAAAATCAATCATCATGAATTTGAAATACATATAAATATATTTCGTCAACACTCATGAGACATCTAGCAGTTATAAGTTAGTTTAAAATATTCTCGACTGAGTATTAGCCGTTAAATTAAATTTTTAAAATAGCCGAATGGGTTTAGCTAGAATTTTATAATTATCTTGCTTTCCACTGTAACTCGTCGACTAAAGAATATAACCAACTATAAATTTAATTCCTCTGCACAAAAGAACTAGTAAAATGAAATCGGCGATTTAACACTTAATCACTTCATAAATACTAGATATTATATAGTTACCTCAACCACAGCACTACAGACTAAACCATGAACTAGAATACTGTAATCTAATGGTAATCTAGAACTCGGCAAATGTTGCCAAGAAACTCAGACTTCGCCAAAACACAGATATTTGATCTAGCACAGCGATCTGTCTACTACAGCTTTACGAGTGAGAATGAAATTAAAGTTTCAAACTTGGGTTAATATTTTAAACCAGACAAAGGATGAACTATTTCCCCCGCCCCGATCTCTCCCCCTTCTCATAACAGCATGTCGTAACTGCCACCAGTGCGATTTCGCACCTTCGTTAGCAAACTGACCGAGAGCGTGAATGTCATGGAAAAACCCAGACTATATGTTTGCTCTGGGCGAATGCTTGTTGGCGCGATTCACACCTCCGTCCAGCTATCGGACCGTGAGCGCTCGTGTCAGGTGCAGATGCAGAGGGCGATGTTCACACTTTCCGAGAAACCGGCCTGAAAAACGCTGTGACAGGTGAAAATGCTATACGATAGGTCGGCCCTATGTCTGAGATGGACTGAGACATAATCGCACCTCTCGTCAAACTGCGCGCATGACATCTGCGTAATCAAGTTACTCTTCAGTATGAGAAAGAAAAACGATGATGGGAAAGAAATATATTTTTCGCAACGAACGAATGCGAAAATATAGGAAAAAGGTAAAGAGAGATAATAAAAATAGAGGACACGGGTGGAAGGAAAGAAGAGGATGTAGAAAATTTATAGATCATAAATGTCTACGTGACAATAGTCTGTTAACTCGTTTCATCCCTTCTTACTCTCCTATGCGTATCATTTTGGTTTTTTATGTATTTGTCTTTTCATAGTCGGAATATTCCACTTACATAGTAAACACGGCAGAATAGTACAACGTCTTCTGTATATTAAGTGTAGGAAGCAGTTCAGAATGGCAGGTATTGTGGCCGTACAGTGGATGATGAAAGACTTCAAACAGCGGTGAACAACAAAGATGTTTATTTTCAGCTAGTCATCAAATCCGCTGAAATCAGAATTCATGCCCAACCTTCCACCAAGGCCGGCCATCTCATAATACATAAAATGTTCATAGGCAACTTTTGAAAATAAATCTTCTCTCATTCCATCATTTCTCTCTTATGTACTCTGACGCTGTCTCTAGGATTACTAGCTCATCTACTGTTCCGTTTTTTCTGGTTTCCTACCCTTGATAAGGCCCGTATGACTGGTGAACTAATCGATGTATCTATAATATAAGACTGGTCTAACCAGCAGGGCTGTTTATTTGCATCAATAGTCACTTGTTCTGCGCTACCCCTAGCTACTGTCTATTGTCTCTGCATCTAACACAACATACCTGTTCGTCTTGTAGTCTTGACAACTTTGTTAACACAATCTTGAATTGGCGACATTGTCTTTTTTGTCTTTATCTATCATCTATTAATGGTGGCGTTTGAGCGTCTTGTTGGTTTGGCAAAATAATTTGATACAATACTGTGACCACAGCCATCAAATATTGCTCGCCACTACAAAATTTTAATACATAGCAAACTTGCTAACCTACGCTAAGCGCGTTTCAAAATCAGACGGATTTTTGTATATCACATTTTTTCGTTCTCTGCTAAAAATGTGTTCACCTACCAATACTTTCTCGTGCGTGTTATTTTTGTATCGCTCACCAAAACCTTTCAAGGGACGCAATTTAAAGTCATCTCCCTTTGCTGATTACACTCAAAACCCATACAATCTTCTTTAATCCCATTACCAAAACATTGCTACGCAAATCAGTCTCACCATTATTTAGAACTCACATGAATTACCAAACCAAAACACCAAGCTACATCTCCCAAAAGGGGGACCTACGGAGTTATCTCCCTTCCCTCTAAACACCCTTCTGCTCATTTCACTTCCCCTTAACAAAGACATATAGTCTATCAACAACACTATTTAACTTTCTTAAACCATTTTGCTGTACTCTCCTTCAGTCTTAAAGTCCCAAGCTACCGGTCACAGTATGTAGTCACAACAAAGCGTTCATAGCGTTTGGATATAGTTTCGTTTAGAACACAACAACGAGACAAGACACCAACGTCCTTCTCAGGACGCCACTAGTCGAGATAAGATCGCATTTTCGTCAAAATGACCAGAAATAAACCACACGCGAAAAAGAGGAAGGTCTACACCAGCCCACCAGCGCAGAACAGCCAGGGGAAAAACAAAGCCACAAGCAACAAAGAAAGACAGCCAGAGAGCCAGACTGCCCCAGGTACTCGTGCTGAGACCGGTCCTCCTCCAACTCTAGACACGAGGACGGAGTTAGCTGCGACGTGTGTCGACACCACTGAGAGGCTGAGGGGCCCGACTCCTTGCAAGACAGAGGAGAGGGCGGGTGCAGGCGTCCCTGGCCAAGATGATGAAGATCCAGAAGATGAAGAAACGATGAGATTGCAACAACAGCTGGAGAAGATGAAGGGATGGATGGAAAGAAGAGAGAAAAAGGCAGCTGCAAACGTCCACGGCCTAGATGACGAAGACCCCGAACGTGAGAAGTTGAAGAGATTGATACAGGGGGTAGAACAGACGCTGGAAAAGAGAGAGAAAAGAAGACAGAAGCGGAGAACCATGAGGCCACCACCACACGTACTGGAATCGTCAAAAGAAAACCTGTCTACCACAGAGAAGCTGCACCAAAAACCGATAACCCCACCACACTATGCCGAGATGACAGCCGCACCTGCAAGCACTATGAAAGAAGTGATAGAGACAGCTCCTCAGCACAGACAGGTACAAGAGGAAGATATCGCAGAGACCATTATAGATGCACTTCGAAGAATTGAAGATGGAGACGAGTCCCTTAGGCTCGCTCTTCAAGAAGCGATAGTAGAAGTAGCCCCAGGCGTGCTGGACATCGAAACCACTGAGAAGCAAGCTACCATTCCTGGTCATGAAGAAACAACAGCTGACAACTCAAGAGCTCAGATGCAAGATATGACAACAAAGAACAGGAACAACATTCGAACCAAGCCTGTAGAAGGGAACAAAGGCCAACCACTGAAAAGACAAACAACACAGAAACGATACAGGAGAGGATCGTAAAGATCACCCAGACGTCAGGAAGTGGGGCCTCACTCAGGGCCCTACCCGACAACAAAGTGATCAACATCCTCGAGGTGATAACTGGAAGG
The DNA here is from genome assembly GCA_024509875.1 of Oreohelix idahoensis. Taxonomy (NCBI): domain Eukaryota; kingdom Metazoa; phylum Mollusca; class Gastropoda; order Stylommatophora; family Oreohelicidae; genus Oreohelix; species Oreohelix idahoensis. The sequence continues at coordinate 168,095 of JAMPIV010009750.1, forward strand.
AGAGGTATCGCCAAAGTAGGGAGGCACGAAAAGGGAGTCCTACTATCGCTCAACAACACAGACAAAACAACCTCGCTGATGATCGAACTGGAAGCCGGCCCAAAAGAAATCCAGTTGCCCCACCAAATAAAAGTGGTGGTGGAAAAATACAAGTCAACAAAGAAGCTAGTCATAAGAGGGGTGGATACCAGATGTCCCGCAAGCGAGGTCCACACACGCCTTCAGGCGGAAAACGCGGATCTAAAAATCACGCAGGTCGAAAGGCTAAAAACCTGGGCGAAGAAAGATACCAATCTGATGATTGTAACGGTTGAAGGATCGACAAGACCCGAGAGACTGATACTCCATACAACAACAAAAAAGACAGAGGCATATATCCCTCCGGTGATACAGTGCTCTAACTGCCAGAAATATTCACACACCAAGAAAACATGCAGGAGAGACGCAATCTGCCGATATTGCGCGGGAAACCACCAATATGGCGACTGCCCCAAGGCGAAGGAGGACCACAACTACAAAACCACTAACGCAAACCGCACCTGTGCAAACTGCCTCGGAAACTACGGGGCTAGGTACCGAGGCTGCCCGATGTTGCAAGAAACAAAGAGCATCTTGAAGGAAGCGGTTTCCAAAAACATCCCCTTCAAGGAGGCAAAACACAGAGTGGCGGCAAATGCTGCAGAAAAACAGCGCATGATTGATAGACGACAGGTACACAAGCTGACCGCTGAAGTCAAAGAAATGAAACTAAAGATCGAAAACAGAAGCAAGCAGGCTCTGACAGCAGTAAAGACGCAATAGACCTACAGAACGTCAGAGATATGATGGAAGAAATGAAAAGAATTCAGCAGCAGATAGAAACAGATGTCAAGAGGCTGACAGAACTGAAGGAAGAAAACTCCGCAATCCTCAAGAGAATCGAAACAGAGCGAAGAGCCATTGAGGAAATGACATCAAACACAAGAGCGACCAAAACAAACGAACAATCAGACGAGGAAGTCATCGAAGAAACACTTGAAAAACTTCTACCAGCAATAATAGAAAAAGCACTATTACAGATACAGGAAAGCAGGAAGACAAGAGAAACAGAAACGAGGAAAGCAAAAACTAACAAAACGACACAAGACAGATAGGAAGGCAGGAAATGAACACCATGAACACACCACGACCGACAAGCAACGAAGAGGAAACCAGACAACCAGCTAGTGGTCCTTTTCAGGACCAGTCCTTTTCAGGACTAACAGACGACTAGCAACGAAGAACCTAACACACAATATACCCCAATTATAACCAACTTTCAGGTTGAACAGGGTATTACAACAACATAGTAGACGAAAACAACAACAACAACAACAACAGTATGTAGTTGACTAGCAGCCATTTTTCTGTACTCTCCTTCAGTCTTAAAGTCCCAAGCTACCGGTCACAGTATGTAGTTGATTAGCAGCCAGGAAAGCCTTACATAGTCTACATACAACTTGTAGACGAATGATTACATTTCTCAAGATCAAAACCAAAAACACGCAACAAAACATTGCTGAATAGAAACTGCGTAGCAAAAAAAAGAAACTGAAAAATTATAGAAAAACTCTTTCTTGTTTGTTGTGCAGAAACTTGATTAGTCAGTCAAGTTGATTGTTTGTTTCAATGCATTCACTGGGATAAGAATGTGTACAAGACTAGCACAATGTTATGTAGCATAAGTAGTAGCTATTTTCCATTTGTAACTGACCACTTTGAAAATTTCAAACTGCGAACATATCAGATGACTTTTACGTTTGTTATCACGTTTTGGTTGATCGTATTTCCTTGTCTGCAGCTAACTCTGTTAATCATTGTCTTCGAGAAAATCGTCAGTAGAACTAATGAAACAACTTAGCGTGAAATAGACAAAGTCAGTGTGACAGTGGCACAAGAAGTAACAACGTAAGATTTACGCAGTTATGTCCTCGTCAGCATGCAGGCTTAAAGGAACAACAAAGACAAAACTGCATGACAACATGGAACGAAATCGCTGAAAAGTTACAGAATAATAAGTACAGCTTAATTAAACTACATTCTCGCAGGCTTCTCAGTAAAGCTCACCTTTTCCCCATAAACTCAATTGTCATCACATTTGCTACGATAACATTTTTATATAAATCCTTCTTGTTTCAGTTTGTTTGTTAGCTTGCGAAAATATTTATATTAGTTCCTCGTGCTAGCCGCCTGTTTTGTAAGAGTTTAAAAGTTTCGCCCATTTTTATTACAGGCTTTTCTTCAGCTTGCAACGTATGTCACTCTCTTGTCACCTTCAAATCTTGCAATCGATTTTTCAATCACTTCCAGATGAGCAATAGCTCTGAACCTTGGCACAGTTGTGTATTCCCCATGACAATACAATAATCAGTCGTAAAAATAATAATATTAAATTGAATACAATTAAAATTAATTTTTTTTAATTGGATCATCACTGAAATGGGCGATAACTGCAAATAATCTAGGTGTATTCTTTCCAACAGGATTGTCTCTCCAGAGAAATATTGAAACTTCTCCCACCTCCACCCTCCACACACACTATCGCACGCGCGTGCACAGACATACACACAACTGACAACTACATTTAAAAAATGTACTTTACAACTTTTATCAAAATTTAAACAAAAAATATATAAAAATAAAAAATATTAACTTTGTGTGTAAAATACTGAATAATGAAATCCGCCTCGTGTACTCTGGACTCGTATATTGCAAACTGATAATGTCATTAGCGGATCGATTACATTTGACTTAAATTTAAAAACAACAACAACAACAAAATCACTAAAAAGAAGAAAATAAAAAATATTTTAAAAAATATTTTAAACAGGCTTTTAATGCACTAAAAAGCCACAAATAATTTTTCAAGGAGTTTATAGCTTGCAGTCAAAATATGTAACATCAAATTGACAAAAAGCCTGGGGCGCTTAAGCACTTATCATATATTTTATCCATAAGTGTGTAATGAAGTATACAGCAGAAGTTAATTTCATGTAGAATCAGCGCCCCAGGCTGTTAGATTAAAAAGTATTGAAAAGGGAAATAAGAAAATTACAGTGTATAAGTTATCCCCCCGTCTTACAAATTCTCGCCTATTATAAGCACAAACTGAAAAAAAAAAATAACGAGGAAAGACAACGAGGTTTAAAATAAAAAACACCAACTCAAAAAGAACAAATACTAATACAAATTAATACCAAGTGCAAAGGACAATAGTTATCTGTATACAATACAAAACTGAAAATAAAATGACAAATACTAATATAAATTAAAACCAGCAACTGCAAAAGACAATAGTTATTTAAGTTTAATGCAAAATTAGTAAATAAAATGACACTAAATACCCCAATTATAACCAATTGTCAGGTTGAACAGTGTAGACCAAGATGGAACGAGAAGAAGCAATAATGGTCAGCTGTTAAGTGCCCGCTCTCCACCCATCACCTTTTCAAAACAAAAACCAAAAAAAAAGTTCTTACACAGTTATATAGCAGAGTACCGAAATACAGCAGGGCTTCTTAAACTTGCTTCTCCCGTTGTCCGGTGAAGGTCTGCGTTACCTTTCTAAGAAAGAGTGGTCATAAACGCGTGAATACAAATTGTACATACAAATAACATAAAATAAAATTCACATTTTTATATTATGTACACGGAGTCGCTAGAATCCAACTAAAGGAGTCGGTGAAACACGGTTAAAAAAACCCCTGTATTCGAGCGTTTAAAAAAATAAAAATTGACAAATAAAGTGCTTCTGCTCATTCTCATTCACGTGAATCTCCACATTTCAAACAAATTAATATATATATATATATAACCGAAATAATTACCAGCAAATGTTTATTGTTTCACAGCTCAGAAGCCCATCATCAGTAAACTAACGGGGCCCGACAGCTTGCCGGCAGGGACGAAAGCAACCTTGACCTGTGCAGCAGAAGCGAAACCAAACCCCGTATTTTCATGGTACAAAGATGGCGTGTTATTATCTCCGAATAAAAAGGGAAGAGTTCGAATCAAAAGTCGCAAGTAAGTAAACTGTCAACGCTCAACTGATTTAGTAAACTGTCAACGCTCAACTGATTTAACCTTTCTAAAGAAAAGCTCCTTGCTGTATCATCATTTTGTGTAAGGTGTGCTGTTATCGTCCCTTGTGTAAGGTGTGCTGTTATCGTCCCTTGTGTAAGGTGTGCTGTTATCGTCCCTTGTAAGTCCCGGGGTCTGTGAAAAAAACCAAAAAAGTTTAAGACTACAGCCTCTTCAGGCATGTCGTAAAAGGCGATTAATATGAGGCTGTACATGAGGCTGACAACCCTCATCACGTAAAACAAATTGCCACAGAAATCACTGCTGCAAGATCACATAACTGCTTGGTGCAGGCTTCCTGAAAGGGGACGAGCTACAGTGGTAGCTCTATGCTCCTTAGTAGCAAAGGAAACGATGATGATGGTGGTGATGATGATGGCGGTGGTGATACTGTTATCGTCTTACCCGAGTTCTATTTGTCGATTGCTCCAGAAGTAATGTTATCACATACTGGAATTTCTAATGTTGTCATACACTGTGGATTCTAATGTTACAGTCCACTGAAATTCTTTTAGTGCTATGTATCGTGAGTTCTAACATTATGGTGTACTCAGGTCTACTAAACATTTTCTTTTGTTCATGTTTAATGGGCAGGCATAACCGTAGTGAGATGCTAGACAAAATAAAAATGCTTGATGAGATGTCACAGCGAGTGGGTCTAAAAATACACAGTAAGAAGACAATGATTATGAGAATAAATGCAGCAAATGATAACAGAATTCCGATTGAAGAAACACACGTATCAGATGTGGAATCAAACATGTATCTAAGCAACAATATAGGCAAAGTTGGAAGAAGGAACAGTGATATCTGAATAAGAATGCAACAGGGACTGTCGTTGCATTGGGCAAATATATGGAAATCGATAGAAATCAAGTCGAACACAAAAATAAGATCTTCAACCAAATTTCAAATCAGTCGTATTTAATGGCAGTAAAACATGGAGAACAACAACATAACAAACACGAAGTTATAGACTTTCATAAATGGATGCGTAGATTAAATGGATTGAAAAAATAGGACAAAGTCACCAGTTTTCTTCTTCTTCTTCTTCTTCTTCGTTCGCCCTGAAAAGGACGTTGGTTGCGTTGTGTCTGTTTACAGCGAAGCTGCGATATTTGCGCCTTTCGGCCGACACATCCGACTTCAACACGGCATTTTTGGGACCGGGTTACCCTTCCCTCTTCGATCCCTACTCACTCAGCCAGACTGCAGTGATGCAGCCTGTTTCCAGGACCACCACTTGGAGGTGAAGTAGGGTCTTGGTCAGCTCTGGTTCACTGACCCTGACGCAAGCAGTCTAGCTATGGGTCGCTAACTGCATTCCTCACTGTTGACGCGTCTTAGGTCCCAGTCACCGGTTTGAACCTAATGACATGACTCAGAAAAGTACCAGTAAAACGAGATGAGAAGCAGACGCAGGACATGTATATAACATCACACAGTGAAGAAACCTATTGACAGCATTACAAGACAGTCCTTATTCTGCAATCCACAGGGTAAGAGAGATCCAAATCATATGGAGAAGAAAACTGGAGAATGTAGTGAAAGGTATAAAGAAGACTTGAAGTTGACGATCTGTGCTCCTCGTGGAGCTGCAGAGTAATGGTGATGATGATGTTTAAAGGCCTTTTCTTCCAACGATATTGTATGTTGTTACCTTTATAACAGGCCTTCTTTGTTCTAATGTTATCGTCTACTACAAACTTTGATGTTATACCTTTTGTGACCGCTTGGCATACACTAATGTTAAAACCACATAGAATGAGAATAACACGTTAAAAGCAGTTAAGGCATTTTTGCACAAAACACAGTATCATGAAAAGTTCACGGCATTGTAAAGCTGTCCCAGAACAAACAAATAGTAAATGCATGTTTTTGAATGGAAAATTTTGTGAAAGTGAGAGTTACTAATTTGGGTTTTTTCCGTTGTTAGAGAGAGAGACGTGTGGGAAAAGTCGAAAAGCTGAGAAAGCGTGTGCAAATGTAGATAATTGTACCGTGTGAAAAAAGAAAGCATCGTGTGAAAATTGGCGGGAAAAAAAGAAGAAATAGTATAAAAAGGAGAGACGTGGGCGATAGACAGGCTTTTACAGATTTTTAGGATTCATTAGGCGAGAGGATTTTACAGATAGTGTTAGGTGAACTTCGTCTTTGAGATTATCAAGACAAGTTTTTAACTTGACAAGTTTTCAAGTTAGACAAGTATTTTTAAGTAGACAAGTAGTTTTTAAGTAGACAAGTTTGTATTTTATTCAATTGGATATATTATTCCTGGGGATATACACTTTCATTTTAGATACTCACTATTTTGTGTAAGCGTAAGAAACAAGTACTTCACCATTGTGTCAATAGCATTGCTGTTCTAATGACGTTAATAAACTGTATTTTATTTTTCTACATTGGCGAGTTTTCTTTGGAATATTACAGTTGGATTATTCGACAAACCATTATACGAGGTATTGCTTTTCACTAAACCTAAAAGGGTAAGAACAAACTTTGGGAAGAAGAATAAACTAAGGTCAAGAATTTCCATCTCAGGCGAAAGGCCTGTAACCACTTGAACCAGAACGTACAAAGAGTTAGCTCACATCAAAATATTTACCTGCGCACAACACCATTGACTGGACAACAGACCCGGTTACACTAACTTCATATTGATGCCGTGACCAAGCCCGGCCACACTTTTATTATAATGTTATCGTCTGCTACAAACTTTGATGTTATATCTTTTATTCTAATGTTATCGTCTATGGCAAATTTTGATGTTATACCTTCTATTCTAACGTTATCGTCTTCTGCAAATGTTTATGTTATATCTTTTATTATAATGTTATTGTCTACTACAAATTGTGAGGTTATACCTTTTTTTATAATGTTATCATCTACTGCACATTTTGAGGTTATGCCTTTTATTCTAATGTTATCTTGTGGTGCGATTATTATGTTACAGTAACTTTAGTGGATTCTAATTTTATCGACTCCTTTGTTATCACTCCCAGTGTGCCGATGGTCAAGAAAATACGGGCCTAACACCGTATTCCCAATATGCCTCGATAGACGTGTAACGGGATCCTTTTCCTTTGTTATATGTTATCCTTTTCTAAAGCATGTGTTGTTATCATTTAGAGCTGGCAGTAATGAAATTATAGTGCTAAGACGTGGGACTGTTTCGTTTTTTTTGACAAATCTATACGCACAATACTTTTTAGTCTGTAAACTATAATATATATCATCATCAATGTTTCCCTTTTCGCTCCGTATGGAGCATGGGGCCACCACTAGAGTTAGTCCCCGTACAGGAAGCCTGCACCAAGCATTCACATGCTCTTGTAGGAATAGTTTACATGGCGGTCTGTTTTACATGATGAGATTACCACCCTCAAGCACAACCCACATTAGTCGCCTTGTATGACTTGCCTGAGGGAGCATAGGCATATTCTTCTGTCTTAGGCTCATCAGAGAACCCTGTCCAGACCACACAGGGCGTAAACTTTATATATGAAGCACAAAACGAACACAATAGGGCAACGTACACATACTTTCCCCCAGAACACACGGCAAGCTTGCATAAATGAATTGCTGCTTATATTTATAAAATGGAGATAATTAGAATTCACGGGTAGTAACATTTAAGTCCACTTTAGCTTAATCTGGGAAATTCCAAACACAGAAATACGCTGGCGTGAACACGTTAACAAGATCTTTTATATATTAAATTAAAAGTCTCCACTTCGGTAAAACAAAAAGAGAGATGTAAACCAGACCTCCCGATGCAACACGGATTTAGTTTTACCAGACTGCACTCACCGTCACATACAATTTAATTTACCCCCAAGTACTCAAAGTTGAGTGTTCAAACCCAAGCCAATGGTTAGTCTTTTGAAGTACTTTTCCTTGACTCATTCGAGTTTCCTGAAGGGAATTCTCCGACCTCTTGTAGCCATTTTCAAGCCAGAACGCGTACCTCAGAAATCTATTATGCTTTTCACGCACCATTGTGTCTCTCAGTCATTGAGGCGGCTGACTTCTGCAGCCGCCGTGTTAAATAACAACCACAGGGGCGATCAGCCTTGTCAGCCAGAGATTACAACGATAGCAACCTCTACAACCTCATTAGGGTTGTTACGCCTAATTACAACAACTTTGATCACTGCACCCTAACCGTCCGATCTTCAAGCTAATGGTGGTGATGTAACTTCAATAAGGACAACTTCTAACGCTAAGTGCAAAACGTAAATTGAACGCTTCGATGCATTCTATCGAATATTCCAGATATATTGTTCTTTCCCTGAACACGGTCGAAATCTGCCAGTTTGTGTGGAATGGACACAATAATACTTTCTCAGTCTAATATCGCAGGCATTTCAGCGTGCGCTTGTGAATTTGTGAGTGTATTATCGTGTATTTTAATCAGATACACAGAATAGCAGTAAGACATAACATAATATCAATATAACAGGAGACAAACGTATACACAGAACAGTTATAGAACGAACGAACAAACGAACGAACGAGCTTTATTTTCAAAGGGTTGAGAATTGGGCACGCAGGCCCGTCTGGCATTCTGCCCTTCCTTTCTCTCATCTTTCATATTAAATGCATTTTACTTATCATTTTAAAGGAATTCAAAGTTGTAAATGTAAAATAAAATAGCACACTCATATTCACAGTATCTAATTATTACCATAAAATATGTTGAAAAGTACAACATCACTATGAGATACAACAATATGATAGCAATAATACAGGAAGAAAACATATAGACAGGACGGATCTGACCCACAAAATGAGAGCAGTTTAGCAGGAGGCAAACTTATACGCATAACAGATTTGGAACACAATATGAGAACAATATAACAGGAGACAAACGTATACACAGACAGTTAAAGGAAACATTATGAGACCAGTATATCAAGAGGCAACCTTATACACAGAACAGATTTGTAACACAATATGAGCGCAGTATAACAGGAGACAAGCGTATACACAGACAATTTATTCATTTAATACCGTAATTCGCGCCGTAAGTACGTCGGTCGTTCGGTCACATCATGCACACCGTCATTTGCGCACTTTTCTATTTTCGAGAGAGTACATTGACTTTCAACCGCAGCTAAGGGGTGCAACTGTGGTTGAAAGTTAGACAATAATTGTATTGTTTCCCTACTTTGTACTGTCCAGAAAATAGAAAAGTGCGCCAATGACGGTGTGAATGAACAGTATGATTATGGAAAGACAAGATTTTAAAAGATGCACGAACAATTACGAGACATGTTGTCATAAAAGAAATGTTAGTTATTTAGTCAATTTACGGTCCATTAGATCATTATCACTGCTCCACGTGTCATTTAGGAAGGTTACGCCATGTCTTCATATTTAATACATCCATATAATTTTCACTCATCATCATCATCATCAGTTGCCATCTCCACAACGAAGGTTGGCTGTAATGGATCTCCAACGTCTTCTGTCTCTTGTCTTGGTGGTACACTCTGATAGACTCTTTCCCGTCCATCTCTTGATGTTATCTTCCCACTTATAGCGCTGTCTTCCCCTTGCACGTTTGCCTTCAACTCTCCCTTCCGTTATGGTCTTCTGCAAGGTGTTATACCTTTTTATGTGGCCAAAGTATTTTAGCTGCCGAACTTTGACCTCTCTCATTAGTTCTCTTTTCATACCTAGATTTTCTAGGACCTCCTTATTTGTTTTCATCTCTTTCCATGAGATACGCCCCATTCTTCTATATATCCACATTTCAAGAGCCTCAATTCTTTCTTCCAAATGCTTATTCATCGTCCATGTTTCTGCACCATACAGAAATGCAGAATATATATAACACTTTATGATTCTCAGTTTTAATTTATGAGATAACTGTTTGGATGTCAGTATATGTTTCATGTTGTTGAATGTAGCTTTGGCCATTCCTATTCTCTTCTTGATTTCTGTTTCACATCTGCCATCTTCTGTTATTATATGACCAAGATATACGTAGCTCTTGACTTGTTCCAGGATTTTCCCATTTACGCTTATCTTTAATGTGGGTTTATCGTCTGTTTTGCTAATTATCATAGTTTTAGTTTTTTCAATATTAATGTCGAGTCCATATTCATGACTTATGCTGTTCACTTGCTTCACTAGTTCTTGTAACTCCTGTTCGCTTTCAGCTAACAACACGGTATCATCTGCATATCTAAGGTTGTTTATTGATCTTCCACTGATGTTCAGTCCTGGTATTTCCTGTATCTGAAAATTTTTTCGGTGTATAAATTAAATAGGCAGGGGGACAGCACACAACCTTGTCTGACACCTCTTTTTATGTCTATGTATGGTGAATAATTCCTTCCCGATCTTACTGTGGCAGTTTGCTTCCAATAAAGGTTACTGAGTATTCTTGTATCTTTTCCATCAATACCTATGTCTTTGAGGCATTCAATTATTTTCTCATGATGGATTCTGTCAAAAGCCTTCTTATAGTCAATGAAGCACATATACATACTTTTTTGGACCTCTGTATATTTTTCTGCTAATCTTCTTAGGCAAAATATTGCCTCTCTTGTTCCACTGTTCCGTCTAAAACCAAACTGTTCTTCTTGGATTTCGCTGTCTACTTTACTTTTTATTCTTTCCTGTATGATTTTGAGCAGTATCTTAATTGCATGACTCATCAGGCTGATTGTTCTGAAGTCTGAACATTCTGTTGCATTTGGTTTTTTGGGCAATGTTATAAAAACTGATGTCTTCATGTCGTGTGGTAAATATCCTGTATTGTATATATCATTGCATATTTCTGTGATTGTATCTATACCAAAGCTCTCCAGAGCTTCTATCATTTCAATGTTTATGTTATCCATGCCTGCTGATCTTCCTTTTTGTATCATATGAATGGCATTCTCTACTTCTGATCTGAGAATGTTTGGGCCTTCATTAGAATCTGGTGATGGTTTTTTACCTCTGTTGTCCTCGAATAGTTCTTTTACGTATTCTGCCCATCTGTTTGATATGTCTTTCTACAGCTTCCTCCTTGTGCAAACCGCGACCGATTTGATAATTTCTTTATTTCTTCATGCATATCTCTTGTCATGTGCTTCGCTTCCAAGTCTTCTATTTCCTTACATTTTGTTTCTATCCACCGTTCTTTTGCTTCTCTACACATAGTACGTATGTCATTGTCTATTGTTTTATATTCTGGAGTGTTTTTTGCTTTCTTTCTTTCTGCCATTTTATTCAAGATGTCATCTGTCATCCAAATTTGATTTTTCTTAGACTCCTTTTTAGGTAAATTTGCATTTGCTGATTGTATGCTTGTTTTTAAGCATTCCCATTTTGCGGTTGCTTTTTCTTCTGGGTTTTCTCTTCTATACTGCTCCATGCTTTCTGTCAATAACTGTTGGTATTTATTTTTGACGTCGATTAAATATTTCTGTTTTATATCTGGTTGTTTCAGCGCTGATATTTCTATCTGGGGTTCCTCCTGTCTTCTGTTTCCTGCTCTTTTCAGCTTTATATTTACTTTGATGACAACTGGATTGTGATCTGAATTTATGTCGGCGCCAGGATGTGTCTTTGCACTTGTGACACTGTTCTTAAATCTATGTTTTATCATGATATAGTCGATTTGATTACGTGTTACATCTCCTGGGCTTTTCCATGTGTATAATTTCCTTGGGTGATGTTCAAAAAAGGTGTTACATATGACCAGCTGGTTTTCTTCACAGAACTGGATAAGTCTGTCTCCTCTATCATTTCTTGTCCCTAATCCATACTGTCCTACTATTTTCTTGTATTTTCCTTTTCCTACTTTTGCATTCATATCACCCATTACTATCAACACATCTGTAGATTTGACTGGTTTAAGTGTGTGTTGTAGCTCTTCATAGTATTCTTCTATTTCTTCCTCGCTGTAATCTTTAGTTGGTGCATAAGTTTGTAAGATTGATATGTCGAATGGCTTTGCTCTCATCTTTAGTAACATCATTCTGTCATTGTGTGTCCAGTATCCACATACGTATTTTTCTAACTCCTTCTTTATCAACATTCCTACCCCTCTTTCGTGTTTTTCTCCTCCTGAGTGTATAAGCGTGTACTGGTCTCTTGTTATGTAGCCTGTATCCAAAAGTCTTGCCTCTGCAACTCCCAGTATATCGAGTTTCATGTCGGTTGCCTCTAATATAAGATTGTCCAGCTTTCCTTCTCCGTTTAGAGTTCTAACATTCCATGTTCCTATTTTTAGGCTTCTCCTACTAGTTTTTAGGTGGTCTTTCTCAGAATGCTCCCTTTCAACAGAATTTAAGGAACACTCGTCATTATGTACTTCCTTACTCATTAGAGGAGTTGCCTCTTCCCTGTTAATTTGTACAGTAGATTCTTCCCCAGGGGACAGAGAGTTCTCTACATATCAGTTCTTATCTTGTTGTTGTGATCCCATTACTTTCTGTAGGAAGTACGTGGTAAGGCCCCAATCTCTTCCACGGTGGCTAGCCATTGTCTTTTTTTATGTCCGACATGCCTCTAGTGCGCCACACACTTTGCTGTTTCGCTTTGCGAGCCGTTGATCTTCTCAGATTCCTCCGCCTCACTCACCGTCTCAGTCTTTGTGTACTAGGGATGGACATTCCCTTGAGTAAGATTGCTCCTACTCCACCCATGTAGTTTAGCCAGTCAGCCAAGACTGTTGCCCGGGATGTGGCCACCGCCGTACACAAGCGGTATTCTAGGAGCCATACATGAGCTAGACAAAGAGAGGAGAACCAAATAGGATCCTGACTATCCTAAAAAGGACATGGCTGTCTCTCACCGTGAGGTACTATCCCTCTCTCTTTATCCTACAACCCCTACAAATATCTAATGACGGTCGCCTGCAATGAAATGACCACAGTAGTGATAGTGCCGTCTGTAATACATGTAACAGAAACAACACACTATAATTAAAAACATGTCAATTTTGACGGGTTATTGCTAGTAGGACATAATATGAGAGCAATGTAACAGGATAGAAACAAGAGGCAAGCTTATACACAAACAGTTACAGGACACAATTTAAGAGTATGCCATTGACGTAATAGAACTTGAAATGCCGTAGGCCTATTGCCACCAAGCGTGTATTTTAGTAGCCAACAGTTTTTATTGGAAATACGGAGAAAGTATGTTTGATCCTGGTGACACCGCCATTTTAAAAGCCGGCAGGAGAGGTTTAGTCTCTCTTTTTAAAAAGTCTTTTTTCTCCTCCCGCAGTCGCCTAAAGATCTACTAAATCATCCACTGGGTTCTACCCGTTGATCAAGATCGACTGGTTGCCGACCCCTGGTCTAGAATAATTCATTTCTTATGCCTCGATGGTATACTCCCACATACTACTTCCTGTATACTTTGTAATCCTTTCTTCCGGTTTCAGACGGCGGTGAAACGAAAATAGGTCATCCATCTTACTAGGACAAAAAGAATTGCCTATGTTACGGCCACAAGGCCTTCATCGGGAACAAATGAACGAAAGATGGAGAAATGAGAACTAAGTGTTATATATATATATATATATATATATATATATATATATATATATATATATATATATATATATATATATATATATATATATATATATATATATATATATACACACACACACATACATACAGTATATATAATTAATGAAAATGATACACGTTTTCTACACTGGAAGATTTGGAATATGCAGATGATATTGCACTACTCGCGCATTCACGCCAACACATTCAAGACAAAACCGATAGACTGAATAAGTATGGCCAGCAGGTTGGCCTGAACATCAATTTGAAGAAGACAGAGGTCATGACACTAAATGTGGGCAATCCTGAGCCAATAACAGTAAGGAAACAGAAGTTAGAACAGACAGACACATTTACTTACCTAGGAAGCATAGTAACACCTGACGGCGGAACAAGCAAGGACATTAACAACAGAATGAATAAAGCGAGAACAGCCTTTGCTGTTCTCAACAACATTTGGAAGTCTTCCCAGTACAGCACAAACACCAAATTAAGACTGTATGAGAGCTGTGTACTTTCTGTGCTTCTCTATGGTGCGGAATGTTGGAGAGTAACAGAGAAGGAAATGTCGAAACTGTCCTCCTTCCACACAATCTGCCTAAGGAAAATTCTCCGAATCTTTTGGCCAAACACCATCAGCAACCAAGAACTACTTATTCGGAGTAACCAGGAGGACATGCACACCATCATAGCTGGCAGACGCTGGAGTTGGGTTGGCCACGTCCTCAGAAGGGACACTGATACCATCACAAGAACAGCTATGCTATGGACCCCCGAGGGAAAGCGAAAGAGAGGCCGACCAAAAACAACTTGGCGGAGAACTGTGGAAGCTGAGATGCAAAGAATGAACCACAGTTAGGGCACTGTACGAAGGATGGCCGCCGACCGAGCAAAGTGGAATCAATTTGTTGCTGCCCTACAAGACGCCACCAGGCGTGATGGCCGCTGACTGCTTTGACGGTTGGCGGTTATGGATCAAAGAAGAAGAAAATGATACGACCCGTAAACGGTAAGTGGCTGGTGAAGTTCTCTTTAAAATATGTGTGGACAAAATTGCCGCTCGAGTACATGCGACTTCAGTCACTGACATCTTTTTTTCATGTTTGCCTCCAACATTACCTTCCATTATGAAGGTAGTTGTGATAAGCAAACGGGGACAAAAAATAAAGACACAAAAGAAACCGAAGGAAGGAGGTGATAAATAGGAATGAAAACTTCCGGTTTTATTAATTACCGCATGCCAGTTGGAATTGAGAAGGGGGGGAGAGAGAACAGACAATCAGTCATTATACAGAACTAGCATGGATAAACAAAGAGATGACATTTGATAGAAGATTGAGGGTACTGGAAGATTATGAGTCGTTGTGGCCGTATGACCGACCACCTGAGCATTTATTCTTGCTAGAGTCTAGTCATAATAATAAAATATAAATCTACCGTTCGCTATAATAAACAAGCAAGATTCTTAACTAATATAAAAATAACCCGAGACACTAAGGGCAGGTTAGTAAATCGGCTAGGTCAGTTTTTTGACAATGCACGCTAATTTAGGCGGCAGTCGTCATGGAGAGTATGACGTAAATAGGAACAGCCCCAATCTTAGTAAGACCACGTGAAGGAATAACCAATAATAAATTGAATAGAATAATCGCCAACCAATAAAAGTAGCTAGCTAAGCACGCACTACAGAGGTCAGCTGCCGGCAAGATTCGAGCGGCAGTGTTGGCAAAGTCAGGCATGGCTTACAGACGTGTTTTGTGAGTGAGTCTTGAACATTGGTTCAAGCAAATGTTATCTTGCTGGTTTCTTCATGTAAGTAGACCAAAATCTTGTATCGCCTTTTTAATTTTCAGCCCAGCTCGTCTGATATTTTTTATAAAAGGTCGCAATGATGCAATTAACGAAGAATTGAAGGATTCCTGAAAGAAATCCCAAAACTGCAAAGATATTAAAAGGAAAACTACAGGTTGTATCCTGCACAAAACAATTAACGAAGAATTGAAGGATTCCTGAAACAAATCCCAAAACTGCAAAGATATTAAAAGGAAAACTACAGGAGGTAACCTACACAAAAGAGATATGTAAACCTGTCAAAATTATAAATGATTTAAACCAAGGATATTGACGATAAGATGGAATATTAATCGCCTCTATGGATTTAAAAGGTGTTGGAAAATATAAAGGCCACAATGAACATTGTGGGATAGCTTGAATCAAATGACTGATCAGATTTTGTAACCATTTCTGTTGATACATTACATGCAATTTTCTGTTCTAAATAAAATGCAAGTTGACCTGATCCGGCTGTTGAATAATTCCTTACATGTTGGATAATGTAGGAACTTAGTATTTGCAAAAGGTACACCACTATCACTCTCCAAAACGTATCAACGATAGAGGAACGAACGGACTGGCACCCCACAACATGAACCAAGAAATTTTCATCTCTGGCGGACTTTAAGCCAGTCAAATATCTAACTTGGAATGAGAAAATAATCAAATAGAAGAAATACAATAACCCCACGGCCACATAAAAGATTAATTGGAACTTGTAGGACCAGTTCTACACTGCGCCCCTGCAACATCGTTACTGCAGTGGATTTAACAAAGCTACCCTAAGTATTTGATTCCGCGTGTACTGAAAGTCAGCTCGTGCGGAGTCTCCTGTTTTAGGATGCTATGGTTATAATGAGTAAAACAGAGCCGTTGTTAGCGTGGATCATTCTTTTTATTGTGCTCTGTCGTTCGCTCTCATATAACCACATATAGTCGCATGACTTTATATTTTAAATTTGGCGGTCTGTCTCAGACTTTACTCATCGCCATACAGGTTCTCCCTCAAAGAGGTGTTGAGGGCTGTGCTGTCAATCTGCTGCGGTCGTGAAACCTATTGTCTTGGATGGCTTGCTGTCCGGTCTCCTCATGTTCCTCACAAGGTCACATGTCATGTTCTTTTGTCCGATTTTGAATTTGTAGAACAACTGGTATTTGAGGAGTGGTATTCTGCAGTGACCAGTTCTCATTAGCACATAATCTCGTCTTGGTAAGGCACAATTTGATTCTGTCGTTTCTGACTTGTGATGTTCTTTATGCCATTTTTCTTTCTGAACTTACCCAAGAAACATTTAAAACAATGAATTAGACAACGTCCACGATGTAATAGTGGATATAAATTATACAGAAAAAAAATGTACCCTGAAGTCCTACCCCACTGTAAGGTGCATGGTAGATGAGAAGTCAGATAGGCTTGGCAAAGTAGGAGGAAATAGTTGTCAAAATTAGCACAGGACAACATAAGAAGAGTTACGTGCAGTAGTCAATGTCAATCAGTTTGTATAGTTTGTGCAAAGAAAGTTAAACAGAAGTATCCATGCTGTTTCTTGTTGACTGCTAGTTTTTCTTTGGGTTTTTTTACAAGTGCTCTTATCTCCCACCTTTTTTTGGTACAAATTAAGAATGTGTAATCTTATTTTTATGTGCAGCTCATAAATATTTCTAACCCTTTCACTTTGAAATATTCTAGTACTACTTCGAAAACATCTGTTACTGCAGCTGCTTCTGCTGCAACTCCTCGTACTACTGCGGCTTCTCCGCTCTCACGACAACTGCTACTACTTACTGCTGCCACTGCTTCTGCTACGCTACTACTGCAACTAGTACTAATACTAGTAATACTACTACAACTGCTGCTGCTAGGATTACTTTTACTACTACTATTACTACTACTACTGTTGCTCCTGCTTTGCTACTGCTGCATCTACTATTAATACTAATACTGTTGCTTCTCCGCTGTTACTACAACTGCTACTTTTTATGTTACCACTGTTACTAGTGCTTCTGCTACTACTACTATTACTTCTGTACTCTTACTACAACAACTACTACCTAAGTTACTGCTACTATTGCATCTTCTCTTACTAAAACTACTACTAATCATGTTGCTTCTGTAACTACTGCTATTACCACAACCACTACTAATGCTGCTATTACTAGTACTGTTAATTTGCTGCTGCTATTATTTTTACTCCTCATCATGTAAAAGTAATTGCTACCGAAACCACCGTTGGAAGAGAAGGTAAATGCGTGGTGAAGGCTTCATACAAGAGACCAGCTGTAGTGGTGGCTCCATGCTCCGTTATGAGCGAGACTTACTGCTGCGGGTGCTACCATTATTACAATGAGAGCGGTTAGAGTGATTACTTCTCGAGACCTCACGGTAGAAGGGGAACGACTAAGTAAGTAAGTAAGACAAAGGGACTGGGTTCGAAACCAGGTCCCATCACGCTGCAGTCTACCCAGCTATAATAATGGATATCTGAATCTGCTCGTAGGACAGGGAATACAAAGCATCAAGGGAGGAAACCGGTCACCTCCACCTCATTAAGCTGGGACATAGTACAGGTAAAGTCTCTAAAACTCTCTCACGGCAGTATATGTTACGGGACTACCTAGAACAAAGGGCAGAAGGTTAAACGGGCCAAAGTCTCAACCATTTTAACGAAGTTCGTTGATTCGTTCGTTCGGTTGGTCATGCCAGCGTCATTTCTCAAACTCTGATAAATGTTAATTATTAAAGCTTGCAATAACCACATACAAAAGGCTTCAGAGTACCTAAACTAGGAACGGCTTTCAGTATTGCAGTAAATGTACCTTCTCGTTCCCCCCCTCCCTCTTTTCCTCCAGAACCAACGACCCCAGTGCATAGCACAAATTACAATTGACCTGCAACCGGTTCTGACCCACCTTAATTTGATTATTTGAATCGTAATTCCTCTAGCACGCTAAGCACCAGACAGAACAGGTGAGTCCACGAAGACTACTTCCTATCTCACCTAAGTAACACTAACAGGTTATTAATCTTCCCCCGTTTCAGTTTAACCCCCTCTTTTTCCCCAATAATAAAATGCCCTGGGTCAAATGGAGATCCCATCAACTGGCAGTGTAGTCTGGCGCTAGCTCGAACAGAGTTAATGCTTTTTTCTTGTAACTCTGTCATCGCGGTCTTTATTCCAGACAATGGCTTCCTCTGAGAATACAGTTTTACATAAAAGGTAAAGAAAGTTCTATAACAGATAATGCCGTAGGATGAAAAAAAAAAAAAACACAAATAGTGATACGTCTTACTGGGAGAAAGGACAAGAAAAAAAAACCTATGTTGCGGCCACGAGGCCTTCGCCAGGGACACGAAAAACAGAAGGGAAAGAAAGTGAGAATTAAGTAGAGAATATAAAACTATAAAAATAAGAGAAAAAACTCCCTGATGTGTGTCACATGTTGGAAATAAAATGTCTTTCACTGAACCGGAAACCGGAAGTGGATACTAAATTCAGAGCATAAATAAAAAATAATGAAAACAAGGACTGGAAAACTGAGTGAGGAAAAAGTAATATAAAATAATAATAATAGCCCCTTCAGTCATAACTGACTATGGGAATGCGCCCCTGAGGTGACAGCCCTCAGCTGCTTATTTTCCTGATGCTCCTTTCGACGTTTTCTCCTATCTTCGGCTTGTTGTGTGAGCTTCTTTTCGCCCAGTCTGAGGTGGCGCCGTAAATAGCATCGCCACTTGGTGCGATCGGCAGCTTCATCCTCCCACGTTGCTGGATTCATGTCTAGTGCCGTTATGTCTCTCTTGCACACATCTTTGAACCTCAGCTGCAGTAGCCTAACTGTTCTTTTGCCATCTGCTAGTTGCCCGTAGAAGATATCTTTCGGGATGCGACCATCTTCCATGCGGCAAACATGGCCAAGCCAGCGTACTCTGCGCTGTCTAAGCAATATAAAAAAAAAGGAGAGGAATAAATAAGGAGAGAGAAGATGAAGAAAAAGTAATATTAATTAAAACACTTCTGTCTAGTCCTATAGTAACAGTAAACAATAAGATATATAATAACAGTGAACAATAAGACATATAATAACAGTGAACAATAAGACATATAATAACAGGGAACAATAAGACTTATAATAACAGGGAACAATAAGACTTATAATAACAGGGAACAATAAGACTTATAATAACAGGGAACAATAACACATATAATAACAGGGAACAGTAAGATATATAATAACAGTAAACAATAAGATATATAATAACAGTAAACAATAAGATATATAATAACAGTAAACAATACGATATATAATAACAGTGAACAATAAGACATATAATAACAGGGAACAATAAGACTTATAATAACAGGGAACAGTAAGACACATAATAACAGGGAACAAAAAGACATAATAACAGGGAACAATAAGACATAATAACAGGGAAAAATAAGACATAATAACAGGGAACAGTAAAACTTATAATAACAGGGAACAGTAAGACTTATAATAACAGGGAACAGTAAGACACATAATAACAGGGAACAATAAGACATAATAACAGGGAACAATAAGACATAATAACAGGGAACAATAAGACATAATAACAGGGAACAATAAGACTTATAATAACAGGGAACAATAAGACATAATAACAGGGAACAATAAGACTTATAATAACAGGGAACAATAAGACATAATAACAGGGAACAGTAAAACTTATAATAACAGGGAACAGTAAGACTTATAATAACAGGGAACAGTAAGACACATAATAACAGGGAACAATAAGACATAATAACAGGGAACAATAAGACATAATAACAGGGAACAATAAGACATAATAACAGGGAACAATAAGACTTATAATAACAAGGAACAATAAGACATAATAACAGGGAACAATAAGACTTATAATAACAGGGAACAATAAGACTTATAATAACAGGGAACAGTAAGACTTATAATAACAGGGAACAGTAAGACACATAATAACAGGGAACAATAAGACATAATAACAGGGAACAATAAGACATAATAACAGGGAACAATAAGACATAATAACAGGGAACAATAAGACTTATAATAACAGGGAACAGTAGTAGTATACCATGTACAACTTAGGTAGTATTCAGGCGGCGGCGTGTGACTTTTATATAGCAAAATACTCGATCGATTTCAGGCGGTGGCGTTTCAGGCGGCGGTGTATGACTTTTTATATAGCGATATATTTTAGCGGCGGGGCTTCCTCTGACGATCAGACGTATGACTTTTTATATAGTAATATACGATAATGGTGTTTGTTTATACAATATATATAAAAAATATAAAAAATCGATAATGACGGAAAATTTAAAAAATCGATAATGTTGGGTTACTAAGAGGGTTTTTGAAGTGCCTTTTTTGGGCTGGCGTGGGTGATGATGTAGCTGGCGGGGTGGGTTAGGGTGGATTTTTGTGTGATGTGGTAGTGTATTGGTGTGTTTGTTTAGACATATATACACACATATATATACATTCATATATACGGAGATGTGGTGACGTTGTCAGGATGCATCTGTGGTGACGGAGGCTTAGGTTACTAAGGGGTTTTTTAAGGGAACGGGTATTGCATTTTGGCTGGCGGTGATGCCTCATGGGTGTGTGCTGGGGTGTAGCTGGTGGATGTATGTATGACGCAGGAGTGACGTGTTAGATAGAAGTATATAGTTAATGATCTCTTTTAAAAGAATACTTGAGTAAAGAGGAAAATATAAAAATCGATAATGTTGGATTAGGTTACTAAGAGGTTTTTTGAAGTACCTTTTTTTGTGTTGGCGTGTGTGCTGATGTATGTTGTAGGGGTAGCTGGCGGGGTGGGTTAGGGTGGGTTTTTGTGTGAAGTATTGTGTTGATAGTGTATCGATGTGTTTGTTTATACATGTATACAATATATGTATAAAAAATATAAAAAATCGATAATGTTGGGTTACTAAGAGGGTTTTTGAAGTGTCTTTTTTGGGCTGGCGTGGGTGACGATGTAGCTGGTGGGTTAGGGTGGATTTTTGTGTGATGTTGGGTGTTTTTGTTTAGACATATAGACATACATATATACATTCATATATACAGAGATGTGGTGACGTTGTCAGGATGCATCTGTGGTGATGGCGGCTTAGGTTACTAAGGTTTTTTTTTAAGGGAACGGGTATTGTTTTTTGACTGGCGGTGATGACTCATGGGTGTGTGTTGGGGTGTAGCTGGTGGTTGTATGTATGACGCAGGAGTGAACTGTTAGATAGAAGTATATAGTTAATGATCTCTTTTAAAAGAATACTTGAGTTAAAGAGGAAAAATATAAAAATCGATAACGGGGACTTAGGTTACTAATGGATTTTTTAAGGAAGCGGGTATTGTTTTTGTGCGAGGGGGAGGATGACGATGTATAGTGGGGTGTGTTGGGGTATGGGTTATTGTGTGCGTGTATTTTAATTGTTGTATATACAATATATATATATATATATATATATATATATATATATATGGGAGTGAAGTGTTAGAGACCTAGGTCTACCATCGAAAGTGCGACACGGTATTGTTGTGTATTATTTATTTTACATATAGACATATTTTACAACAGTTATACGAACAGTTAGACGATAGACTTAGATAATAAGAAGACGATATATTTAGACTTTTAGACAATAGGAAGACGATAGTTAGACGATATATACATATAATAGGGAGATATATTTAGACAATAGGAAGACGATAGTTAGACGATATATACATATAATAGGGAGATATATTTAGACAATAGGAAGACGACATATACAGAGACATACAAACAGTTATACAAACAGTTATACAAACAGTTATACAAACAGTTATACGAACTGTTAGACGAACATTTAGACAAACAGTTAGACGATATAGGTAACAAAAAAGCGTTTTAGTTAATATAGTTTTTATTTTATATTCAATAGTGTTTTTGAATTAGCAAACAGGAGTATATATAGTATTTTTTACAAAATGGACATTGATATTTTATCAAATGAATATACAATTATATGGTGTATTTTTTAACGTAATACATTTTCACATAGTGATATGTACAATTGAAAAATAATTATATTTTAACGTAATACATTTTCACATATGAATGTACAATAATACATATTTATATAGGTAGATGTATGTTCAAAATATACAATATCACAGGGGTACAGGCCAGACCTTGAGGGGTGTCGTCACATTGTCGTCACGTCGTCACGTCGTAAGAAATATTTTATGTGTAGAGACAGTTTAAATGTTGAGGTGTGATGTGGTATGGTTTTGGAGGTGGAGGAATTGTGTGCTCTGAACCCGATATTTTTCCCACCCTGTGCCTGTTGTGTGTTGAGGACGTCTAGGAATGTGTGTTTGTCTACTTTGTTGTGGTGTTTGTTCAAGCGATTGAGTGGTTTTGAATATGATATAGATAGAAGGATGTGGACGGGATTGCTTCAACATAATATTTTGTATTGGGTCTGTTTAATTGTGCGTTTGTGATAATATCGCTGTCGTGTAAGTTTGAGACAAAAGATTTGAAATCTGTAAGATTTTTGACTAAGTGGGGTTGGTCTAACACACAACTATTATTATTTGAGGCATGAAATAAGCGTAATTCGTTTGTTTCTCTGTGTCTCAAAACTACGTGGTGACTGAAGTTAATCTTGAATCTTTTTGTCTGTTGTGTAAAGACAGGATGCAAAAGACTTTCCCATTCAATTCTTTGGTTATTATGGAAAAAAGTGAAAGTCGATAAATATTTGTGGATGTTAGCGTGTGTTTTAATGGCGTCCCAGTTATCAGTGTAGATTTGTTTTATATCATCCTGTAGGTCTTGTAAGCTGTCTTCTTCAGCCGTCAAGCGGGGTTTTTTTATATGGGGTTGGGTATTGGTCATTGGGCGTTTCTTGGTCTGACCTTTTTTTGGTGGGTGAGATGGGGTGGAACTTATTGAATAGGGGGCTCTTGGTAGTGTGGAAGTTGTTGTGGTGGAAGAGGCCGCCATAGCGGCTGAGTCTGACTGGGGATTCGGTGCTGTTGATGGGGCATCTGGTAGTATTGTCTGTGGGTTCGCCGAGTCTGGTGTTACTGTGACACCTGTTGTTGTTGGTGTTGGGGTGGTGTCTGCTATCGGGTTCTGCGTTGAGGTAGAAAGCTGGGTAGGGATAGCGGTGTGTTGGTGTTTTCTGTGGATGCGTAGATTGTCACGACGAGTAAATTGTTTCCCACAAATGTCACAGCTAAAACCGGGCATTGAGTGCCTGGTCTTGTTGTGTCGTAATAGGTCGGCGCGCCTCGTGAAGGTCTCCCCACATCTGCTACATAGCAGCTTGGTTTGTGCCATTGACGTGTCTGTTTGTGCTGAACTGGACCCATGTTTATTCTCTATGTGACGTTTCAGCGTATCGGGTCTTGTAAATACTATGCCACAGTCAGGACACTCGTGATTGGGGCGGTCGTGTGCTGTGGTCATATGGCGAGTAAGATCATGACCTCGCTTGAAAACAGACTGGCAGCGTAAACAAGCATAGCCCCGCTGTTGAGTTGACTCCATCTGGGAAAAGATGAACAAAAAGACGTTACTTACACATAAAATTAAATACATGTAATGAGAGAGAGAGAGAGAGAGAGAGAGAGAAAGAGAAAGAGAGAGAGAAAGAGACAAAGAGAGATCGCATAAACAGGTAAATAAAACACAGTCTTATTTTTTTTTATTCTGTTATCAAAGGAAAGAGGTGTTAACATATCAGAATGGTCCCCGCGCAGGCTGTGACAAAGATATTGATTTAAAACCCAGCTCGTTCGCGAGACAGCACCGAGTTGACCTGTCCTTTTTTTTTAAAATAACGAAAATATAAGTATTTATTAAAGTGTATGTTAGTTTCAATCATGGTTATGGCAAGGTGACTTAATGTAATATGTTGATTGTATTATCTCTATCTTTTTCCGTGTGTAGTTCAGTATTGTTTTAAAAGCCAAAAAACGCTATTTTCTAAACTATTATGTTGTCTAATTTTCACTGGCTGGTTAGGTAGTTTGTAGTGACTCGGGTCCTTAGTTATTTTTAACGTTATATGTTTGTAGTTACTATGAGAAGTTCTTTATAGAAGCAGCTTGTGAGTACAGAAATACGAATCGAGCGCATGTGTTGTGGAATCAAATCAATTTATCGATCTACCCAAACATCTTTGTGCTACATCCAAGCAAGTATTTGAAATAGACTATTACTCTATACAAGTTTAGAGTGTTGTTATCAGAAAGTATTATAAGTTTTAAGTATCACGGATAATTTTTCAAAACCCAAATATAATTTGCTTTCGCACGAGTTTAACAATAGACGAGAAACATAGATAAGGTTTAAACTAAGGAATTTTTCTCGTTATACCCACCACATAAAAAATAAGTCGGATAATTCTTAACTTAGCTAAACCATACACACATGTAAGAATTTAACAAACAACTATTATTAAAATACCTATTAGCCTAGACATATTAACTTTGAAACAGCCTTTACCAACACTGGCTAGCGAAAAAGCGAATACACAGACATGTCTTTTAAATAGAAAACAGATATTTAATACAACACACGGATAAGGAATAATAAGTTAGTCTCGGAGTTAACATCTTAACAAAACACACAGATAAAAACAACAGAGATATTTATTTATATTTAACACCTTAATACAAAAACACGAAGACCGAAAACATAAACGAAAACAAACGAATACAACCAAAACAGATATTTTTAAAGATATTTATTGTATATAGCCTACTGAAAACAGCTATATAAAAATATTTATTTTTTATGTGTAAAATATATATTTTAACTCCCTATTATTATTTTTATATTATTATAGAAAAAAAAAAAACAGACGAATACAAACATATACATATACCGAGTTTACATTTAGAACTTTGTATAGGGTTTTCTTCCAGTCTCTGAGTGTTAAGAAAATACGCCTAGGAAAACACAAACACATACCCAGATATTTTTCCACAGAATACCCTTAAAAAGACACAGACATATATCTCTTAAAGGTCAGAGATATTTAACACAAAATACGAATAAAAACAGAATAACATACGTTTGGTGGTGAGCTGTTGCTTTTTCAGAAGTTTGATATTAGAAGGCTTTACGACTAAGCACAGAGACGTTCGCCGGTCCAGGTCTGGTTAAAGAATGAGACATGTCTAAAACAATTCATGATTAAGACAGTGACTTTCCAATAAAAGTAGTCCGAGTGTATGAATTTCGTGATGGAACCCGATTGGTTGTTGTGTAGAGATACTGTTTCAGAAAATAGTTCGCGCGCAAGCGCTTCGTCATGGTTTGGTCGATAAAAACGTTATCATAACATATGAACAGGAAAATCGACCTCGCCCTGGTTTGAAACCAGATCAATGACCCCACAAAACATCACGCGTAAATTTCTGTTCACGTCACTCATACACAGTTATTATATTGTATGTTTCAAACAACAAATATGCTAAAAAACGTGAGAATCACTGTTTCAAGAACGTAAGATTCGTGCTAAAAACGTGAGAACCAACCAACATGTATTGAGAATCAAGAATTTGAGAACCTTTGGTGTAAAACATTGTGACAATAAAAAACAATGTGAGAAGTACTGTTCAAGAATTTGAGAACCTTTGGTGTAAAACATTGTGACAATAAAAAACAATGTGAGAAGTACTGTTCAAGAACTTGAGAACCACTGTGTTTAAAAAACATTTACAACAAATATAAGTGTCTGTTTGGTACATTCTTTTTGAGTTGAACGACACACGCCTCGAAAGATAGAAAGAGAGAGAGAGAGAGAGAGAAAGAGAGATAGAGAGAGAGAGAGAACGAACGAACGAGCTTTATTTTCAAAGGGTTGAGAATTGGTCACGCAGACCCGTCTAACATTCTGCCCTTCCTTTCGCTCACCTTTCATGCAGTATCCTTTCAATAGCACATGTATTTTTAGCAATATTTAAGCATACAACATTATCGAGGTAAAATAATAACATACATTTGTAACATGTAGACATAATCAAATTTAAGGGGGGAAAAAATTATTAATTAAAATACAGTAACAAAAATTAATACCTTAAAAGAGAAAGCGAGAAAAGAGAGAGAGAGAGGAGAGGGAGAGAGAGAGATAGAAAGAAAGGGAAAGAAAGAGAGAAAGATAGGAAGAGAGAAGAGAGAGAGCGAGAGAATAAAACACAGTCTTATTTTTAGGCTGTTATGAAAGGAAAGAGGTGTTAACAGACCTGCCCGCGCAGGCTGTGACAGAAAAGATATTGATTTACAACCACGCGCGTTCGAAACAGGTGACAATTTTCCCTTTCAGTTAAAATAACGGAGATTTAAGTACTAACGTGTTTGGTAGTTTGCACCATAGCAAGGCGTTTTTTTTGTGTAGCTAATGGTATGTTCTAAATATTCTTTTTAATGTGATAAAAGTGTTTATTAATTTTTTGCGTTATCAGATTCTGTCTTTTTATATTTGTTATGTTAACACAAATAAGGCTCACAAAAATACTTGTTTAACAGTAGGTGAGAAAATAAGGAAAATCTTTTTTCCTAGCACATAACCGGTTAGTCTTATCAACCACTCTTTAAAAATGTTATGTCAAGATAAAAAATAAAACAATTTAGTATCTGAGTTAACAAAAAACACACAGTTATTAAGCTGAGTTAACAGCTTAACGGATAGACTATTTTGAAACAGATTTTTTAGCAACACGGGTTAGCGAAAAATTCGAATGCACAGACATACCTTTTAAATAAAAAACAGATATTTAATACGACACACGCATAAACGAGCAACTAAAACTTTTATATTTTTAAAGATATACAACCTAACACAGAGTACCGAATACACACACACACACACACACACACACACACACACACACACATACACACACACACACACACATTTAGACCTTTGTGTAGGTTATGTCTTCACAGTGTCTGTTAAGAAAAAATATGCCTAGCGAACAACAACGGTCAGATATTTAAACAGAGAAATAACAGCTATATATTTAACATTCTAACGTGTTTCTCACTTTTTTGTTAAGTTTTTATTTCAAAAATACTTTGTTTGATACTCTATTTTATTTTATTTTTGTAAAACTTTTGTTTAAAATGGTTGGTCGCAAAGAAAAAAGTTATCTCTAACGGCTTTCTTTCCTCGTCAATAAACCATCTGCCCACATTACAAATAAACGATAATTGGATTTATGCTGGAACATAACGAAACAGACATCGAATTAGAAACATCTGTCACTAGGTAAATAACGGCTCTCGATTTTTTCGAAGGGCTCAAGTAGTAGTAGGGTATGTACAACTTAGGTAGTATTCTGCAGGCGCGCTGCAGGCGCGCTGCAGGCGCGTGACTTTTATATAGCAAAAATTCTGCAGGCGCGTGACTTTTATATAAGCGCAATCTGCAGGCGCGCGGCGCAAGATGGTCAAGGAATGGCGGACTTGAGCTAACAAGGGGAGGATAATTTCCCCCTTGGTCAAAGATGGCGGATTTGAGCTAACAAGGGGAGGTTATGTGGGGCAAGAGGGCGGATTTGAGCTAACAGGGGGGAGTTATTTGGGTCAAGTAAGAGGTTATTTGGGTCAAGATGGCGGATTTGCTGAACTACCTAAGTCGCGCATACCCTACTACTACTTGAGCCCTTCGAAAAAAATCGAGAGCCGTTATTTACCTAGTGACAGATGTTTCTAATTCGATGTCTGTTTCGTTATGTTCCAGCATAAATCCAATTATCGTTTTATTTGTAATGTGGGCAGATGGTTTATTGACGAGGAAAGAAAGCCGTTAGAGATAACTTTTTTCTTTGCGACCAACCATTTTAAACAAAAGTTTTACAAAAATAAAATAAAATAGAGTATCAAACAAAGTATTTTTGAAATAAAAACTTAACAAAAAAGTGAGAAACACGTTTAGAATGTTAAATATATAGCTGTTATTTCTCTGTTTAAATATCTGACCGTTGTTGTTCGCTAGGCATATTTTTTCTTAACAGACACTGTGAAGACATAACCTACACAAAGGTCTAAATGTGTGTGTGTGTGTGTGTATGTGTGTGTGTGT
This sequence comes from Oreohelix idahoensis, assembly GCA_024509875.1. Taxonomy (NCBI): domain Eukaryota; kingdom Metazoa; phylum Mollusca; class Gastropoda; order Stylommatophora; family Oreohelicidae; genus Oreohelix; species Oreohelix idahoensis. The sequence goes on from JAMPIV010009750.1 coordinate 196,668, forward strand.
GTGTGTGTGTGTGTGTGTGTGTATGTGTATTCGGTACTCTGTGTTAGGTTGTATATCTTTAAAAATATAAAAGTTTTAGTTGCTCGTTTATGCGTGTGTCGTATTAAATATCTGTTTTTTATTTAAAAGGTATGTCTGTGCATTCGAATTTTTCGCTAACCCGTGTTGCTAAAAAATCTGTTTCAAAATAGTCTATCCGTTAAGCTGTTAACTCAGCTTAATAACTGTGTGTTTTATGTTAACTCAGATACTAAATTGTTTTATTTTTTATCTTGACATAACATTTTTAAAGAGTGGTTGATAAGACTAACCGGTTATGTGCTAGGAAAAAAGATTTTCCTTATTTTCTCACCTACTGTTAAACAAGTATTTTTTGTGAGCCTTATTTGTGTTTAACATAACAAATATAAAAAAGACAGAATCTGATAACGCAAAAAATTAATAAACACTTTTATCACATTAAAAAGAATATTTAGAACATACCATTAGCTATACAAAAAACGCCTTTTGGTGCAAACTACCAAACACGTTAGTACTTAAATCTCCGTTATTTTAACTGAAAGGGAAAATTGTCACCTGTTTCGAACGCGCGTGGTTGTAAATCAATATCTTTTCTGTCACAGCCTGCGCGGGCAGGTCTGTTAACACCTCTTTCCTTTCATAACAGCCTAAAAATAAGACTGTGTTTTATTCTCTCGCTCTCTCTCTTCTCTCTTCCTATCTTTCTCTCTTTCTTTCCCTTTCTTTCTATCTCTCTCTCTCTCCCTCTCCTCTCTCTCTCTCTTTTCTCGCTTTCTCTTTTAAGGTATTAATTTTTGATACTGTATTTTAATTAATAATTTTTTCCCCCCTTAAATTTGATTATGTCTACATGTTACAAATGTATGTTATTATTTTACCTCGATAATGTTGTATGCTTAAATATTGCTAAAAATACATGTGCTATTGAAAGGATACTGCATGAAAGGTGAGCGAAAGGAAGGGCAGAATGTTAGACGGGTCTGCGTGACCAATTCTCAACCCTTTGAAAATAAAGCTCGTTCGTTCGTTCTCTCTCTCTCTCTATCTCTCTTTCTCTCTCTCTCTCTCTCTTTCTATCTTTCGAGGTGTGTGTCGTTCAACTCAAAAAGAATGTACCAAACAGACACTTATATTTGTTGTAAATGTTTTTTAAACACAGTGGTTCTCAAGTTCTTGAACAGTACTTCTCACATTGTTTTTTATTGTCACAATGTTTTACACCAAAGGTTCTCAAATTCTTGAACAGTACTTCTCACATTGTTTTTTATTGTCACGTTACTCCAAAGGTTCTCAAATTCTTGATTCTCAATACATGTTGGTTGGTTCTCACGTTTTTAGCACGAATCTTACGTTCTTGAAACAGTGATTCTCATGTTTTTAGCATATTTGTTGTTTGAAACATACAATATAATAACTGTGTATGAGTGATGTGAACAGAAATTTACGCGTGATGTTTTGTGGGGTCATTGATCTGGTTTCAAACCAGGGCGAGGTCGATTTTCCTGTTCATATGTGATGATAACGTTTTTATCGACCAAACCATGACGAAGCGCTTGCGCGCGAACTATTTTCTGAAACAGTATCTCTACACAACAACCAATCGGGTTCCATCACGAAATTCATACACTCGGACTACTTTTATTGGAAAGTCACTGTCTTAATCATGAATTGTTTTAGACATGTCTCATTCTTTAACCAGACCTGGACCGGCGAACGTCTCTGTGCTTAGTCGTAAAGCCTTCTAATATCAAACTTCTGAAAAAGCAACAGCTCACCACCAAACGTATGTTATTCTGTTTTTATTCGTATTTTGTGTTAAATATCTCTGACCTTTAAGAGATATATGTCTGTGTCTTTTTAAGGGTATTCTGTGGAAAAAATATCTGGGTATGTGTTTGTGTTTTCCTAGGCGTATTTTCTTAACACTCAGAGACTGGAAGAAAACCCTATACAAAGTTCTAAATGTAAACTCGGTATATGTATATGTTTGTATTCGTCTGTTTTTTTTCCTATAATAATATAAAAATAATAATAGGGAGTTAAAATATATATTTTACACATAAAAAATAAATATTTTTATATAGCTGTTTTCAGTAGGCTATATATACAATAAATATCTTTAAAAATATCTGTTTTGGTTGTATTCGTTTGTTTTCGTTTATGTTTTCGGTCTTCGTGTTTTTGTATTAAGGTGTTAAATATAAATAAATATCTCTGTTGTTTTTATCTGTGTGTTTTGTTAAGATGTTAACTCCGAGACTAACTTATTATTCCTTATCCGTGTGTTGTATTAAATATCTGTTTTCTATTTAAAAGACATGTCTGTGTATTCGCTTTTTCGCTAGCCAGTGTTGGTAAAGGCTGTTTCAAAGTTAATATGTCTAGGCTAATAGGTATTTTAATAATAGTTGTTTGTTAAATTCTTACATGTGTGTATGGTTTAGCTAAGTTAAGAATTATCCGACTTATTTTTTATGTGGTGGTATAACGAGAAAAATTCCTTAGTTTAAACCTTATCTATGTTTCTCGTCTATTGTTAAACTCGTGCGAAAGCAAATTATATTTGGGTTTTGAAAAATTATCCGTGATACTTAAAACTTATAATACTTTCTGATAACAACACTCTAAACTTGTATAGAGTAATAGTCTATTTCAAATACTTGCTTGGATGTAGCACAAAGATGTTTGGGTAGATCGATAAATTGATTTGATTCCACAACACATGCGCTCGATTCGTATTTCTGTACTCACAAGCTGCTTCTATAAAGAACTTCTCATAGTAACTACAAACATATAACGTTAAAAATAACTAAGGACCCGAGTCACTACAAACTACCTAACCAGCCAGTGAAAATTAGACAACATAATAGTTTAGAAAATAGCGTTTTTTGGCTTTTAAAACAATACTGAACTACACACGGAAAAAGATAGAGATAATACAATCAACATATTACATTAAGTCACCTTGCCATAACCATGATTGAAACTAACATACACTTTAATAAATACTTATATTTTCGTTATTTAAAAAAAAAGGACAGGTCAACTCGGTGCTGTCTCGCGAACGAGCTGGGTTTTAAATCAATATCTTTGTCACAGCCTGCGCGGGGACCATTCTGATATGTTAACACCTCTTTCCTTTGATAACAGAATAAAAAAAAAATAAGACTGTGTTTTATTTACCTGTTTATGCGATCTCTCTTTGTCTCTTTCTCTCTCTCTTTCTCTCTCTCTCTCTCTCTCTCTCATTACATGTATTTAATTTTATGTGTAAGTAACGTCTTTTTGTTCATCTTTTCCCAGATGGAGTCAACTCAACAGCGGGGCTATGCTTGTTTACGCTGCCAGTCTGTTTTCAAGCGAGGTCATGATCTTACTCGCCATATGACCACAGCACACGACCGCCCCAATCACGAGTGTCCTGACTGTGGCATAGTATTTACAAGACCCGATACGCTGAAACGTCACATAGAGAATAAACATGGGTCCAGTTCAGCACAAACAGACACGTCAATGGCACAAACCAAGCTGCTATGTAGCAGATGTGGGGAGACCTTCACGAGGCGCGCCGACCTATTACGACACAGCAAGACCAGGCACTCAATGCCCGGTTTTAGCTGTGACATTTGTGGGAAACAATTTACTCGTCGTGACAATCTACGCATCCACAGAAAACACCAACACACCGCTATCCCTACCCAGCTTTCTACCTCAACGCAGAACCCGATAGCAGACACCACCCCAACACCAACAACAACAGGTGTCACAGTAACACCAGACTCGGCGAACCCACAGACAATACTACCAGATGCCCCATCAACAGCACCGAATCCCCAGTCAGACTCAGCCGCTATGGCGGCCTCTTCCACCACAACAACTTCCACACTACCAAGAGCCCCCTATTCAATAAGTTCCACCCCATCTCACCCACCAAAAAAAGGTCAGACCAAGAAACGCCCAATGACCAATACCCAACCCCATATAAAAAAACCCCGCTTGACGGCTGAAGAAGACAGCTTACAAGACCTACAGGATGATATAAAACAAATCTACACTGATAACTGGGACGCCATTAAAACACACGCTAACATCCACAAATATTTTATCGACTTTCACTTTTTTCCATAATAACCAAAGAATTGAATGGGAAAGTCTTTTGCATCCTGTCTTTACACAACAGACAAAAAGATTCAAGATTAACTTCAGTCACCACGTAGTTTTGAGACACAGAGAAACAAACGAATTACGCTTATTTCATGCCTCAAATAATAATAGTTGTGTGTTAGACCAACCCCACTTAGTCAAAAATCTTACAGATTTCAAATCTTTTGTCTCAAACTTACACGACAGCGATATTATCACAAACGCACAATTAAACAGACCCAATACAAAATATTATGTTGAAGCAATCCCGTCCACATCCTTCTATCTATATCATATTCAAAACCACTCAATCGCTTGAACAAACACCACAACAAAGTAGACAAACACACATTCCTAGACGTCCTCAACACACAACAGGCACAGGGTGGGAAAAATATCGGGTTCAGAGCACACAATTCCTCCACCTCCAAAACCATACCACATCACACCTCAACATTTAAACTGTCTCTACACATAAAATATTTCTTACGACGTGACGACAATGTGACGACACCCCTCAAGGTCTGGCCTGTACCCCTGTGATATTGTATATTTTGAACATACATCTACCTATATAAATATGTATTATTGTATATTCATATGTGAAAGTGTATTACGTTAAAATATAATTATTTTTCAATTGTACATATCACTATGTGAAAATGTATTACGTTAAAAAATTACACCATATAATTGTATATTCATTTGATAAAATATCAATGTCCATTTTGTAAAAAATACTATATATACTCCTGTTTGCTAATTCAAAAACACTATTGAATATAAAATAAAAACTATATTAACTAAAACGCTTTTTTGTTACCTATATCGTCTAACTGTTTGTCTAAATGTTCGTCTAACAGTTCGTATAACTGTTTGTATAACTGTTTGTATAACTGTTTGTATAACTGTTTGTATGTCTCTGTATATGTCGTCTTCCTATTGTCTAAATATATCTCCCTATTATATGTATATATCGTCTAACTATCGTCTTCCTATTGTCTAAATATATCTCCCTATTATATGTATATATCGTCTAACTATCGTCTTCCTATTGTCTAAAAGTCTAAATATATCGTCTTCTTATTATCTAAGTCTATCGTCTAACTGTTCGTATAACTGTTGTAAAATATGTCTATATGTAAAATAAATAATACACAACAATACCGTGTCGCACTTTCGATGGTAGACCTAGGTCTCTAACACTTCACTCCCATATATATATATATATATATATATATATATATATATATATTGTATATACAACAATTAAAATACACGCACACAATAACCCATACCCCAACACACCCCACTATACATCGTCATCCTCCCCCTCGCACAAAAACAATACCCGCTTCCTTAAAAAATCCATTAGTAACCTAAGTCCCCGTTATCGATTTTTATATTTTCCTCTTTAACTCAAGTATTCTTTTAAAAGAGATCATTAACTATATACTTCTATCTAACAGTTCACTCCTGCGTCATACATACAACCACCAGCTACACCCCAACACACACCCATGAGTCATCACCGCCAGTCAAAAAAACAATACCCGTTCCCTTAAAAAAAAACCTTAGTAACCTAAGCCGCCATCACCACAGATGCATCCTGACAACGTCACCACATCTCTGTATATATGAATGTATATATGTATGTCTATATGTCTAAACAAACACACCCAACATCACACAAAAATCCACCCTAACCCACCAGCTACATCGTCACCCACGCCAGCCCAAAAAAGACACTTCAAAAACCCTCTTAAGTAACCCAACATTATCGATTTTTTATATTTTTTTATACATATATTGTATACATGTATAAACAAACACATCGATACACTATCAACACAATACTTCACACAAAAAACCCACCCTAACCCACCCCCCCAACTACCCCTACAACATACACATCACACACACGCCAACACAAAAAAAGGTACTTCAAAAACCCTCTTAGTAACCTAATCCAACATTATCGATTTTTTATATTTTCCTCTTTACTCAAGTATTCTTTTAAAAGAGATCATTAACTATATACTTCTATCTAACACGTCACTCCTGCGTCATACATACATCCACCAGCTACACCCCAGCACACACCCATGAGGCATCACCGCCAGCCAAAATGCAATACCCGTTCCCTTAAAAAAACCCCTTAGTAACCTAAGCCTCCGTCACCACAGATGCATCCTGACAACGTCACCACATCTCCGTATATATGAATGTATATATATGTGTGTATATATGTCTAAACAAACACACCAATACACTACCACATCACACAAAAATCCACCCTAACCCACCCCGCCAGCTACATCATCACCCACGCCAGCCCAAAAAAGGCACTTCAAAAACCCTCTTAGTAACCCAACATTATCGATTTTTTAAATTTTCCGTCATTATCGATTTTTTATATTTTTTATATATATTGTATAAACAAACACCATTATCGTATATTACTATATAAAAAGTCATACGTCTGATCGTCAGAGGAAGCCCCGCCGCTAAAATATATCGCTATATAAAAAGTCATACACCGCCGCCTGAAACGCCACCGCCTGAAATCGATCGAGTATTTTGCTATATAAAAGTCACACGCCGCCGCCTGAATACTACCTAAGTTGTACATGGTATACTACTAACAGTAAGACACATAATAACAGGGAACAGTAAGACTTATAATAACAGGGAACAGTAAGACACATAATAACAGGGAACAATAATATATAAAAATGCAAGGAACAACAAAACTTAAGAATACCGGGAACAATAAGATATGTAGGAGCAATATTAATGGTTCAAGTGAGCGCCTACAATTATACTCAGGATTTTACGGCACAGAACGGGTTGTCTTGTAACTGTGGTATGAGATGGAAGTTGGCCGAAGTCCTTAGCGCACCTTTTCCTTGCGTAGCAGTTATTTCACATGCACGGACTGAAATGGAGTCTGCGGAATGCGTGTTACTTTTTCTCTTTTTCTAATACCATTTGTGATGTTTGTTTTTCAGGTACTTATAACTTTGCCTTGGCGATTTTTTAATAAACCTTCTACGATTCATAAACTTCGAATGTCCTCAATTTCGTTGCCTGAAAGAGAGAAATGTCGGACACCACGTACATTGGCTGTGCTTGTAGTGCGCGTGTGTTATTCGCTCATGCTGGTTTCAACTGTAGAACTTATCTAACCAAAAGTCTATCACACCCAGCGAACACACTTACAGTCACAGATTTCAGAAATGACCCGAGCAGGAAATTTTCCTAATTTTCCAGCTGCCACTTTCGAAAAATCGAGGAACGGAAAGAAATCTAATTGAAAGCTGTGTGTGAGCGACATATTATTAATTCCCCTTGATTGCTCATGTATGTGGAGGAGGGGGGGGGGGGGGGGGGACTTTACACGGGTCAATGGAAACTTCCTAATAATGAACACATTCCAATAATAACGGCTGGTGCTCTAAAAAATGACAGATTCATGAATGGGACAGATATAAGTCATGAACTGTTTATGTAAAGCAAAAATTGTTACTTATTTTAACAATAAATTAACCTTTCGTGTCTGTAGTTTTCTTGTAATTTTACTCACCAACTGCCTGCCTGCGTGGTAGTTTTAAAATTAAGGCAGTGCCTCTTTGTATTTTCTTTGTGTTTTCTTTTCGATTTCAAAATCAAACTACAGGTTTCATGTCCCCTATTGTTGTCGCTTTCAACTTTAGTCAATGTAACGCTAATTATATAAAGGTATTACGTTTCCCTAATGTCCTTATCAGCTGGAAATGTTTACCTGACTCTGTTCGTCAGTTAGGGACAAGCGCAGGACCTGGTATAGGGAAGTCTCTAACACTTCACTCCCCTACCGCAGTATTTGATATGAGACTACCTTTACCTTGTAATTTCCTTATGCCTTTTTGATAATATATTCATGACCCGTCATCGTCCTGAGAAGCACATATCTTCAATATATTCATGACCCGTCATCGTCCTGAGAAGCACATATCTTCAATATATTCATTACCCGTCATCGTCCTGAGAAGCACATATCTTCAATATATTCATGACCCGTCATCATCCAGAGAAGCACATATCTTTAATATATTCATGACCCGTCATCGTCCAGAGAAGCACATATCTTCAATATATTCATGACCCGTCATCGTTCAGAGAAGCACATATCTTCAATATATTCATGACCCGTCATCGTCCAGAGAAGCACACATCTTCAATAAATTCAGCACCCGTCATCGTCCAGAGAAGCACATATCTTCAATAAATTCGCGCAAAGCGTGCCTGTCCTGTGCCATCCTGTTAAGATTTTTCTATGTCTTCTTTACACCTTTCATGTTTGTCTCCAAATCCCGTCTCCGTGTGTTATTTCTCTTATCATGGTGGACTCCAGAAGAAGGCCTGCCATGTAATGCTGTCAGCGGCTGTCCTTAAGGCTTCATACAGAGTGACCAGTTGCCTTGGTAGCACCATTCTGCTTGCTTATGCAGAACACGTGCAGAGAAAAAGATCGGTAAACAGTTATTATTTCTAGTTCCCTTGTAGTTGTCATAGTACCGTGTAGATCCTGTGGACCTTTGAGGAGACATAGCAGCAATAGGGAAGTTTATAGTAGAGCTCAGAGCTAACAGTCTCTGTATGTGGAATAAATTGCTGCGTCACGGACATTTGAGTGCTATGGTACAGTTTCCATAAAGAATTGGGGGGGGGGGGCAGCTGTAGTGGTCGTTCCGTGCTCTATATCGAGCGAAGAAGGAAGTGATGATGCGGTGTACCAGTGTTTTACCGAGTCCAGGGTTTTACATCGGTCATATTATGTCCATATTTTAAGCATAGACGTCTGGGGCTCGCAAACTGTAGGATGTCTGTCTAAACTCTCATCTTTTTGTCTTCAGTGTCTATCTAAGTTCTTATATTTTTGACTATAACGTTTGTCTAAACTCATATGTTTTTGTCTTTACTGAGTATGTTAGTGCTGTTTAGAGCCTTGTCTCTTGACATTAGTGCTGGATTATTTCTCCGATGTGTTTTGACTACGCGTGTAGTGCGTGAAACCTCAATCAATAAAGAAGGTACTAGAATGGACCACTGTATCCAGACACTCTCGGTGGTAATACCATGTTAGTCTCATTAACAATGATTGGGCTCAAGAACAGCAACCAGTAGTGTAAAAACACAGTTAGATACTGGGACATAACATCATTTTGAGAATGAAAACCCTGAGGTCTAAAATGAGAAAATCCAGTTTGTAATTGATTAAGTTGTTAAGGGAGTCCGCTGGGAGGACAACATTAGACAATCTGTGAAAGACCGAGGACTAGAATGGAACCAGGCCAGGAGGAAGACAGCCGATAGGATAGTCTGGCGCTCTCTCTTCCACACCTCTACACCTCACGGTAGAAGGGGAACAACTAAGTAAGTAAGTAAGTTAAGGGCTTAAGGTAGCCGTAGGGTAGAAACGTGCATTTTTCTTATACATAACTTAACATTATGCCTATATATGTCAAAGTGTTCCTGGTAAGAGACAATTCTAACCATATGAGTGATTGCATAATTATGCTAATTAGTTATTCAAAATGGCCACCACCGTATAAAAAATGCAGGGTTACTTTAAACGCACATAACATAATTACCTTGTATTTCTCAACATATAGAGTTGAAATTCTGCATACAAGTCCACAAATCAATGCACTATGTCCTAAACCTAACATATTTGGGATATCAAGAAATATAGCATGTTCTATGTGTGACCATTTGTAACAAAAAATAAAATTGGAAATTTATCGAACCTCATTAGTATGCAAAACATCTGTAAAAATAAAACAAACTGAGATGGCAAAACAAAATTAGGTTCTGGACAAGGTTTAAGATGTTAAGAAACACTACAACGTTTCAGAGTATTCCAACAATTCATTCTTGAGATATGGCATCTCAAAATGTACCTGTCGTGCTAAAAAGGGAAAATGAGAAAAAGAAGAAAAAAGGAGAAAAAATTTGTTAACGAAACATTGTATTTGTGCATTTACTTCATCTTAATGACCCTTAAGAGTATACATATCCCCTTTTTTTTTCTTCCGCCTTGTCGGTAAACCCTTTTCTGATGCCTCTCAAGGTCTTGCTTTGGCTTTGTCAGAAGATTTTGTGATGGAGTTAGTGATTCTGTGTTGCTTCGCACATATTTACAGCATGACCTTGGCACATATTCACAGCATGACCGTGGCACATATTCACAGCATGACCTTGGCACATATTCACAGCATGACCTTGGCCAAATGGTCGTATAAACATTACCATCCTTATATTAATTTCCTAGTTTTTTTTTTCTTTTTTTTTTTCCTTGTTTCCTTTATATTTTCTGCATTTCCTGATGTTTTGAAAGATGTTTCCCACGAGCAGTTGCTACATTTGACAACGATGGTGTGATAGAAACCCTGCTTTGAATACTTTGATTCTTCATTTAGCCTACAGAACATCGTAAATTTACAGCATTCTACACATCCTCATGCTTGCTGTTTTGCTGTTCTCAACAACATCTGGAAGTCTTCCCAGTACAGCACAAACACCAAATTAAGACTGTATGAGAGCTGTGTACTTTCTGTGCTTCTCTATTGTGCGGAATGCTGGAGAGTAACAGAGAAGGAAATGTCGAAACTGTCCTCTTTCCACACAATCTGCCTAAGGAAAATTCTCCGAATCTTTTGGCCAAACACCATCAGCAACCAAGAACTACTTATTCGGAGTAATCGGGAGGACATGCACACCATCATAGCTGGCAGACGCTGGAGTTGGGTTGGCCACGTCTTCAGAAGGGACCCTGATACCATCACAAGAACAGCTATGCTATGGACCTACGAGAGAAAGCGAAAGAGAGGCCGACAAAAAACAACTTGGCGGAGAACTGTGGAAGCCGAGATGCAAAGAATGAACCAGAGTTGAGGCACTGTACCAAGGATGGCCACCGACCGAGCAAAGTGGAATCAATTTGTTGCTGCCCTACAAGACGCCACTAGGCGTGATGGCCACTGACTGCTTTGACGGTTAGCGGTTATGGATCAAAGAAGAAGAAGAAGAAGAAGATGCTTGCTGTTATGAAGTTATTCAAGTGCTCCTTACTCATGAGAATAAAGGCATTATTTGTTTGTCCATCTTTTTCATGTGTTGAGAGGGTACTTTTCTTAAATTTCTTCACAGCTGATGGTGCAGTTTCATTATCGATAACAGGTGCTTCATTATTTTTTTTAATTTGCTACCACTAATAACTGTGTGCTGATTGCCAAGAAATGCACGTTTTCTCGACTTTCTATTCTTTTTTTTCATTTTCTTTTTTTTTTGGTCACCCATAGTGTTCTTGCTAAATTGATTTATACAGCTTACCAAAATAAAGTAACTTTTTCACTCAGACAGGTGAAACAGGAATGGTTGAGCATGATAGAATTGATATTTCAATGCAAATGTTGATAGAAAAAGGAAGGGAACACAGACGTCATGGAGAGTAATGTGCGTTCCCATAAATGGTTCTCAGGTGTTTTTTTTTGGTACAGAAAAGTTTTGGAATGATTATCAATTCATCTTTTAAGTGTCGGAATCATAATGTTTGCAGAGAAAGGGGTTCGTAACCAGGGGTAAACAATGCGTTGTCAAGGAAAATTATATCACCCCCTTGTCACTTATCCCTTAAAAAGTAAAAAAACTATGCATCACTGAACAATATAAACCTATGTATTGTGGAGAGAAATGGTTTGGCTTAATACAAACATAAATAAAAAAGAGTGAAGTTTTTCATCAAATTTAATGAAATCCTACCCAACGGCTACCTTAATTGAAAATAGGAAAGTACAGCTAAACCCTGAAGGACTCCATCTTGGCACCCACGACCAAGAGACAGAACTAACCCCGAAGAACTTCGCTTGACATCCAAGACCGGAGAGGCATGACTTGTCTCCGACAGGCTCCCTCTTGACCTTCAATACCAAAAGAGACAAAACTTCCAGAGAGAAAGAAATACAAAACGGGAGTTTCAGTATCGGGTTGGAACGAGTGTTCTTGTCTTTGTCGTATGCCACACGCGCGTGTGTGTCGCGAGGAACGGTGGTTAAATATGTGTTTCTTTCTTTTCCTTTAATATTTTGCTATGAATTAATTTACGTCCATGCGTTTGATCTGAAGTACGAGTATATTTACAGTATTTAAACATTTCTTATAAACTTCATGGTACGCTCTGAAAAGCTGCATGCTGCTGATCGTTAATCTACTGCCAAAACACTGCAGTTAACGGACCAGTGGTGAGTTTGCTACAACTTCGTTTTATAAAACGCGCTGATCCATAGCCCTTTATTCGAGAACGACAAACCACTGCTCTCCTCATTCGAAAAACAGGTAAGATCTACAGAATTCTTTAGAACATTCCGAAATCCTGCAAAGTGCCTTGTATAAACAGTACCCGTATTCCTGAAGCGAAAAGGTTCATTAGCGCTTGCTTTGGTTTGTCTACACTGTTTGGTCTACGTTGACATTTTCGCAAACATACGGATCAAGCTGTTCAGTGATTCAGGTACCGAATTATAGATGAAGGAAACTGTGGATGAGTGCTGAGCACCAAGATGTTGCTTAATCGTCGCTGATCATGCGTTTGCTTTCACTTGATAACGTCTTTTAATTGAGCCTTCATTATATTCCTCACGCGCACTTTCACCTCGGGGCATATTCTTCCGCCAAATCCCAGAATCCTGTTACCTTCTGCACCGAAATGTGACCTCGTGTTAAGTGTAGCAGGCACAAGTACCATGTTAAACCACAGCTTTCAATGAATGATACGCCATGCTGGTAAAACGTCTGAAAGTAGGCCATCTTATACTTAACAACAAGTCTGCTTTTGTCATTAGAAAAATAAATCAACTAATTGATATTCCATCTGTGTATTCCAGGCGCCAGTCGACGTTGCAGATCAAACGAGCCACACAGAAGGATGCTGGCGTGTACGAGTGCAGGGCCAACAATGCTGTAGGTCAGGCCAGAAAAGACTTCACTGTTAAAGGTTGGTATGCTTTCTCACTTACGACGCCCTGGCAAAGCCTCGAATACTTAAGTCTCTAAACCTGCTGTTTTGCTGCTTTTCAAAAGAAAAAATTGGAAATGAATCGATAACGTTCTATGTATGAAGAGATATATGGCAGTCCAGTACAGGGTATTGATTGAACTTAATAGCTCATGGACAGAAGGTAGAAACAGACGTGTATGTGTGGTAAACGTTTCAGGAAAAATTGCATAACTAAAAATAAAAATATTTTAAAGACAAAACGGAGTATTAGACCTAATTAATGTATCTTGTTTAATTTAATAGTACTTCTTATTCCTTTTTCATGATTTCAATGACAAGGGCTGATGTTATATGATATTCTGTTACTTTCAACAGTTATTTAACTTACCTGAGTATGCCAGAGTGAGTCTGGTATAATCGGACATTAGCAAGACCATTTGCTCTGTCAGTGTCTGTCTTACACTTAACGTTTTATGACTTTTCTTGTTTTGCTCTGTCAGTGTCTGTCTTACTCTTAACGTGTTATGACTTTTCTTGTTTTGCTCTGTCAGTGTCTGTCTTACACTTAACGTGTTATGACTTTTCTTGTTTTCTATTGGTCCCATCCAAACATTAGAAATCGTTCAATTGCATATTATCATCATTATTATTTTCATTGTCCGCTCCCTGTGGAGCATGAATCCAACCCTGCAACTGGTCCCAGTGAAGCCTGCACTAAGCATTCACATGCTCTGGCATCAGTGGTTTCTGTAGCTATTTGTTTTACCTGGTGAGGATGCGTGGCATAGTATACAGCACACCAAATATAAATCAGTCATCAGTTTGAACATTTGTGTATGCAGTCTTTGAACAATCAGTCTTTACTGATTGGTTGACATCTGTCATTCTGTATATGTTTATAAACACACACATACACACACGCTCATATATATATGTTTATAAACACACACATACACACACGCTCATATATATATGTATCCAATTTTGTCCCGTATAGTTCCTGGGATCTGTGAGGTGACAAAGAAAGAACTGCCCTCTCTCAGACATGTCGTACGTGGCGACTAATAGTTTTTGCATCGGGCGCTGCAGTCTTATCATGTAAATTTCAGGGATGTTGTGTCGGAGTCGTGGAGTCGGTCATTTTTTAATAGAGTCGGAGTCGGTACATAGCACATGAAGGCTTTGGTGCAGCGTTCCTGTGAGTGGGGACCAGCTGAAGTGGGGGCTCAATACTTCACAGGGAGCGAAAAGAGAAGTGACGGTTATAACCAATTTTCGTTCAATTATCAATTATGGATGATATGGAAAATACGTCAGGTGGCATAGATCGCTTACAATCAAGAGGTGATGTCTTATTAGAGCAGTATTTCTTTGTATTTAGCTCGGAATTAAACATTCTATCATTTCCTTCGTCTGTTAAACATCTTATGTCTACTTAACAGTTGTATATAACATTAGTTAATATAACTCTTGTATGTATAACACCTGATAAGTCTCAACTCACAAATTAAAACTGAGCTTTCACGCGTCATAACTGGATGGGGTAGACACATGAAATAGGAGTTTGAGTTTGAAGACATAATTGAGACCCGTCAGATGTGGATGTAAAGAAGAATGAAGTGCATCTCACGGAAAGAGAAGACAAAACAAAGAGATCCTTAAAAAAGGTAGGAATGAAAATATAGATACCGGATAATAACAAAGTTAGGCTTTTAAAATAGTTTGGTCATATAAGAAACTTAACACCTTGCTGAAAACCATAATAGAAGACAGAGTTGAAGACAAATGTACAACGGCAAGACAGCCTATAAGTGGGAAGATAATATCAAGAGATGGACAGGAACAAGTCTATGAGAGAGTGCACCATCAAGACAAGGGACAGAAGTCGTTGGAGAGCCATGGCAGCCGATTGCGACGTGAAGTACCAGCTGCTCCGATTTGATCCGTACAATCAGATCTAAAGGTCTTTTATGTTTGGAGATGCGCCTTAATATAACCGATTAGGTTGAACTAAAATTTTACTTTATAAAAAAATAAATCCGTACTTAACAATTGTTTCCTTACTTCAGTTTGTAAAGGCGTTGCCTTTTTTGACCGGCCTAGTAAGGTTTTGATCATTGTACTTTTATCTTTTCCTCCCTGTGACAGTTCGCTATGACGATTCGCCCAGTTTACCTCTGAAACTCCCAGAAATGGAAAGCCAAGGTATAACTGGCACTTCCTTTCGCCTTGTGTGAACATTGACCTAAAACCCTGTAGTCTGTAGTTAACATGGTGCTAAATTCTCCACTTTTATTTGATTGATCCCCGGATAAGCATGAATTATTCTTTCTCCGTTAACCCGCATCAACTTCCGCTATTTTGTATTGTGTTTTGTGTGTCATCTTTAGGCGTGCAACTTCACTAATTCCTAATTGTTTTTTACCCCTCTCCCAAGACTGATGGCGGTTTCTCCTTACGCTTGTGAATTTCTACATCGGTTTTAAAAGTAATAATAGAGCATGCCCATTACATGTGTTAATGTAGATTTAATTTCTCTCTCTATTTCTATCTCTCGCTTTCTCTCTTTCGCTATCTCTCTCTGTCTTTCTTTATCTTTTTCTCACTCTTTTGGAGATTTGGCATGTGTAGTGACTAATTCCTTTTTGGAGTGTAATTGTTGGTCTGAAAGAGTTTCGTTGAACTAATCAAATAAGCCCTAGCATTCTGCTTCAGTGTTAGAGATCCTTCACTAAGTCATTAAAATGAAAAATCCTTCGCTCATTTGAGATCTATCTATCTATCTATCTATCTATCTATCTATCTATCTATCTATCTATCTATCTATCTATCTATCTATCTATCTATCTATCTATCTATCTATCTATCTATCTATCTATCTATCTATCTATCTATCTATCTACCTGTCTGTCTGTCTGTCTGTCTGTCTATCTATCTATCTATCTATCTATCTGTCTATCTATCTATCTATCTATCTGTCTGTCTCTCTGTCTCTATCTACCTACCTGTCTGTCTGTCTGTCTGTTCTTCCATCTGCCCAACCATCAGTCCATCTAGGCTGTATCGTTCACACACACACACACACACACACACACACACACACACACACACACTCGTGAACGTGAGTACTAATGCATTTCTTTTCGTATACCTTATCTACCTTACTCTCTCGATACAATTAATTTATCTCCTATCGCTTCGTACTTGGAAACGTTCCTGCCACCATGAAGGTAACATACCTGACTCTAAAGTAGACCTGTCCGTCAGTGAGGACATTTTTTAAATCTTACGCAGATCCTCCAAGCGATTGCCGGGTGTGTGAATCTGTTGGAAGCAGATGGCGGAGTTGAGGCTGCTGAAATAACGAATCTCATAGTGGTAGATTTAGCATCGATACTTATAAATAATGAATCTCATGGTGATAGATTTAGCATTGTTACTTCTGAAATTACGAATCTCAATGTGGCGAAATTGGCATCGATACTTTTAAAAGTTACTAATCTTGAGATATATCTAATTTTTTTTATATTTTAATTTTTTTTTTTTTTTTTATATTAAAAATAAAATTTTGCCTCGTTTTGGCGAGGCTCGTCCCGCTCAACCTAGTCGGTTATATTAGGGCGCATGTCCAAATATGAAAGACCTTTAGGTCTGTTTTATCAGTATAATGTGAGCCGCGGTAGCATAGTGGTTAGTGCACTGGCTTCCTAGTTCAGTGGTCTATGGTTCGATCCCCAGTTGAGGTGGGATTTTTTTTAGGCCACAAACGGCTCCTGGATCGACCCAGCCCCAATTGGGTACCAGAGCAACTCTGGGAAGGTTAAGGCGGCCGGCGTGATGCTGACCACAGCACCCTTAGTGTGCCGATTGGCGAGAAAATATGGGCCTAACACCATATTCCCAATATGCCTCTATGGGCGTGTAAACGGGATCCTTTTTATCAGTATAATATCTTTACTGTTGTGACTTTCATGATAATGAATTTTCTGGCAACATATTTAGAGTGAAACATTTTCGTCATGAAAGAGCAATTTAGAAACACCGCGTGAAACATCAAAATGTTATGGCTTATTTAAAAAAATAGAAAAAAACTTACTTGTTACTTTTTCAGTCCACTGTTGCCGTGTAGCGCTGTTATTGGGCCAAGAAGGTCGCATTGGCTGATGTTTCTTTTTTTTTTTTAAATAAAATTTTGCCTCGTTATTGCGAGGGGCGTTTCGTTCAACCTAGACACATGTCAGTCGGTTATATTAGGGCACACGTCCAAATATACAAGACCATATGGTCTCGTTAATGAATTTATAAATTGGCAGATGTGAGATGTTATGTTGTAGGATCTCTGTAATATTTGTCTATCAATCTATCTCTTGTTCTTCCTCATATCTCAACACCAAATCTTGTACCATCGTGGCTGCGTATTGGTTATTGATCGGATTGATTCTCTTGAGAATTTCTCATTTCCGACTTCTACCCCATGGACGGAGAGTTGGATTTTAGGAGGTATCCAGTCTATATAAGGTTAAATGATGGGGACAGTTTTATACAGATAATGAATCTTATACAAATGATGAGGCAGTTTTATACAAATGATGAGGCAGTTTTATACAAATGATGAGGCAGTTTTATACAAATGATGAGGCAGTTTTATACAAATGATGAGGCAGTTTTATACAAATGATGAGGCAGTTTTACACAAATGATGAGGCAGTTTTATACAAATGATGAGGCAGTTTTATACAAATGATGAGGTAGTTTTGCACAATTGATGAGGCAATTTCACACAAATGATGAGGCAGGTTTACACAAATTATGAGGTAGTTTTACACAATTGATGAGGTAAGTTTGCACAAATGATGAGGCAGTTTTACACAATTGATGAGGCAAGTTTACACAAATGAAGAGGCAATTTTACACAATTGATGAGGCAATTTTACACAATTGATGAGGCAAGTTTGCACAAATGATGAGGCAGTGTTACATAATTGATGAGGCAAGTTTGCACAAATGATGAGGCAGTTTTACACAATTGATGAGGGAAGTTTGCACAAATGATGAGGCAGTTTTACACAAATAATGAGGCAGTTTTACACAACAGAGAACGGAGTTTTACACAAATAATGAGGCAGTTTTACACAAATTATGAGGCAATTTTACACAACAGAGGACGTAGTTTTACACAAATAATGAGGCAGTTTTACACAACAGAGGACGTAGTTTTACACAAATAATGAGGCAGTTTTACACAACAGAGGACGTAGTTTTACATCAATAATGAGACAGTTTTACACAAATTATGAGGCAATTTTACACAACAGAGGACGTAGTTTTACACAAATAATGAGGCAGTTTTACACAAATTATGAGGCAATTTTACACAACAGAGGACGTAGTTTTACACAAATAATGGGGCAGTTTTACACAAATAAGGAGGACATTTTACACAACAGAGGACGTAGTGTTACACCAACTTGCATATGTAGCTCTGGTGCTGAAATCTGGTGGTCCCAACCTCTCCGTGCTGCCGGGCCATAATACTGGTATCTGCCACAACGTACTGCACAGAGACACTCGAGTAAAATCACCAACTGAATGGACACCGCCTTGTTGACAACTGAAACTCACAGCTCTGCAATCAAAGTATTGGCTATGTGTCAAAATTCTATTCTCTACCCACGTCTGGACACAACACGGACACAACAACCACATCATACAGACAGGTCAGATCTCTCTGACCAAACAGCACATTTACCATGGTGGTTTTACATCAGATAGGTCCTCCCAGACTATAGATTCTGAAAAATATTTTAGGTAATATGTTTCATTATTCTCAACACTTGATCTGTCTTTCCTAACCCTTGCTGGAGTTTATGTATATTGTTGGTCCCTAGACCCTGACTTGGGCGGGGGGGTCTAGAGCAAATCCCTACTTGTTTGTAAGGCTAGATTATGATATGGCAGTATCAAATCACTCGAACATTAAACAATATTCAAAATATACAAAGAAATAATTTCAATCTTACCAGATTATGAATAAAGAACACAGAAATGCTAGCAAAACTCAGCTGAGCTGCTGGCTATAGTATGGCGTCCCTGAACTTATTTCACTTTCTTTCATTTGGAAATCACCACACTTTAAAATACTGTGTCTATCATCGAACAACTATTGAGGAATGGCCCCACTTGCGCGTCTGAGCGCCGATAAAATGATTGTCTGTGGCCAATCACTGCCTAGGTTTATTTCAAATTCAAATTTCCTACCCTAAAGTCATTTCAGTCATGCTTCAGTCAAGTATGGATGTTTATCTGTTAGTCTGTCCGTCTCTACTTGTTTTTTTTCAAAAACGTACTTGATTTTTGAACCAACCTTTCTCTCCCCTCCAAAATTTTGTCGTTAAAAGTTATATTTAGACACAGCTCCCACCAATGTCCCTTCGCTTCCCTACTAAGTAGATTTGAACACCTGCGTCTCGAGGTCGTGTTTTTTTTGTGCAAATAGCGACACTTTTTATTCCATACAGTCTGTCGCTGATGTGAACAACACTGTCTTTTGTCATTATCTTCAATATTATCTATCCGTCTGTAAAATTAAGAACATATTAGTTCACTGCTCAGAATGGGCCATCCGGCCAGCTAATTTTTATATTCCTAACATTAATATTACGAAAAAGTTACTTTTTAATTTTTTGTAATATTCCAAACATCTGCGTTCTGCCGCTGAATTCAAATCAAAGGCTTGGTATCGCAAAAGCGACCAATAAATGACTGTGGCGTAACATATCCAAGGTCCCTTCTGTCGAGTTCCTTACTTTATGTCAACTTGGGAAACGTGACTTTTCTCCGTTTCCCCCCCAATTGCGTCTCCTTAGCCTTTCTAGTCTCACGCAATCTTTCCAGTCATATTTTTTCCTTTTTATCCGCCGTTCCCCTCCTGTCTAGCAAGTCAATTTTTATGGAGGGTGATGACCCGCGGTCTGGGCGATCATGTACTATCAGCAGCCTCCGCATTATGTTTTTATCCTTACATGTTATCTTTGGAGGTATTTTACCGTTGTATCTCTGTCAATTTCACTACACATCTCCCCACTTGAAAACATGCCTAGGGCAAGTTCCAAAACCAGCGATACACATAGGTAAAATTACTCCTCACGTCTGCCACTACTCTAATTTTGATCACAGGGGTGCCGACTGAGGAAATCTGCACCGACATGTTTGAGAATAGGCTTGCTAGTGAGTTTTTCCTTTAACTCTTGGAACGCTAGTTCACATTGTGCAGTCCAAATAATTTTATCTGGAAGTCCCTTGCGAGTCAGATCAGTCAGAGGAGCACAAATAGCGTTAAAATTCTTGATGTATTTCTGATAAAATCCGCATAACGACACAAATGATCGCACGTCCTTTTTTGTTTGCGGCCTAGGTGGTCTCTGCAGTTTTTCCAAGTTCTTAGGATCAGGGGTCATATTACCCTGATATACAGTGTGTCCCAAGAATTCCAACTCTTTGCATCCAATACAACATTTTGTTGGCCTAGCAGTTAAGTTCGCCCCGAAGTCTATCAAACAACATCTCCAGAGCTTCAATGTGTTCTTCAAATGTCTCTGTGGCGACGAGAATATCATCCATGAAATTCGTGATACATGGGTTTTTTTTCAGGGGATCCAACAATTTGCGCATCATCCTTGAAAATACACTCGGAGCATTTTTCAGTCCGAATGGTAGCATATTGAATTCATAATGTCCATCCGAAGTGCTAAAAGCCACATAAGGTCTCACTTCAGGCTTCACTGGGATCTGGTAATAGCCTTTACTAAGATCCACCTTTGAAAAGTATTTTGCCTTGTTCAGTCTGGCAAATAACTGTTTTGTGTCTGGTAATGGATCCACTTGTCCTTCTGTGACAGCATTCAGTTTCCTGTAATCTATGCACAGTCTGTGTTCCCCAGACGGTTTTCTCAACAAAACGACACTAGAACTAAAAGATGATTCACTGTGCGAAATAATCCCCTCCTTCAACAAATAATCTATTTCTTCCTTCAATGCCTTCTCCTTCGCGAACGGAATAGAATAGGCTCTCATACAGATTGGGTTTGAGTCTACCAGTTTCATGTCATACTGTAGCAAATTTGTATGGCCTGGTTTATCTGTTAATACATCTCTCTCCCCCTCCAGAACCTGTTGAACTCTCTCCCTCTGGTTTTTAGTCAGGTGCTTACTGACTTTTACCTGTGCTGCGGTTTCACAAGGATGTAATGGGTATTCATGTGAGGTGAGTGGTTCTTTTTGCATCTGGGTTGCAAAAGCCAAGGTCAATAAGGGGGTGCTTTCCTGGAGTGGTCTGTCCAGATCCTTCTTTAACAGGTTTACATGATAAACTTTCTCCTTCCCCTTTTTGTCAATTTTATAGTTTGTTCTAGACACCTTCTCTAGAACCGTATATGGACCTTGCCAACCAATTTGTAATTTATTCTGGCTTCCGGGTAGTAGAAGCAGCACCTTCTCTCCGACTGCCAGTTCCCTGTCCTTTGCCTTCCTATTAAAATATGCTGCATGTTTCTTCCTGGCCTGCTTCAAATTATCATTTGCCAGTTTCCATCCAGCTTTCAAACGAGTGGTCAGTTCGTTCACGTATTGATACGATGAGGTAACAGTCTCTTCCGCCTTCTCATCTGTCCAGGTCCTTAATAAAGCTTCTAATGGACCTTTTATTGGCCTCCCAAATAGCAGAGATGCGGGAGCCATCCCGGTTTGAACTATGTGGTACCTCCCGGTTACTACCGAGTTACGAAAACAATGCGGCGGGCAGGGGGAATTGATCCCACAGATACCATGTTTTTTTCTGGGGTGTGACCAGCTTTCTCAGGATAGAAATGATTGCAGTACCCCCGTTGAACTCTCTCTCTCACCTGGCCGTACGAGACCCCTTCCGACCTTTGGATGGTACGGACTACAATGAAAGTGTCTGGCTTGAAATAGCTTAAAAACTTCTTCCGTTAGTTTTCCCCTTGAACTGAGAACCATTATCCGTCAAGATTTGATGCGGGAATCCTAATCGGGTAAATATTGTAAGTAGTGCCTCTGCTACATGTTTTGAATCAATTGATGGCAGGGCTACCGCCTCTCCCCACATAGAACAAGTGTCCACCAGAGTACGGATGTAACTGTTCCTCCTCTTGGTCCGAGTGAGAGGTCCTACAATATCCACTGCAACCCTCTCAAAAGGTGTTCCCACTATGGGCATTTCCCCTAGAGTTGCAGGAGCAGTCCAGTGCTTTGGAGCTACCCTTTGACATTCTGGGCAGGATTTGACATATCTTTTTCATATCCTCCGTTATCCCTGGCCAGAAGTAATGACAAGCTATATACGCTGTCCTGTGGCGCTGATCCCCATGTGACCACTGAAGGGAATCGCATGCCCGAGTTCCATCACACTTTATCTCTATATGAAGTGGGAAGAAACCAGCTGGTTGTGACCATTTGTTCCAGTTTCCGGCCTTCCTGTATAAGAGTTTGTTTCTTCATGATAAATATTCCCCCTTGCTCGGAGGTGTGTGGCATTTGGGCAATTTTTTAAAACATGGCTTGAGTGTCCTATCCTCAGCCTGCGCCTTCCTCATCTCCTCTGGATGAGCATTTATAGGGTCACCTTCTTCCTCCTTCTTCTGTGACCTGGTCTGCACTGTCGCCCTGATCACAGGTTTCTCGGGATTCCCCAAGAAGACGTATCTACACCCCAATATCAGAGGGTAGATTGGTTCATCTATCACTGCTGCTCTGATTTCTCCTTCCACATAGCGAGTTTTCACCGTTATCCTTGCGATGGGAAGTGTCATGAGTGGTATGTCCTTAGTCGCCCCTTGTATTTCCACTGTTTCTGTGGTATACTGACTTGGGTCCACTAGGCTAGACTTCACAACTGAATCATAATCCAAACCTGTATCATAAAAGCACCTTATGGTGACCCCATTACAAATAACATCCTCACAAACTGGGGGGTGATAAGGTTCCTGTTGTCCATTAGGATTAACCTTTAATCTTTGCGTCCCCGACTGCATTGCAGCAATGTTTGAAGGTTTCCTTCTACAAAATTCGGTGTTATGGTTATCCTTCTTGCACCATTTACACCATCTTTTTCCTTGGTTCAACGGTTTTCTTTCATTGAACTTTTGGTCATTGAACTGTGAGTTTCTGTCGCGAAAGTCATTTCTTGGCCGCTCAAAGTTTGTCCTACCTTTATTTCCCTGCTCTCTATTATCAAATTTATTAAATTGCTGTGGAGCTTTAAAATTGTCTATGTGCTTCTTTTTAGCACCACTTACCTCTGCCTGAGCTGCCTGATACCTCTCAGCAACATTTAAAATTTCCCCCAACTTCTCTGCACCTTGTTCCATGAGAAATTTTTTCATGTCTGGAGCCATGGACTCTCTCAATTGCTCAATCATGATCATTTCTTTAAGATCTTGGGTCTTCCCCAGAGCCGTCCATTTCTCCAAATAGGTTTCTAGTCTAGCAGAGAATTGGTGGTATGTCTCCCCAGACAACAGTTTGGCGTTTCTAAATTTCTTACGATAAAATTCACCATTCTTCTCGTACCTTAATAACAAAGCCTGCTTTAACATGTCATAATTGTCTTGGTCTTCCCTGTTCATTTTGGCAAATACTTCATAAGAAGTACCCCTCAATCCCTGTGATAGCTTTAAACTCCACCTCTCTCTCTCTAACCCATATGTAGTAGCTAATAACTCAAAACGTCCTAGGTACCCCTCTATGTCATCGTCTTTTTCGACAAAATGGTCTAAATGAAACCCCATAGCTGAGTTTGAGGCTCCCAGACTGGGCGTAGCATCTGAGGCAAAAGGGCTGGCACCATTTTCAGGAGCCGGGCCTTGTAATTCCAGCTCCCTTAGTCGTAATTCGTGCTCCCTCTGCAACCTTCTATCTTCTGCCTCCCTTTCGGCAGTCAACCTTTTTTTTTCTGCCTCCCTTTGCTGTCGTTTTTCTTCTGCCTCCCTTTGCTGTCGTTTTTCTTCTGCCTCCCTTTGCTGTCGTTTTTCTTCTGCCTCAATCTGCAGCCTCTTAATTTCGCTATCAGCCTCAATTTTGTAACCTCTTCTCTTCAGCTACCTTTCTATCTTCCCTTTCAATATATTTAGTTACCCATCACATTCAGAAGTTGGCCGTTACGACATATTGAATTAAAATTGATCCATCATCCATTCCCATCTCCTTTGCGGTCAGCAAAAAAAAAAAACAGCACAGCAGCTGATCGGATATTTTGCTAGCTCCGCCATACTTTTCAGACAATATAATAATATACAAGCTAAAATCTCCCGCCTAACTCTCAGTAAATACACTAAGTACAAAATCTTATGACTACTTAGTCACCCTATACTAATACCAATTCTAACTAACCAGTTAACTAATTAATTATTACTGGCTGTGAAGATTCACCAACTTTTATCTGCAGGGACACTTTTAATTTTAAAGGGAATTTTACAATTTATTTCCCTACTCTTATTTCACCCACCAGGAGATCCTAATATTACTGTTGGGCTAATTATCCCTGGACAAGACCCCAATGTATGTAGTGGGTTTGATGGTATTGTATGATGGTGATATTACTAAATGTAATGTATGAGGCCAGCTGTGAAGGCTCCTGAGATAAAATGTAGTTGTGAATTGGCAGAAGGCCTTTCTTGCTACCACTACGACCTCACACTCAATTTTTTTTCTTAATGAATGTAGCTATGTAAAATGTCTAGGGTAATGATATGTAATGTGGTGTGATAGTTATAGATACACCCACAGATATTTAAGCAGACTAATAATATTTAACAAATATTATAATACACTGAACTAACTCACGTGTGTAAAATTTTTGATAGAATTATATTACATTTATTTGTTCTGGATCAAGTTTATGTTGACCAGAACTTTTTTTTAAAAAAAAAAGGATTTAAAAATTATGAAAGAATTGCATGGAATGTGAGGTGTTTACATAATAAATGCAAGAGTGTACAATCGCATAAATAAGTTACTAGATTCTTTTCACTTTTAGTTTTTATTAAAATGTTCTAGTAGTCATCTACTTGGGAGGATAGTTAATGCTTGTGCTGTTGGGGTGGCCCATCACACCTGTCTATATTGACTACACAGTGTCCAGTAAATTGCAGGAATTTTATGGGGTATTAGTAACTAAAAGGCGTTGGTGAACTTCCAGCAGACCAGAGGCTCACTCAACTTGCATATGTAGCTCTGGTGCTGAAATCTGGTGGTCGAACCTCTCCGTGCTGGCGGGAAATAATAGTGGTCTCTGTCACAACGTACTGCACAGATACACTCGAGTAAAATCACCAACTGAATGGACACCGCCTTGTTGACAACTGAAACTCACAGCTCTGCAATCAAAGTATGGGCCATGTGTCAAAATCTATTCTCTACCCACGTCTGGACACAACACTGACACAACAACCACATCATACAGACAGGTCAGATCTCTCTGACCAAACAGCACATTTAGCATGGTGGTTTTACATCAGATAGATCCTCCCAGACTATAGATTCTGAAAAATATTTATTAGTTTTCTGCCCTAAAAGAGGATAGGTAATATGTTTCATTATTCTCAACACTTGATCTGTCTTTCCTAACCCTTGCTGGAGTTTATGTATATTGTTGGTCCCTAGACCCTGACTTGGGCGGGGGGTCTAGAGCAAATCCCTACTTGTTTGTAAGGCTAGATTATGATATGGCAGTATCAAATCACTCGAACATTAAACAATATTCAAAATATACAAAGAAATAATTTCAATCTTACCAGATTATGAATAAAGAACACAGAAATGCTAGCAAAACTCAGCTGAGCTGCTGGCTATAGTATGGCGTCCCTGAACTTATTTCACTTTCTTTCATTTGGAAATCACCACACTTTAAAATACTGTGTCTATCATCGAACAACTATTGAGGAATGGCCCCACTTGCGCGTCTGAGCGCCGATAAAATGATTGTCTGTGGCCAATCACTGCCTAGGTTTATTTCAAATTCAAATTTCCTACCCTAAAGTCATTTCAGTCATGCTTCAGTCAAGTATGGATGTTTATCTGTTAGTCTGTCCGTCTCTACTTGTTTTTTTTTTTTTCAAAAACGTACTTGATTTTTGAACCAACCTTTCTCTCCCCTCCAAAATTTTGTCGTTAAAAAGTTATATTTAGACACAGCTCCCACCAATGTCCCTTCGCTTCCCTACTAAGTAGATTTTGAACATCCCCCCCCCCCCACCCCCCCCCCCCCCCCACCCCCCCCCCCCCCCCCCCCTCCCCCCCCAAAAAAATCCCCCCCCACCCCCCCCCCCTCCCCCCCACCCCACCCTCCCGCGTCAGCCCCCCCCCCCCACCCCCCCACCCACCCACACCCCCACCCCCACCCCCCCGCCGCCCCCCCCACCACCCCCCCCACCACCCCCCCCCACCCCCCCCCCCACCCCCCCCCACCCACCCCCCCCCCCCCCTGACCCCCCCACCCCGTGTCCCCTTTTAAAAGGATGTGTTCCCTGCCCCTTTGTTTATTCCCCCACCCCCCCCCCTTCCCCCTTGTTTGTTTTTTACATTGCCCAATCCCCCTCCCCCCTTCCACGACCCCCCCTATTCCAGTTGTCCTCCCCCCTGTTAGGGGCTCCCCCCCCCACCCGACCCACCTTCCCCCCCAACTACACTCCCCACCCAATTTTTATCCGCAGATACTCAAATTAAGGAATACAAAAAAGCAGAGGCTCTTTCATTGCAATGGGAATTTTTATGGTGAAAGATGAACCCGTCGCGTCTGGGGCGATTCATGGTAATATAAGAATCTTCAACTCAAAATGTGAAGTCAGTCCTATTGTATGGCTCTGAGAATGGAAGGATAGTGTCCCCGATTGCCATATCTGTCAAAGTTCACTACAGCAGTTTTTACACAAATTATGAAGGCAATGTTACACATAAACAGAGGACTGGGAGGTGAGTTTTACACAAATAATGAGGCAGTTTTACACAACAGAGGACGTAGTTTTACACAAATAATGAGACAGTTTTACACAACAGAGGACGTAGTTTTACACAACAGAGGACGTTGTTTTACTCAAATAATGAGGCAGTTTTACACAAATAAGGAGGACATTTTACACAAATGATGAGGCAGTTTTACACAATTGAGGACGCAGTTTTACACAGATGAGGAGACAGTTTTCCACAGATGAGGAGGCTGTTTTACACAATTACACAGGGACACAATTGCCAGGAGGGAGGATGATTGTACTGATAAGGATGCTGACAGTTTTTAGGAACAGAATGAGGCAGTTATACACTTGATTTGAGGAGAGTCTAGTTCTGGAAATACACAGGGAAAGATGAGGAGGCAGTTTTACACAAATGAGGAGGCAGTTTTATATAAATGAGGAGGCAGTTTTACACAAATGATGAGGCAGTTTTACATAAATGAAGAGGCAGTTTTACACAGATGAGGAGGCAGTTTTACACTGATGAAGAGGCAGTTTTACATAAAAGAGGAGGCAGTTTTACACAAATGATGAGGCAGTTTTACATAAATGAAGAGGCAGTTTTAAACAGATGAACAGGCAGTTTTACACAGATGAGGAGTCAGTTTTACACAAATGAAGAGGCAATTTTACACAGATGAAGAGGCAATTTTACACAAATGAGGAGGCAGTTTTGCACTGATGAAGAGGCAATTTTACACAGATGAAGACGCAGTTTTACACTGATGAAGAGGCAGTTTTACGCAGATGAGGAGGCAGTTTTACACAGATGAGGAGGCAGTTTTACACAGATGAGGAGGCAGTTTTACACAGATGAGGAGGCAGTTTTACACAGATGAGGAGGCAGTTTTACACAGATGAGGAGGCAGTTTTACACAATTGTACTGGAAAATAAATGAGTTAAAATCTAACATCACCCACTCTTCAACTCCCCAAAGAACTTACGCCAAGTCTTCCTCTCACGTGCCATCAGCTCAATCTATTTCCATGTCTTCCTCATGCCTTTCATTTCTGTCTCCACTTCTCTTCTCCATGCAATCTTCTCTATTTCTCTTGTTTTATATCCTACAATCTTCTCTATTTCTCTTGTTTTATATCCTACAATCTTCTCTATTTCTCTTGTTTTATATCCTACAATCTTCTCTATTTCTCTTGTTTTATATCCTACAATCTTCTCTATTTCTCTTGTTTTATATCCTACAATCTTCTCTATTTCTCTTGTTTTATATCCTACAATCTTCTCTATTTCTCTTGTTTTATATCCTACAATCTTCTCTATTTCTCTTGTTTTATATCCTACAATCTTCTCTATTTCTCTTGTTTTATATCATGCAATCTTCTCTATTTCTCTTGTTTTATATCCTGCAATCTTCTCTATTTCTCTTGTTTTATATCCTGCAATCTTCTCTATTTCTCTTGTTTTATATCCTGCAATCTTCTCTATTTCTCTTGTTTTATATCCTACAATCTTCTCTATTTCTCTTGTTTTATATCCTGCAATCTTCTCTATTTCTCTTGTTTTATATCCTGCAATCTTCTCTATTTCTCTTGTTTTATATCCTGGAATTACAGAACAAAGACTGTTTTATTATGGCATCAACAGAAAACTAGCATACTTCTATCATACGTGGCAAAAAAAAAAACACATACATGCACACACATGAACATGCACACACATGAAGAAAGAAGGAACTAGAACACAAAAATCATACATTTTATCATGGCTTCCAGATATTTATTCCCCCCTCACCCCTTTAAACGTATTCCTGTGTGTTGCATCGCGAAAGCGAAATTGAACTCCCACAAAATAGAAGCACGCAGGCATTTCAATATTTTCTTGGTGCATTGACCATTGGCCATTAGTCATGATTATGTTAATTACAAAGAGCCAATGGAAAGGACAGGAATGAATTGACCAATGAGGGCCGTCATCAGGACATGCAGCTGAAACTGCGCAACATAATTATCCAACCTCCTTTTTTCCCTGTCAGTTTTGGCGCGTTACTTGCTCGTAAAATAGAACAGCCTGTGATGGGTTCAGTGACTAATGTAATAAATACTGCGTGGTGTTTAGCTGGGCCATATGTTGTAACACAGCCCATTTCACAGCAAGGCGATGTTATCGTTTGGTTAGACCTTGATGGAATCTCCGGAGCGCTTATTACTTCTCTTACGTGTGTGTTGTCTAGAATCTTCATGCAGTCATACTTTCATTGTCTTTATTGAGAATACCTACCATTTACCAATTTTCCTTATTTGTTTAGAACTGACAGTCCTCGGGTTCCCCTCTGTTTATTTATGTGTATGAAGATTAGTGGGCAGTGGCGGTTTTACACTGAGGCCCTACTCAAGCGCGAACTATCGAGGCTCCTTTTTAAATAAATCTCTGTTGTGTCGACAAGCATATATTTGTGCGCTAGGCCCTAGGCAGTGTCGGCCTTAAAAATTCCGGGGCCTGATATGGATCATTCTGGTGGGGGCCCGCTGGACTAGATTATAGTTTTGTTGTAACACGCTTAATGTCAAAATATAGCTAATGATTACAGACGCTGTTTTTTTTTTTTGGGGGGGGGGGGGGGGAATACAATGCAAAAGAATATATTCCTGATATCTAATCTGAAATAAGCTTCGTTCCTTATTACTATCCTCTACATCCCAGGGTAGAAGAGGAACGACTAAGCAAGAGGAAAGCAAGTCCTCATTGCTTTCAAAGCTGGAGGTGGGAACCCGAATGTTGGGCCCACCTTTGAGTGCGGGACCAGATTGGGTCAAATAGGTTAAATCAGCCTACGGCCTTCAATAGCTCGAGGAAAGAACATGGGTGCCTAAAACAACTTCTGTTATTAGGTATGTTAGACCGTATATTACTAACTCCCGTGTATCCGTTCTTTTTTTAGAGGGACAGATACGAGATCTGAGTTTTTTCCTCCTTCTAAATGCGAAACATGCTCCGTTTTTCATCTACTCGGAGTCCACGTGTTCAAGTCGCGCGCTATTTCCAAACTGTGGGGTTTTCCTTCAGCCACACGGGTTAACCAGTTCGTCTGGCTCTTGGCTCCAGTGTTAAACCCGACGGGAGTTAGGTTAAGTATGTATGTTGTGGTAAGGATATCCGCTCCTCAGTTTCACTCAATTTGCGGGCTTCCAGTGATGACAGTTATTGTTTTTGCATAATATTCTGTTACTCGTTATCTCAATCCCTGTTTCATGTTAGCACGATCCCCCCTGTCTCATCGTCTTCACGTGACTATTTCCTTGGATTAAGTTATCCCCCTCCTCTATTTGTTTTCGGCGCGTGTGCCAATCCTGTATCCCAGTACACCCCACGTCTTGATGCTTACTTAAATGATTGAATAATTACAGAAGCTCGTCTGATCCTCCAAGGTCTCAATTAGGTAGATCTGTTTGGTTTTCCTGGTTACGGTTTTTTATTTAATTCTAAGACCTCACCCACTCCCTCCGGAGGATTTAGAAACAAAAAATAAATAAATAAAGCCATCACAAGTGAAATAATACGAAGACACTTCCATTCGGGAAAGGGTGTGAAAGGCAGGCCTGGAACCAGTGGGGTAACTATAAAGTAAGAAGCCCCGGACACGAACTAAGTGGGCTCTCAATATATGAGGGGCTCAAACACTATCATTTAATATACCACGTAGTTTTCTTTCGAAAAAAGTGTTAATTATTGATTTCATCATTATCGTCATTATCAGCACTCCTCAACAGCACAAGGAGCTTTACGCCTTCAACAAATGTGTGCCAGGTCATCCTGACTTATGCCATCCGCTGAAGATCCTTCCATTTCTTCTCCGTTTTGTTCATTTCTGTTTCTAGAATCTGGGGTCAAACCAGGTGGTTGTTACGCCACTGCCTGGTACCCCGCACACTGGTTGTCATCGTCGTCACCCCCTTCACGACCTACAGAGGTAGCCACTTTACAGAATAAATAAAAGTTTGTTCTGCACAGAAAGAACCACTCTGTCGCTGACACTACTAGTTACAACCGCGAATGTAGCATATATAAACTATTTTAAGCATGTTCTTTGTCCAGTTATCGCTCTATCCGAATGGCCTGTTGAAGAGCTATGTTGTTAAGTGTACTTCGCTTAAGTCCATGAGCAGATAAGAAATTAATAAGTGACTAGTGAGCAGGGCTCTTGAGGAGTTGGGTTAAGGGGGTGTAATATTTACTGCTTTCATATTAATTATTACTGTTTGACATGGGATATCTGACAGCTAAGTTCAGATTCGAGTTTTTTTTTTTTCAAGGGGACTACGAAAAATATGTTTTCGTGATGATCTATTTCGTTGTGTTGGGTCGGAGTTGCAAAGAGGTATGGCGTCCGCGTACAATTCTCCGGGTTCGATCCTGGCACAGGGAATATAATTTATGGAATTTTATTTTTCAGAAACAGTGGGTCCTAATGATGTCATACCCCACCCTAATCTCCTGGGTAGTGAGATCGAAAGCCTAGCCTTCTGGGATAATGGCGAAAACATAGGAGGTCCTGTGTGCAAGTTGCGCACGTTAAAAATTCCTCGGCAGTTTGAAATCGTAAAGAGTAGGTCATATGGCCGTATAGGCTAATACCTTCCGCCCATATTGTCTCCTCTGATTATCCGTACTATTGCTACAGAGATGGTACAGCGGAAGCGATTACGTGTTATCACACGTGTTCGCGTACACCTCCCAGACGGATTTCTTAGACAGCCAATTAGGCTTGCTTTCCATCGATCGTGCGCGACCACCTTGTGTCAACAAAGATCGTCTCTATTAAAGGCAGTTAGACGATTTAAGTGATAAAAGTATTATCCGCTGACCTGTCTAATTAGCCGTGTAATACTAAGATTCACATGGTGATACGTAAACAAGTGTAGGGAGTGGTCAGAGCAAAAAATGTAAGTGCATAAAATATGCCAAATAATAGGACGATGAGTGAGGAAAATGAAGAAATAAGTTAATAATGCAGGAGAGAACGAAATTGATTAACTGATTTCATCACACTTCGTGTGCTTTCCTTTTTAGGTTAATGAACTTATAGTGAACTCCGTAGTGCCTCTTTAGTTTTCATTCATTCATAACCCTCCGCTCCCCAAGACGCATAGGCTTTCAACAAACACATGCCAAGTCCTCCTGTCACGTGCCATCTTCTCAAGTAGTTTTCAAAGTTACTATCTGCTTAAAGTTTGGTTTGCTTTTTTTATGCTAAAGAAATCAAAAGAGTGGTGAATTCAATTCTAAACTCTATTCTACTGTTATTCGCAGTGTGGCTATCTGGCTGCACATAATCTGTTTAGTCAGAAACCTGAATGTCCATCTCAAAGTTGTCTTTTAATCTCTCAATGATGATCCAGTTCAATATTTTCCATATTACTCATACATATTTACATATGTTCAAAAACATACATACATATCAGTCTGTTCTCATCAGCTGATTCTGTCAATCTGTGCAATGTTAGGTTCAATTTCTCTCTTTATTTTAATTTATATGAATACGTTAAAATATTTTGGCCATATACAATGACATGACACCTTGCTGAAGACCATGGTGGAAGGAAGAGGTGAAGGCAAACGTGCACCTTGTAAGTTACAAGAAGACAGCGCTATAAGTGAGAAGATAAACAAGGTTAAACTTACCTTTTAGTTACAGAAGTCGTTTCCCAAGAGTTCTGCACCTTGTAAGTTACAAGAAGACAGCGCTACAAGTGAGAAGATAACACCAAGAGTTAAAGGCAAACGTGCACCTTTTAAGTTACAAGAAGACAGCGCTACAAGTGAGAAGATAACACCAAGAGTTAAAGGCAAACGTGCACCTTGTAAGTTACAAGAAGACAGCGCTACAAGTGAGAAGATAAAACCAGGAGATGGACAAGAAAGAGTTTATCAGAGTGTACCATAAAGACAATGGACAGAAGACGGTTGAGATCTGTTGTAGCCGATCTTAAGTTGTACCGGTGGTAGCTGGTCATGATAAAGTACGCGAAGGAGAGAGAGAGAAAGAAAGATGTTTAACGAGTTTCCAGTTCTGATAACTTTCCAGTTTGTGCAAGTAATGGAGTTCATGGTTATGTGTGGAGTTGTGTCCACTGCTTAAGTCGGTCGTTAGCTGTCACTTGAACCACTTTTGCTGTGGGACGCGAGTCAAGTGGGCGCCGCAGCATCCGAAATATCATTAATAACGGGGTCATTGAAAAACGTGAAGTTAGTACATTGTACGAGACTGGTGTAGAGAAAACGAAGGAAAAACAGGTGCGGACCAGATAACAACTTAATGTTGGAAAGCCCGAACTGTAACTATAATGTGTCTATAAAAAAATACATGAAACTATAGACTCAGTCTTTATATTAACATATTTCATCATCATCAATCTTGCCCTGTTTGCTCCATCCTGTCAGCCGGGTTCTACCTCAATGACGTCAGCACCAAGCAATCACGTGCTCCTGTGGTGGTGGTTTCTGTAGCTATTTGTTTTACCTTATGAGGTAACCAGCCTCCATTCACAAACTCATATTACGACATGCATGAGGGATCAGTCGCCTTATTGTTTCTTTGTCTCATCAGAAACCACAGGGAACTTACATGGTGCAGTATCATATGTAACAATAAAAAGGATAAAGTAAATAAAATAGTAGATGCTTTTGAAAGGTAAGTCATTAATTCAAGTGGTCAAATTGTTGCAGAGATCTATTTGCTTATAAAAATTGTTTATATTTCTTGAAAAGTCTAGAAAATGTAGTGAATTAGAACCTGGGTTGACCATGCCAACAGACAGTGTAGCATGAAGCCACCACTACAGCTGACTGAACACCCCCCCCCCTCCCCCCCTCCAAAAAAAAGTCATTTTTACAATAGAACGACACACTCAAAACATGGGGCTTTTTGGGGTTTACCCTTTTGCAGCCAAGGTCACAAACAGGAGACAAAGGCACAAAATAGAGATAGGTTAAGAGATAAAGACGAAGGATATTACAAATAACACGTAGGAAAAAACAGATGATAAAACGAGCAACATAGGAAGATTAAAAAGAAAGGCCAAAAAGGTAATAGGAAAGGAAAGTAATACTAAATAAGCAAGTGAAAATACAGACATAGATTTTTACGAATGAATATATATATATATATATATATATATATATATATATATATATATATATATATATATATATATAGAGTTATATATACATATATATATATATATATGTATATATATATATATATATATATATACTATTTAATTGTTTAATTGGGTTTTTATTTTTCATTTCATTTTTCTTTTCGAATTATTTTTGCATTTCTGTTTGTTTCACTCTTTGCTTTGAAACTTCGTTCTTCCTGCTTCTGTTATGTCACTTGAAGTAACTAGCTTGACATGGTTGGGGTTCCAACCCCTATAAACAAACCTCATTTTAACCACACCTGATTAGAACAGTAAGCCTATTCTGTCTTGACTTAATCGTAGCCCCCCGGAAACTACTAGCGACAACCGTTGTTGAATTTGCTAAAAATAATCGTAGTTCATTGACCTGTGCATACAAATAAAATCGTATCCGAAGACGCACAATAAACCAATCATTACTCCACTTGTCGAAATCTGATAAACATTCCCTTTCGGTCAGATAGTTTCTCTTTCATACTCCAATATCGCTGTAAATAGTTTTTCTTTTTGATATCAAACATATTTCGTTTTCTCCATATCTCGTTTATGATTTCCGCGGCGCCACAGACCTGTTCGCGACTTTAATTTGTTTCGCACTTCTAGTTCCTAACACCTATCTTTTACTTACTATCATTCTTCTTCTTCTTCTTCCTCGTTCGTCCTGAAAAGGACGTTGGTTGCGTTGTGTCTGTTTACGCCTAAGCTGTGATATCTGCACCTTTCGGTCGACTGTCACAAAGTTACCCCTGTGAGGGTAACCAAAGAGAGTTATCTGTGAGGTGCCGGCTTTTCAATGGCTCAGATTCGCCTGGCACCCGGTTGAAGATGAGCAGCAGGAGTGGAGAAGGTGAATATAAGACTTTGGGATGAATTCCCAGCATATAGCCCCAGTGATTCTGGATCTCGTGACATATACCTCCTACCACTCTATCTCCCCCTCTATATACTAACGAGCCCCCACTCCCCTATTACACTGAGTGAACAGAAGAGAAAGAGAAGAAGAACAGTATGTCTCTTTCGCACACTTTCGTTCCTTCTCTATATATGTGATAACGTGTGTTGGTAAACACAACTACAACATTTATTAATGTTCTGAAATATAACAACATTCAATTACACTGATACAAATGCAACTAGAAATAACATTAACTATCCCTGTGAAGAAAGATATTAGTTAATGCAAAATACACAAATGAATCTAAAGTCTACCCTATGTGATGATGATGAATTTAAGTAACTCCTAAATACTAACAAAAAGGATATCTTGTGTTTCTTGGTCTCTTGCTAACTGTCAATAAACTCTGGTTGTGTTTGAAACACAATGGACAAGTCCTTTGTCTGCCTACAATAACATTTGGACGGTTTCACTCGATTTCGCCAGGTGTCCACGGCTTGTATTTTTGTGTCTTTCACAATGCCTGTGTTGACAGTGTCCCGAGCGTGCTAGGTGTCTTATTCAGGGGTGAGGTTGAACACAATGTTAGGCGGGTGAGACTTCGTCTGTTATGCAGATGTCCTTTTGTTGTCTTGGTATTTTGCTTATGTGGTGACGATGATGGAAATATGTTGTATATTCGTATTTGTTGGTGCATCAATTGTACAGGGAGAATCTGTCCATTACTGCATGTAATTTAGGATCTCGATAAATTTGGTAGGCACTGGGGTTACAAAATCTCCCGTCTGCTCTTGCAGCTTTTGATCATAGTTTCTCAAAGGCACTTGTTGTAAAAAAATCATCCGTTGGCGACTGCCACTTCAGATCATTAAATTTCTCAAAGGCACTTGTAAAAATCATCCGTTGGCGACTGCCACTTCAGATCATTAAATTTCACGTGGACAGCTATTTAGAAATGCGCGCAATCCTTCTGGGTATTTTCTGCTTTCTTTTTGGGTGGGTAGTCGATGATAGAAAGACCCTTCACCGCCTGGTAAATTCCTTTCTGACCCCCGTGGAGTATTGATACGTTGTTGCCCCTAACTACGTGTGAGATCCGTGTCGCCGCAGTATCTCGGTCGGCCCTACTCTAAGCTTGTCCTGTGATTTAACGGCAACCACGTAGTAGGCTAAGGATGAGTATCTCAAAATGGTCCCTGTCTCTACCACTGTGATGGATAAAATAATGAACCCTTTGTAAGTAAATCCCGTAAACTATGCTACGCCTGTAGTGTCCTTGTAATGTGAAATCTTAGGCACTAATAAGAAAGGGCTGCTGTGCGGTGGTAGTTTACTGCACGTTTTAACATGTAATGTAAGAGGCAAAATAAAAGTGTCCTTGTATTTACTTCGTTATAGTTACTGGAAACTGTGCAATCTTATAAATATAATCATTCTCTGCATTGGCGTTTATTGCAACCTGTACTTATTAGTGTGAAATATAATATTATAATAAACGTGACTGGTATTTACAGTGTTATATTTATGGAAAATATGTATATATTATCTGAATGAAGTTAAGACATAATAATGATAAAGTACACAAGTATATATTAACACTAACCTTGGTGTCCCTATACGAATTTCACTGACACAATGTCGTTGATTCTACTTTCTCGTGAAATCTAGAAACCCCAACGTTCGTGGATGGCTGAATGGTTTATTCTCTTACCAATGTGCCAAGCAATGAATATAGTTGGGTTCTATATAATCGTCTGGATCGCCCTAGGCTGCGATTTTTTCGGGTTCGCTTCCTGTGTCATGTGAAAATTTCCGTTTGTTTTCCTAAAGTCCGACATTCCCGTCCGGCCTCAAACTGTGTAAAATTTCCTGTATTAAATTTTGCCTCATGGTCTCGCTCTCATATTTTGCTTATCCGAGACAACTTGTCTGCGTTCGATTCGTCTTTTGGGGCACGTACAGTGTTTGTTCTTACATCGTTATAATTTCGTATTCATACTGCTCAGACATGTTGTCCCGTTGGCTCAGACTTTCAGGTTGGTTGTAGCTTGAACGACTCGGACCACATATACGTCATTGTAAAATTACTTGGCCTTCTGTCGCCGACTGCACATTATGTTTCTATTAGCTACTAGCCAAAATACTAATTGGGTATTACTGGCTTTTTGTGTTAAACACACCCGCGACGCGTCCGGCGATAGAGGACGAGTCCTGTTTAATGTAATGTCTCCCTGTTGGGCGACATTTATGACTTTTACAGGTGAAGGGGAGTTATTACGTTTACAAGGACTCACGCCGAGCGATTGGCTATTGTTATTGGTCAGACATTCCTTGGTAAAATTGGTTCAATTTTCGCCACGACTGGATGAAAAACGATGTCTGATGCCGACAAGTTCAGTATAGACAAGTCGAAATACATCACTCATTCAGAGTGAGAAATTTACCGACAAAATATTACCATTAGGTTATTTAGGAATTTAATTGCAGACTTACTCGCGTCCCTAGTGACATATGTCCCCCACAGGCGAAGTCTTAGCTTGGGAAGACTGCCTGCGTTCGTCAGGATGCATTTTACATTCCCCTATTTGTCGGCTGATGTTATCTACTCGCTATCACTATCCTCCTCATCTTCCTCGTTTCCACCATCCTTCTCCTCGTTCCAAATCGTTCTCTCGCAATCTTCCTGGCAGTTGCTTCTCCTGCATCAGCTATAAATGAGCTGCTGGACTCCCTTTCCTGTTTCAATATCGTGTACCGTAGTCAAGAGTTGTCGCCCCTGCTCCGACTGAGGCGTTCGTATAGAGTGTGTTGTGATTTCCTGCACACCTGCAGACGATGACTGTCTAGCCGCATTGGCTGCAGTGCTGAGTTCGGATTTCCTTATATTCAAATGCTTTTGTGGCTGCTCGTGTCCCTGATAGTGGCCGCTTCAGTTATGTGACGTCTGGCTAAGTATCTCTTTAAGGAAGGCAGAATAATATTATATATTTCCGCAGCTGATTCTCCATTGGAATCATATCATTGGTGTCTTCGAGATGTCGAGATGCCTTCTCGGAACCATTGCGTATGGCGCCGTGCCATCCAATCAGTTAACCTGTTTCTGTTTTACTAGATGGCATAAACAGTAAAACTTTGTTTGCCTATCTCTAGCTCTCAGCGACTTAGTACCAGTTCGTATTATATTCTCCGTCATGTTGAACTGCCATCCTCTTTCTTCATCACGTAGTCTGTTTCCCTTAAACAGTGCCGCGTTCTCCTCACTTTTCCCCATGATTTGTTTGACCTGCCCCTCTCTTGGCATTCATGGAGGACCTGATCGGATAAATTGATCCATGTCCGCCTGCGATTCCCTGCCAATAGGGCGGATAATGGTGGGTGAATTCTTTGCGTAGTGATGTTATTGTCTGACCTGACCACTAGATTTCACTAGCCATGTCCCATACCTTAAGATATGGAAAGAGTCTATATTCGTGCTGGGTAACTAGGGACATGTTGCTTATACTCATATCCCGCGCTTTTCTACTTTCCTAAGGAGTTGTCCCTTGCTGTTAATAAGCATCTCCTGGTTCTGGTGGATTGTCCTCCCTTCAGTCTCTTCTTAAAACTACGGTTTCTACCGATTTTATCGTTCATTTGAGCTTGTCCTCAGCTCGTTGCGGATGGAAGTGAACCTCGTCTCCTTGTCGCTCTTCGGCGTCCTTCGCTTGTGTGTCAGCACTTGTCCTGCACTGGCAGGGCTGTGGACTCTTGATTGACGAGCTGTCTCTCCTAAACTCACCATTATTTGTAAGCCTAGAAATGACTTCGTATGTAAGGGATCATTAAAAAACTGCCGTTCGTAGTTGTCTCCCTTGACGGATATTCTGCCCTTCAATGGGAGTCCCCGGGCGATAGCCGCCATCATTGGAGGTGATCGCCGTTACCTACCTGTGAAAACTGAATTTCCCACAGTTCCATCACTCAATTGTTCATGGTCTAACCAGTCTTGAACTGAAACTGGTTTTCGAATCGAATTCCAGCCTGGAATCGAATACCTCTTCCGCTTTCTCTTTCTCTATTTGACAACGTTGCGTTTCCCGAGGGAATCCGGGCGCTAGTCGTCGCCGTCGGGGGCTAACATTTAACACAATATCACTTTTCTTTTTCCGCCCCTTTGCATTAGGGTCCTTGTAATATTTCGTTTTGCCCAGGTTTAAACCTCTTCTTTTCTTTTGAAGTGGGGGGTCCATGTCTTATTGACACTAACTGCTCTCGAAGTGTGTCTTTCTTCGCTCTGTCGAAATAAAAATAATGTTCCTCGCCCACTTCTTTCTTCTGCTAACCAATCTTTGAATCCGAACGAACGGATCGAAAGTTTGGCCCTTTTTGTCCTTATTACGTATCTATCTTGTGTGTATCTGTGCCCGTCGGAAATGGTCATAAATCAAGATATACGGTGCAACCATCTGTCCATTTATAATCTGGGGAACAGTGTTGTTGTAAACATTTCGCGCATCTGCCCTGTGCCTTGCATAAAGCGCGTACACCAAGCTGTTTCCTCTTGTGTCGCCCTTGGTGTTCTTTCCTTCTCTCTATCCGCTTAGTGTCTTTGGTCTCGCCTATCAATTATAGATAATCAGGGAGTCCCATGGGTGTTTGATGCTGCTGTATCGCCCGCAGGGCTCTACCAACACTTTCTCACTCATAATTCCTCATCTCTACATCCTTTTGAAGTGTGGTCGGGGTGGTTGCCTACTCCTGTCGGTCGTCCACCCTGTTTTTTTTTTACCCGATAATCGTATGTGTTGTTAGTACCTATTATAAAGGCACACATTTCTCTCCGTAAGTTTTATTTAAAAGTGGGTAGGATCTGACACTTTTCCTACGGTCTTGGGTTAAAGCCAGACTTTAGGCGATGTGTGCAACTGTCTATTTCCGATGGATAATAGTGAATGCCCGTTCCTGTCCCGGTTCGCTTCTTTCCACGTATGATAGAGGCGGGTGGAGTAAGAGTAATAATTGTCTCTCCTGATGTCAGGAGACAAGTGGCATGTTTTTCTTCGCGTCACTGTGATTGCCAGGTGGAAATTGTTTTGTATTCGAAGTCCCCTCTGAGCACAAGATCATATCGAAGGTACCCCGCTACGCAATTTATAGAGTGGGTTGATTCTGTGCACTCTTTAATAACTTTCCGTTATCTCTGCATCGTGGTGTTTGTCTGGAATCCATTTGATTTAACTACCGCCGGGGGTGTGATTTTTGTTTCCCCCCTCATTTCTCCGGGACCTCTTTTTGTCCTCATCATATGTTCGGGTTTCTATATACGCCCAAAGCGATGGAGAGGAGGGCAGGATTTCTCGGGCACCTCTTCACTGGTGTTTATTAGTGATTTTTCATGCGACCAATACACGGTCACGCATCATTTTTCCCTTTGCCTCTGGTTCTTGAAGGAATGGAGTTGCTGTTGAGTTTTCGCTGGTCCCTATGTGGATATGCAAAGCAAGTTGGTTTGTTCATTTTCTTCTCCTCCTGATACCGGTCACCTCGCCATTCCTCGTAAATACAGATTTCACCTGCAAGATTTCTGCGCGCGCATATTTGGTCGTAAAGTGCAAGGCTCGAAGATGGTGATGTTCGCTCGTAGGCGATATGAGATAGCTCTTGCATGCCACTTCATTGGGACCGACAAATAACCATATTTCTTGGTTCAAGAATCTTTGTGGATAGTTTCATAATGCTTTAAGCAAACATCGTTTCATCCGAAATGGTCGTGCTCTCGCTCCTCTGCCTTATTTATCTCACTAACTACTGCCTTGAATTTCTATATACTCCGGCCTCTCTCTCTCTCTCTCTCAGCTTCTATGCTTTCTAATTTCGTGGGCTTCTCTCCTCTCCTCCTTCTCCGCTGCTAATGGTCAAATCGTCTCTTGCTCTACTTCTGCTTTGCTAGTGCTTGTTTATCTTTTTCTCTCGTTTGCTCCTGCAAGTTTGTCCTTTTCTCTATTCTTTGTGCGCCCGTTAACAATTTTTTCCACAGTATTCCATAAGTTCTCCGTCTTTTTTAGTTCTCTTCTCTAGATAAATACTGAGTTCGCTTCCTGGTTAATCGCAGCGCGAAGATTTGCCTCAAAATCTGCACATGATCACCAGATCAGCTAGATTCATATGCTGCCTATCGCTACTCAAGAACATTATGTGAATGTGAAAAAACATTATTGGGCGAAGAGAAAAAAATTTGGTGCCACATGGCCAAAGAAGGGAGAAACAAAACAAATTGTTCCCCGTGTTTGCGTTCGCTATAACCCTTTTACATGCCGTACCAGGTTAAATGACCATAGTAAAGAAGAAACCTTGGCAATACGCGCATAATTCCTAAGGACTTGCTTAAGGAATACCAGTCAAAATATTCTGTGAC
Organism: Oreohelix idahoensis; assembly: GCA_024509875.1. Lineage (NCBI taxonomy): Eukaryota > Metazoa > Mollusca > Gastropoda > Stylommatophora > Oreohelicidae > Oreohelix > Oreohelix idahoensis. The sequence continues at coordinate 238,343 of JAMPIV010009750.1, forward strand.
TCATTCAACTGCCTGCCGCTACCAAGAAAACTATTACTATAAATGTTTCCGTCAGTTCTCAAAAGTGGCGTAAGGTCGCTTATCGGTCCACTTTATGTGAACAAAAGGAATACACAAATGGTTGGGTCGCTCGGTACAACAGCGTTCCGACCTTCAACATATGTCGCTCCTTTTGATCAGAGTTCCCACGTGGTACTATCCATAAAGATGCCTGAGGAAAATTTTTTAAAGATTGACAACAAATCAATATTGGTAACCAGTGGATGCAGTAATAATAAGTGCAAATTTAAATTAATACGGTAGACAATTCTTCTTAACATGTGTCAATGTCTTTCTTTTAACTATAACTACTGGAATATCTAATCTTAATATCTAATATGAATATCTAGTTATCTAATTACCATCTACATTATGTGTTCCTTCCTACTCAACCACTACCTACCACAACTGTGTAGAATAAGGCCCTAGAAACTGTAATAGACAAGACAGTGGATACTACGGTTTACTAACCAAATTTGCTCAAATCAGAAAAGAAATTATTCGCCTACTGTGTTTTAGTCAACCTTGGGCCGCTAAGTCCACCCAAGGGTATACCCTACTTTCACCAGGACGTGAACAGGCCACTATTTCTGTTCTACAGAAAGTTACGCCCTCCATGTGAGCGGTCCCCCACCCGACCAAAAGAGAGTTATCTGTGATCAGGTGCCGGCTTTTCATATGGCTCGCAGATTTGCCGTCCTGGCACCGCCCGGTTGAGAATGATCAGCAGCAGGAGTGGAGATGAGAAGGTGAATATAAAAGACTTTGGGATGAATTCCTACCAGCAATGATAGCCCCAGTGATTCTGGAACTCTCGTGACATATACCTCCTAACCACTCTATCTCCCCATATATTTATACTTACGAGGTCGGGCTCCCCACCTAATCAGCCCCTATTACACACTGAGTGGAACAGAAGAGAAAGAGAAGAAGAAAAAACAGTATGAGTCTCTTTCGCACACCCACTTTCGTTATCGGTTCCTTCTCTATATATGTGATATACGTGTGCTTGGTAAAACACAACTAGCAACATTTATTAATGTTCTGAAATGATAACAACATTCAATTACACTGATACAAACAAATGCAACTAGAAATAACATATAAACTATCCCTGTGTGAAGAAAAGATATTAGTTAATGCAAAATACACATAATGAATCTAAAGTCTACCCTAATGTGATGATGTTGATGATTTTAAGTGTAATACACTTCCTAAATACTAAACAAAAAGGTGAGATCTTGTGTTATTTCGTGGTCTGCTTTAGGCTAACTGTCAATAAACTCTGGTCCTGTTTTGAAACACAAATGGACAAGTCTCTTTGTACTGCCTACAATAACATTGGACGGGTTCACTCGATTCCCGCCAGTGTCCACACGGCTTGTATTGTTTTTTGTCTTGTTCACAAAATGCCTTGTGATTGACATTGTCCCGAGCGTCCGAGCGGTGTAATCTTATTCATCGGGTGAGGTTGAACACAATGTTATGCGGGCGGGGTGAGGACTTCGTCTGTTATGCAGATGTCCTTTTGTTGTCTTGGTATTTTGCTTATGTGGTGACCGATTGAATGGTAAAATATGAAAGTTGTATATTCGTATTTGTTGGTTGCCATCAATTGTACAGGGAGAATCCTGTCCATTACTGCATGTAATTTAGAGATCTCGATAAATTTGGGTTAGGCACTGGGTTACAAAATCTCCCGTATGCCTCTTAGCAGCTTTTTGATCTCAATAGTTTATCTAATTGCTCTTGTTGTAAAGAAATCATCCGTGTGGCGACTGGCCACTTCAGAGAATAATTAAACTTTCTCAAAGGCAATGTGTTAAGAAAATATCATTCCAGTTGGCTCGGACTGCCACTTCGGATCAATTAAATTTTCACGTGGACAGCAATTTAGAAAATGCAGGCAATACTTCTGGGTATTTTCCTGCTTTCTTTTTGGAATAGTGGGTAGTCGATTGGTTAGACAATGGACCCTTAACCGCATGGTTATAATTACCTTTCTGACCCCTGTGGAGTATTGGTTAGGTTGTTTGCCGCGTTAATTACGTGTGAGATGCGTGTCGTCGCATCAGTAATCGTCGGTCTTGACCTACTCTTGAAGCTTGTCCCTGTGAATTAATGCACAACCACGTAGTAGACTAAGGATGGAGTATATCTCAAAATGGTCCCCTGTCAATCTACCACTGTGATGGTTTAATAATAATGAACCCATTAGTTAGTTGATCCCGTAAACTATTGCTTACGGCATGTAGTGTCTTTTAGTTATGTGATCAAGTCTTATCACTATAAGAAAGGGCTGTGCGGTGTTTACTGCACGTTTTTAACATGTAATGTAAAGGCAAATAAAAGTGTCTTGTATTGTTACTTCGTATTAGTTAGTTACTGGAAACTGTTGCAAGTCTTGATAAATATGTATCATTTCTCTATGCATGGCGTTTTATCTTGCAACCTGTACTTATATATGTGAAAGTTTAATCAATATTATAATAAAACGTGACTGGTGACTTAACCTTTCACAGTGTTTATATTTATGGAAAATATGTACTTATATTATTCTGACTGAATGTTCTAGAGCATAATTTTAAGACATGTTTAAAATGATACACAAGTACTAAAAATATTGTTACGCATTTTTCCCTAAGTTCAAAAGTTTGGTATGTCCACTATACGTCCCATTTAACTGGGGGACACAATGTCTTCCCTTCTCTTTCTCTCGTGAAATCTAGAAAACCCTCAAGTTCTTGGTTGGCGGAATGGTTTCTCTTACCAATGCCAAGCAATGAATATAGTTGGGTTATATATCGTCTGGATCGCCTAGGGCGATTTTTTTTTCGGGTTTCGCTTCCTGTGTCATGTGAAAATTTCGTTTGTTTTCCCTAAAAAGTCCGACTTATTCCGTCCCTCAAAAACTGGTAAAATTTTTCCTGTATTAATTTTGCTATGGTCGCGCTCCGCCTCTCGTTTCATAGTTTTGCTTACATCCGAGACAACTTTCTGCGTTCGTCTTTTTTTGGGCACGTACAGTGTTGTTCTTCTCGTTGTATAATTTCGTTGTTTTCATACTCTTTCTTCATGGTTGTCGCAGGCTTCAGACTTTTTCATTATGTACTGAACGAACATCTCGTCTCTTCAATACTTCATTGTAAAAATTAATTGGCCCTTCGCGGTCGCCACGACTGCAACAATTATGCGTTCCTATTACTAGCTACGCAAAAATTGTACTAAATTGGGTATTTCTGGCGTTTGTGTAAACACACCCTCGCGATGTCCGTGCGCGATGGAGAGCGCGCGCGCTAATGTAAGTTGTCCATACTTCCTGTTGGGCGGACATTTATTGACTTTCTACAGGTGTAATGTTATTACGTTTTACTATTGCTGCATCTTGAGGTCCACTTACTATCAGAAGTTAAGGAATTGCTTCAGGGAATTTCAACATGCAGTTTAGCTAGAGGCGTACACGACACGTCACGGCAATAACCGCGTGGCTTGTGTTACAGTTTTCTTATATTTATACTGCTGCAGTCAGTCCTACTGTGTGACTCTGAAACACGATAAACAACAAACAACAACAGCAGCCAAGAAGTTGCAGAGTTTCAAAAATGTGGGTGTCTGCATAGAATAGAAGGATCGAAATTATACGACAAGATAACCAACGTTGAACTGATAACAAGAATCAGACATGTTATGAGTGGAACAAGAGATGAGAAGAAGACGCTGGCGATGGACTGGACACACATTGAGAAAACCTGTTGATAGCGTTGCTAGGCAATCCTGGCTCTGGAATTCCAAGTGAAAGAGAAGGGGAGAGCGGCCGAAGAACAGATGGAGAAGAGAACTGGAGACAGAGATAAACTTGATGAGGATGACGTGGAATGACCTTGAGCTGATGGCACGTGACATGAGGACTTGGGATGTGTTTGTTGATGGCACGTGACATGAGGACTTGGGATGTGTTTGTTGATGGCACGTGACATGAGGACTTGGGATGTGTTTGTTGATGGCACGTGACATGAGGACTTGGGATGTGTTTGTTGATGGCACGTGACATGAGGACTTGGGATGTGTTTGTTGATGGCACGTGACATGAGGACTTGGCATGTGTTTGTTGATGGCACGTGACATGAGGACTTGGGATGTGTTTGTTGATGGCACGTGACATGAGGACTTGGCGTGTGTTTGTTGATGGCACGTGACATGAGGACTTGGCGTGTGTTTGTTGATGGCACGTGACATGAGGACTTGGCGTGTGTTTGTTGATGGCATCTGCTCCTTGGGGAGCTAAAGGGTGTTAATTGATTGATGCCACTGCAATTGACTCATTAAACTCATCATTAAACACAGGACCCGTGGTGCCGTGATATCCTCATACCCTGATGGGACCATACCATGGTCTATATTGCCAGTAAGTGGCGATATACTCTTATATAGGTTGAGTCGTTATATAACACAATCAAAAATTGGCCCAGGAAGGCGCGGACCCTGCAGTACTGCAACAATTGGAGAGGAGATCACATCTTCTTTCAGTTCACCAAGCAAACGATACTAGGGTCTGAGATAATTATACAGAGAATTTCAAAAGCAGTAGACCACAAACTGAGGAAAAGAACAAGCAGGATTTAGAAAGAACAGAAGATGTGTAGATCACATTGGTCGCCGCAGGAACAAAAAAGAGCAGTGCTCAGAATGGCAGAGACAGCTGTACATTAATTTCGTTGATTTTGAAAAGGCTTTTGATAGTATACATAGGGGCAGTCTATGGAATATACTGAGGGCTTATGGAATTCCAAGCTGTACAGTGTCCATCATAAAAAGCCTCTATGCCAACTTTACATTGTAAGCGTTGAGGTCAGAGCAACCTTAAACTTTTGAGTGTGAAGACAGGAGTACGACAGGGATGCCCTTTATCAACCACTCTATTTTAAACCAGTCATCGACTGAGTGATTGGTCAGCTAGACACACAGAGGGCCGTCCGCAAGTCGAATTAAGATTGTGGGACTAAGTTTTTTACATTGAGAAGATCTGGTATATGCAAATGTGATTCATACTCGCAATTCTCAGTCAAAACATCCAGGACAAAAAAGGATAGATTAATAATAACTAATCTTATTAATCCCCCCCCCCCTCCCCCCCCCTCCCCCCCCCCCCTCCCCCATCCCCCCCACCCCCCCCCCCCTCCCCATCCCCCCCCCCACCCCCCCCCCCCCCCTTACCCCCCAACCCCCCACCCCTCTCTACCCTTAACCCCCTCCATCCCCCCTCTCCCTAAATAACTCACCAAC
>JAMPIV010009751.1:0-10610 GCA_024509875.1 Oreohelix idahoensis
CCCTATGTCGTGAAACGAAGTGTAACCCACTACTTTGTTAATCACTATGTCGAGATACAGATTTGCTTCAACCAATCAACGATCAACGTTCACCAGTCTCTGAGACAGAATAAATTAACGGCCATCTTGTTCACGCAAGATGGCCGATGAAAACTGAATAAAATTAGGCTGTATGAGACCAGGTACAAACCGGAGGAAACCAATCAACTTGCTCCGCCAGGAACCAACCGAAAGCTTTCCTCAAGTAGTTACTTGACTATATAATCGGGCGGATTTTATGCTAACCACGCAACCCCGAACTTGACGCCAGAGATACAGACTGAAGAGGGAGAAGCTGTCACCTTGATTTATGGTAACTTACCTGAGGGCATCGACCTGCAACCTACTTCACTAAGTCGCGTCAAAACCTGGCCAGTTTAAAATCTTAGGAGGGTAAATATTTTTACGATAACCGTTGGTATTTGTTGTGTGTCATTTATACTACCTATCAGGTTACTGATTGTATCTTGGGGGGAATTAAGTATAATGATTGTATTTCCTATTATGATTGAATAGACGAAGACTAATAGGACTCATACTTCAACCTATTGTCTCCTATACTTCAATCTATTGTCGCATCTAACTCAATCTATTGTCTCCTATAACTCAATCTATTGTCTCAGATAAGACCAACTGCAATATAACCAAAACAGTCCTTGTCAGGACTCAATCTATTGTCTTCTATAACTCAATCTATTGTCGCATCTAACTCCAATCTATTGTCTCCTATAACTCCAACCTGATATATCACCAACCAGTCCCCGTCTCATATACTCCTATCATAAGAACATAACAATATTGTTAGGATATATGTTACCAGCTATTGTCAGAGAGGGCGTGATATAGTATAGGGGGAAGGACATTGTTGTATCACACCTAGGTGTACATATTATTGGATTTATTCATGTATTGATTTATATTATGGAATGTATTCATGTATTGAATCTATATTATTGAATGTATCCATGTATTAGTTTATCAGAAAGAATGTTTTGCAAGTAGACACCTGTCTTGTCTCGCTATTGCTAAATCATACTGAGCCATGTTGTCATTCATCCCACATGCATACATCGGAGACACGCTCATTTCACTCACACTAGAAATAGGTGGGCTTGAGGACAGAAATTAGCCCCTATTTTTGCTTTGTTACAGGTTTAATTGTGTCCTAAAAACCTGATGTCGTATGTTCGAGTCAATCCCGCTGCCTGGAACTCCGCAGGAGCATAGAGGTTGACCAGACTCTACATCTTTGGTCCCCCTCAGTCTTGGGTGGGCTAAAGGAACGATACTCTGCCGGTGGTGTGAACCAAACAAAGAAGAACAAGACTTAAGAGAGATGAGTACACATTAGTACCATTTCTGTCGGCATTGTGAGCATAGAACTGTCAATGAAGAAAACGTGAATTAGCGTAGCAAGAGACAATAATAAGATCATAGTGGATAAATTATACGTAAACAATAGCATAGCTGATAAACGTTATATCCTTAATTAACAGCACAGCTGATATAATTTTTGTTCCTATAATTGGAAAACGTGTTGTAATATTTATAAATATAAATATTTGTAAATCATATGTAAACTTACCAATTCATTTCATTCCATTTTTTTGCAACATTCACCTTTCAGCACAAGAGTAGATAGTGTATATATACTAAATAAAATATAAGGAAATTGTATTTTGAACGACTTGTCAATTTTATCATTGTTAAGTAAAAATCTGTTTCCTTGCTTTGTTTAATATCACAATTAGTTACACAGCAGAGGTGGCGCTTTATGTCGGTCTCCTCTATACTATTGTTTCGAGATCAGATCATTCACAGCCGTAACTAATTTGTGATACCAGTAGTCCTCTCAGACACTGGGACTTCACCATTTTCTGCAGAAATTCTATTTCTGTAATTGTCAGTACTATACTGATCCAAGAGCCAAATAAAACCTCTCGCCACACCCTACAAGACGCCACCAGGTGTGATGGCCGCTGACTGCTTTGACGGTTGGTGGTTATGGATCAAAGAAGAAGAAAGAAGTATGTTGACAATGACTTGCAACAATGTTCTATTCAGAACATTGTAGGCCTTGCATCATAATTTTTTTCTTTAAAAATATTTTTGAAGTAAGTAAACGAGTGAATAGTTTACTACCCAAATAAAAAAAATCTATATAATAGATTTTTTTTTACCCCCGTCGGTCAGGGGAATGTTACGACACGTTTTAACGATGTCGTCTGCTACAGTTGTGAGCACTGTAAAGTTACGCATTAGATGCTTGAGATGTTATAAATAAAGAATGTTTTTCACGCTTCACTGTATTTTATTGAACGCGAAGTATATAGTAACTTTATGACGTGTCAGGGTTGGTATGGTCCCACTTGACTACGTTCTACTTTCACCCTTTTTATTCCGACCGTCAAGCCAGTAAGACGTGTCTTGATTTCCTTCCAGTGATAGTCTTCATATTGCAGAATTTATTATTGAGATTAGGCCAGAGGGTCAGCCTTTATATTGTGAATGGATTAATGGAATTCTATGGTTATGGATAACCATGATTATGGAAGTGGAGAATTTATAGAAGGAATTTGATCATTCTTATGATCCATCAAACTAGTAGGTATCATTACCGGTTGACCGCATAGCGGCAACGCGTGTACACAACCTACGATGTTTTGACTGAAATAATTACACTGACTAACCAAAAAAAAATTTTTTTTTCTTTCTCCAACATTTCTATGTTTTTCTGGTCAATTTTAATGCGCTGTTTTTAAATCTGCAAACCGTTTTTCTCTATCAGGTCAGAATCTCTAGAAATACGAATTTGAAGTTTTTTAACAACGCATACAGTATTACAACATCATTCATACAAGAAGTGTAACAGTTATGTAGGCTTGAATTTCTTTGCAGTCGACTTTCATCGGTGAATGGCATGTGGTACATCGCGATGAAGTATCCAACAATAATCGGCAAGCATGGTCACACTCTACCGTCCTTGATAGCGTGACTCCATTACGGCGATATCTTGATGGAATCGTTCTCCATGTTCATAGCTGACTTCGCCAAGGTTGTCAGGGAAAAAGTCAAGATGCGAATCGAGCAAATAGATTTTGAGGGACATGTTACAGCCCATAATTCTGTATGCATCTATGCACTGCTTAACAATATGCACATAGTCAACAGATTTGTGATTTCCCAGAAAGTTATCGACGATCGATTTGAATGCCATCCATGCGCGAAGTTCACTACCATGTAACAAGTTCTCAAATTGTTTGTCTGCAATAACTTTCCTAATCTGAGGTCCTACAAAGATACCTTTCTTTATCTTTGCATCGCTAACTTGCGGAAACTTTTCTCGAAGATAAGTGAAAGCTTTGCTCGTTTTATCTAACGCTTTTACAAAATTCTTCATGAGCCCCAACTTTATATGTAACGGGGGTAAAATGATGCTGTCTTTGTTAACTAATGGCTCATGTATTACATTTTTATGCCCGAGCTGCATACGATCCATGATAGGCCACACCTTTCTTGCATAATGTTCCTGTCTGTTGCGGCTGTCCCATTCAAATAGGAAGCAACAAAATTTAGTATACCCAGTCTGCATGCCCGTGAGAATTGCAATGACCTTTAGGTCTCCACAAATCCGCCATTGGTAGTCATTGTAGTTTATTTTTGCCAAAAGTATAGCCATATTGTCATAAGTTTCTTTCATATGAACAGAGTAGGCGACTGGAATTGATGAAAATAAATTTCCGTTATGCAATAACACGGTTTTTAGACTAGTCTTGGAAGAGTCGATGAAAAGTCGCCATTCGTTGACTATGTGCTCATGACCGAGGTGCACCATTAGACCGTTTACATCTTTGCAATAGCAAATGCCATCATCCATCTCAAAGTATTGAACAAGTTCTCTGTGTCTATGATGACATTTAGATATCGGAGTATTGGGCGCTAAAAGATTTCATTCTTTGAGTCGCGAACCGAGTAATCCCGCTTGTCCTTTGGTAAGAGCGAGATCACGTATTAGATCTGAAAGTTCTGAATGGTTAATTAAGTGAACACCATCATTCACCGGTATATAATCCGAGTCAGAATTAGTTTCTAAAGCAGGTAAACTATCACTTTCTGATGGTTCATTCACGTCCAACGGATATTGTTCTGGTGGAAATGGGATCGGACATGTGATTGGATCATGAGGCACTGGTTTCGAAACTGATTCAATATTTGGATAAACCACAGACTTTCTAGTTTTAAAAGTGAAACCATGGATATTTGTCAAGCAGAAGTAACAATCAGTAGCGTGATTTGTCGGTTCACGCCATATTACTGGCACTCCAAAAGGCATCGACTTATGCTTCGGCGATTTTCGTAACCAACCTGCCAATGTATTTGCACAAGTCGAAAAAACTGCATTTGGCTTCCAAGATTTATTTGCATCATCAACTTTCGAATCGAAATAACGTTCATATGCTTTCTTTAGTAATGGTGTAAAGTTTTTCTGGTGAACACGATCGGTAAAATATCCGCACACGTAACAGAACAGATCAGCCGAATTTCTACAACTTCTAGAAGCCATATTTCGCTCAGAGTTATTTCAAAATACAGTAACTATTTGAAAAATAGCGTAACATATGTCACGCATCTTTTAGCAGTATAAAAAGTAGAATTATTTTGCATTTTATTAATTTTTAATAAGTTATATAGTAAAAATGAAATGGAGCAAATAACGGTTTCCCAAAAATATATTTATTCACAAATATCTTAAGAACCCGATGTGATAGAGATAAACAGATTTCAGATTTGAAATCAGCGCAAGAAACTGACCTAAGAACATTTATTCTTATATAAGAAAGAAAAATGTTGTTTGTCAGTGTTATTTGACATAACTGGAACGGACTGCACTGTAATATTTTATATGAAACTATGATGAAATGATGTCATGAAACTGTGATGTCTTATTCTGATGTATTAAATATGTTTGTATGTGGACTCAAAAGCAAGGAGTTATCCAATGGATCATGTTGAAGTTGGCTCGTCTATTAAGCCATTCATTCATAATTGAATTATTGCACGATTCGCTCTTTATAAAGGACAGCAATATTATTAATCAAGTAGTTGGGGTTCATAAGGAAAAACAGATTGATGCCACCCACTACTCTAATGAAATTAAATGACAACCTAAATCGTTTTGACCCTCAACAACATACACCAGGAACCAGCTTTAACACTTACGTAAACGCAACTGTAGGGCTTGTAGTTTTAAAAGAAATTCGAAAAATAAACATTTCATACAATGCTAGCAATCATGTTTTGCAGTGTCCAATATGCCAGTCGATTAGCATAGACCCAAAATGAGAAAAAGACCCTAGTGTTTGTTTAAGCTCCAGCCTATCTTTGTGATCTGTTGATGTCCGAGTTTGGTAAACTGTGATGTGAACCGAGTGCTATCAAATATGTGATCCATCTCAGCGGTGTTAAATGTTAGTTGTTACACAACGCAACACAATAGACAACATGTCAACACTTTGAGAGACTGGCTTCACAAGAAAGTTCTTGCAAAAACACGTGCTATGTTGAAAAACGATTAAAAGTGGTAAAACGTTATGTGTGTCTGAAGGTGGTATGGCTGAAATACCAAACATCTTTTTTGAATGTATCTAAGATCACTTGTCAGACATAATTTTCTTCATTGCTCACTCTCACATAACCACATCTGTTTGTCTCATAAAGTGGGCAACCTGTCTCAGACTTCTGTCATCACTCTCACATAACCACATTTATTTGTCTCATAAAGTTGGTGCTATGTCTCAGACTTCTGTCATCACTCTCACATAACCCCATCTATCTGTCTCATAAAGTTGATGATATGTCTCAGGCTTCTGTCATCACTCTCACATAACCACATCTATTTGTCTCATAAAGTTGGTGATATGTCTCAGACTTCTGTCATCACTCTCACATAACCCCATCTATCTGTCTCATAAAGTTGATGATATGTCTCAGGCTTCTGTCATCACTCTCACATACTTACTTACTTACTTAGTCGTTCCTCTTCTACCATGAGGTGTAGAGGTTTGGAAGAGAGAGCGCCAGACTATCCTATCGGCTGTCTTCTTCCTGGCCTGGTTCCATTCTAGTCCTCGGTCCTTCAAAGATTGTCTAATGTTGTCCTCCCAGCGGACTCTGGGTCGTCCTGGAGGTCTGGATCCCTGGCTCTTTGTTTCCCATGCTTGTCGTGGTAGCCGATCTTCTCCCATTCTGCAGACATGGCCAAACCATCTTAGTTGGGACTGTTCTATTTGGGTCTGCAGCGGGTAGGATTTTAGGCCTTGACGTATCGTCTGGTTGCGGACCATGTCTCTTCTTGTTACTTCAACCACCTTCCTCAGATACCTCATTTCTGAGGTTTGAATCTGGCTTTTGTGGGTTGTAGTCATTGCCCATGACTCGCATCCATATGTCAAGACTGGGACATAGGTGGAGCGGTATACAGCCATCTTCGTTTTCTTACCAACCTCTTTCTTGCTGAGGAATCCTCGATTTATGGCCTGATAAAGTCTCCCAGCCGCTGCTTTTCGAGTGGCCAACTCTTCTTTGATGCCCCCCTTTCGGTCTATAATAGCTCCAAGATATTTAAAGTAGTCGACCTGCTCCAGGACCTGTTCTCCCAACTTAATCTGATGTTTTCTTTCTTCTCGTGATATCACCATGGATTTTGTTTTAGAGCTGCTTATGACCATCCCTCTCTTCTCCAGCTCTTCCTTCCAGACTTGCAGGTTGGATTGGAGATGTGTCTCCGATTTAGCAATCAGGACAACATCATCAGCAAATGCTACACTCTCACATAACCACATCTATTTGTCTCATAAAATTGGTGATATGACTCAGACTTCTCTTATCACTCTCACATACCCACATCTATTTGTCTCATAAAGTTGGTGATATGTCTCAGATTTCTCTCATCACTCTCACATAACCACATCTATTTGTCTCATAAAGTTGGTGATATGTCTCAGACTTCTCTCATCACTCTCACATGACCACATCTATTTGTCTCATAAAGTTGGTGATATGTCTCAGACTTCTCTCATCACTCTCACATAACTACATCTGTCTCATAAAGTTGGTGATATGTCTCAGACTTCTCTCATCACTCTCACATAACCACATCTATCTGTCTCATAAAGTTGGTGATATGTCTCAGACTTCTCTCATCACTCTCACATAACCACATCTATTTGTCTCATAAAGTTGGTGATATGTCTCAGGCTTCTCTTATCACCAAACAATTTCTCCCTTTAAGAGCTTTGTGAAGGCTATGCTGTCAGTATGCTCCTCTTATGAAGCCAGATTTCTGGGAGAACATGTTTTATGTTTGTTTGCATACCCTCCCCCTCCCCCCAAACGTCAGTCCACTCCATTTTAAAATTGTCACACAGATTATTTCTGAGTCTGCAGTGGTCGGTTCTCAGTCTGAAAACTGACAGGTTATCTATTCTTGGCAAACACATGTAATCTACATTGTTCGACGGCAGCAAGCCTGAAGTTTCATAAAATATGAACATCTCAACATTTTTAGTTTAAAAAATAAATAAATAAACATCTCAACATTTTTAGTTTAAAAAATTAATTAATTAACATCTCAAAATGTAGTTTTATAAAATATATCTTACAATTTGTTGTTTTAACTTCAAAATGTATAGTTGTAAAATAAACAACTAAATATGTATAGTTTTATCCAAACTATATTTTACTCTCTGTAAATCAGATATGCTGATACGTTATCAATTTCATCAGGCCTAATCACACATTTGTGATCTAGTCTGTGCGCTGTATAATCTGATGTGATTGCTTTTATTGTTGTGGATATAAAATGAGAACTAAATACAATAACAGACAACAGAACAGTATCTCAACACCACATATACCAGTAATCATAAGTGACAACATACAAACAAATAACAGTAATTATGACAATAACACGGAATGCTCATTTTCATTTCGATTTATGCAAATTACAAATTTGCTAATAGCAATTTCTAGCAACACTGCAGCCACATTGCTTTCTTTTTATCTTTTGACATAACATAAGACATAATAAATCTTCTCATCAAGTCTCAAATTTTCTTTTTAACATGTGGTAAGTCGTATTTGCCACGGACACACACAAGTTTGACTCCGGGAGTGTCCTGCAGTCGTCCTCCCTGGACTAGGACCACATTGTGTTCCTGAAGATTGTGTCCTTCACCTGGAACATACGCCGTCACTTCTTTTCCTGTACTCAGACGAAGACGGACACATTTTCTGTTAGCAGAGTTTGGTTTCTTTGGTTTCTTGATTAATGTTTTTAGAACTACCCCTCGAAGCTGTGGGTGACCTTCCAGTGGTGATTTCTTCTTTCTTCGCACTTTCTTGTAAACTCCTGTTTGATGATAAAAACAGCAGACATCTGAAACTGGACTTACAGAAGCATTTATCCTACACTAAAAGCATACCACTTTCATCTGACATTTCCTATAGTTTTAAATAATAATATGTGTGATATATTAACCCTAACTAGTTTCTGGAGTGTTCACAACAAACAAGAACAGATAAAAGGTGGTCCAGCAGCAGATAATGCGGTACGGGAGTGAAGTGTTAGAGACTTTACTAGGTCTCAGCTGAGGTGGGATGATGGTTCCCTTCTTCACTGCCTTTGCCTTCCCTAGCTTAAGAGTAGGGCAGTCAGGTACCCATTTATGACTGGGTAGACTGGATCGTGACACTTATTTGTTTCAAACACAGTAATAAGAGAAGCAAGTACTCTAACCATTCTGCTACTTGACCAAGAGTGTTCCCATGCAAAGTAGTGCTCATAACAGAGGAACGCAACCAATGGAGGTAACAATTTGCTCCATTTCTTCTTTGTTCGTCCTGAAAAGGACGTTGGTTGCATTGTGTCAGTTTCATCAGATGTAAAACAAACATTTTGGTTTTTAATACGGGAATTTAAAAAAAATGGAAGACAATGTTGATAACTATTCTAACTGTCAATTGTATCTGATAAAGAGACAATAGCAGCAAAATTGTTTAAACATGCATTTTTGTATACAAGTGTTTGTTTAGAGATGTATAAATACCCACACTTAATGTCTACAGACGTTTATTTCCTCCAACGAGCAATTTTGTGCAGCAAGAATAAGGAGGCTTTAGATTTGAATAGAGAAATGACAATAAAACTTGTGTGTGAGCTAAAGATCTATTACAGTTGAAACAATAAAACTTGTGTGTGAGCTAAAGATCTATTACAGTTGAAACAATAAAACTTGTGTGTGAGCTAAAGATCTATTACAGTTGAAACAATAAAACTTGTGTGTGAGCTAAAGATCTATTACAGTTGAAACAATAAAACTTGTGTGTGAGCTAAAGATCTATTACAGTTGAAACAATAAAACTTGTGTGTGAGCTAAAGATCTATTACAGTTGAAACAATAAAACTTGTGTGTGAGCTAAAGATCTATTATAGTTCAAACAATAAAACTTGTGTGTGAGCTAAAGATCTATTATAGTTCAAACAATAAAACTTGTGTGTGAGCTAAAGATCTATTACAGTTCAAACAATAAAACTTGTGTGTGAGCTAAAGATCTGATTATAGTTCAAACAATAAAACTTGTGTGTGAGCTAAAGATCTGATTATAGTTCAAACAATAAAACTTGTGTGTGAGCTAAAGATCTATTACATTTCAAACAATAAAACTTGTGTGTGAGCTAAAGATCTATTATAGTTCAAACAATAAAACTTGTGTGTGAGCTAAAGATCTATTACAGTTCAAACAATAAAACTTGTGTGTGAGCTAAAGATCTATTACAGTTCAAACAATAAAACTTGTGTGTGAGCTAAAGATCTATTACAGTTCAAACAATAAAACTTGTGTGTGAGCTAAAGATCTATTACAGTTCAAACAATAAAATAAAACTTGTGTGTACTATTACAGTAAAGATCTATTAGTTCAAACAATAAAAGTTAAAACAATAAAACTTGTGTGTGAGCTAAAGATCTATTACAGTTCAAACAATAAAACTTGTGTGTGAGCTAAAGATCTATTACAGTTCAAACAATAAAACTTGTGTGTGAGCTAAAGATCTATTACAGTTCAAACAATAAAACTTGTGTGTGAGCTAAAGATCTATTACAGTTCAAACAATAAAACTTGTGTGTGAGCTAAAGATCTATTACAGTTCAAACAATAAAACTTGTGTGTGTAAAGATCTATTACAGTTCAAAACTAAAACTTGTGTGTGAGCTAAAGATCTATTATAGTTCAAACAATAAAACTTGTGTGTGAGCTAAAGATCTATTACAGTTCAAACAATAAAACTTGTGTGTGAGCTAAAGATCTATTACAGTTCCAAAAAAAAAAACTTGTGTGTGAGCTAAAGATCATATTACAGTTCAAAAAATAAAACTTGTGTGTGAGCTAAAGATCTATTACAGTTCAAACAATAAAACTTGTGTGTGAGCTAAAGATCTATTACAGTTCAAACAATAAAACTTGTGTGTGAGCTAAAGATCTATTACAGTTCAAACAATAAAACTTGTGTG
>JAMPIV010009752.1:0-67566 GCA_024509875.1 Oreohelix idahoensis
GTAATCTTTCAATATGGCAATTCACCTGACCTTTCTCCGATTGAGCTCCTCTGTGATGTCCTTGGTCGAAATTGTCTAAACCCACCCCTGCCAAGGGAATTTGCACTGCTACCTCTTTTCTGCTTTACAGAATGCAAGCGTCCTCAATACTCTGCGACCCGTTGGGTCTCATCCTACGCTCTTATGCCTTGTTTGCAACCGTGGTCTACCCGATTTTTGAAATGCTATTTGTCCAATACTATTGTGTGACTTTTGATAAGGTGTTGTCACAATCACACTCAGGGATTTTGTTTGTGTTTTCAATTTCTTACTACATTCATTTTGTATTCAATAAATCCGTTTGATTGATACCAAGTACTTATATCTTATTGTTCTAGTTTCACCAAGTTTTCTATGTGCCCTTGCTTTTGACATAGTATATATATATAATATAATTATTATATATAATATATATATATAAATATATATAAAATATATATATATATATATATATATATATATATATATATCGATACAGTTCTGCTACAATTAGAATCCGCGTGGAAAAATCAGTGCCATTACATGGCAATATGCGACAAAATTACTTCTCTTTAAACGGTCCTACAACGATGACAATTATTATATTTTTAATAATTTTGGAGAGGGATGGTCATAAGCAGCTCTAAAATAAAATCCATGTTGATATCACGAGAAGAAAGTAGACATCAGATTAAGCTGGGAGAACAGGTCCTTGTCACGCGTAGGGAGAGAGCAAGGTCGACACAGGTCAACTGCTCTCTATAACAGTAAGAATATAGATTGATTTTCTTGCAATACTGTAATAGGGATGGTATTTGTTATGAAACGAAGAGGTTAACTGTCTGGAATCAAGGGTAATCAAATACCGTGTAAGAATATCAGACAAGTTGTTCTCCCACGTGACTTTGTTCCACAACTAACATACACCACATGATGATGGCAATTCGACAATAAAGATGACAGTAAACAAGAAAGGGAAATAATCACACAAAAAGAGAGAGCTCTGGACAGGCTTATGATATTGTATCAAATTGACTCAGACGTGTAGTAAGTAAATAAACAATATGCTATTTATTAAGGGAATCACATTTACAGAGGGTTCATTTACATCTGATGAAAAAGAAATATGGAAAAGAATCACGTTTAAATCTGAAAAAAGAAGGAATCTAGGTCACAGTGGGGTGCCTTATTTTCTTCACTGACTAAGTCTGAGCGTTTGGTGGGTATGTGTGGTGATCTTCTTTCTCTTTATTATACTTATCGTAAAGTTCTTGTAGGATGTAGGCAGAGAGGACACTCTGCTGTGACTTCTTGATGAGAGCACGTGGTGGTGACTGATTGCCCTGTGTGGCACTAGTGTCTTCAAGGATGTCTGGTTCACACTCAGAGGTGAAGATTCAGTCCCTGTCACTTCTTGATTTTTGGGCTCAGCAAAATTGAGGGAGGTCGAAGCCAGGTCCTATGTTACTGACACTCTGCACTGGAGAACAAAGTAAGGGGACCATTAATCTCTTGTCTAAAGAGATGTTACATGTATTAAGTTCGTCCCCGAATACTTTTGGTCTCAGAGCATAGGCACACTTACCACTCAAGACTTTGACTGTCCAGTACACTGTATGTAAAAGATGTCTCAGTGACTATTGTCTAACAGGCTCTGTCCTCATCCTTCCAAGTCGAGTATCTCTCCTCTACACTTAATATGTCTTACTATTTTGCACAATCAACAGTCTGTCTTGTAGTCTGGTGTATCTTTAGTTAATAATTATTTCTTAATTATCTTTCAGCAAGGAACAACAGCTTTCATAATGTATACTTATAACAGAGTTGTTTTCTAATAAGTCAAGCAATAATGCACAGTAATAAAATACTATAAGCAAATCATATAAGAAAATTAATCATATGTTATACATGTACATAATAGATATGGAAGAAAACTAAATCCAATAGCATAACATATATTTCTTATCATAATCAACCGCTACCTCTTCTGCAAATTACACTTGTATCATTTAGCAATAATTAAACAAATAATTTTGGGAGATAACTCACCGCACAAAATCACTTCAATTTCACACAGTCTGAACTTGAATATTCAATATTCATAAGCATGTACTTGACTTTGCACACAGTTGTGTACAATGTCTCTTATAGATGTGTGTATATTCTTTAAAAGTCTTATGTACTTAAACTTTAGTTTCGGCTGCTTTCACGGTGTTCATCAAGAGAGTAAAGTAAAGTTACATTTTCTCTGATAAATACATTTTAGACCGGAAATATATGGTCGTCTGTGAGGCACATGTTAATTGATGTCACCAAGAAAAACACACACTTCCCCGTCTTCGCAAAAACTCTCCCTGGTGAATCTAAATTGCCTGCTTAACGAAATTTAATACAAGCACTACCTGAACTAGCGTTCTCGGAGAGAAAAAAAAAGAAGGGGGTCATAGGGAAGACTGTGAAACAGTGACAGGATGGACTGAGTAAAGGAATGTGGAAGATTTTGGAAGAGAAAAGATAGACTACTCCATGACAGTCCTGGAGCAGGTCGACCACTTTAAATATCTCGGAGCTATTATAGACCGAAAGGGAGGCATCAAAGAAGAGTTGGCCACTCGAAAAGCAGCAGCTGGGAGACTTTTTCAGGCCATAAATCGAGGATTCCTCAGCAAGAGAGAGGTTGGTAAGAAAACGAAGATGGCTGTATACCGCTCCACCTATGTCCCAGTCTTGACATATGGATGCGAGTCATGGGCAATGACTACAACCCACAAAAGCCAGATCCAAACCTCAGAAATGAGGTATCTGAGGAAGGTGGTTGAAGAAACAAGAAGAGACATGGTCCGCAACCAGACGATACGTCAAGGCCTAAAATCCCACCCCCTGCAGACGCAAGTAGAACAGTTCCAACTAAGATGGTTTGGCCATGTCTGCAGAATGGGAGAAGATCGGCTATCACGACAAGCATGGGAAACAAAAAGCCAGTAATCCAGACCCCAGGACGACCCAGAGTCCGCTGGGAGGACAACATTAGACAATCTTTGAAGGACCGAGGACTAGAATGGAACCAGGCCAGGAGGAAGACAGCCGATAGGATAGTCTGGTGTTCTCTCTTTCAAACCTCTACACCTCACGGTAGAAGAGGAACGACTAAGTAAGTAAGTAAATAATTTTGTCATCTTCCATAAATGGTACGATTTCTTCCGTTCTGTCAAGTAACCTTTAAAATTACGATTTGTAACATCGCCTTACATAAGCGATTACAATGAATCCTTAACGATGTCAATTAGCCGTGAAATAACACTATTGCAGTATGAAAAGAGGCGAAGGGACAGGTTTTTGTGCGTAATATGAAGAAATAAATGGATAGTTGCACGCAGAGAGAGAGAGAGAGAGAGAGAGAGAGAGAGAGAGAGAGAGATAGAGAGAGAGAGAGAGAGAGAGAGAGAGAGAGAGAGAGAGAGAGAGAGAGAGAGAGAGAGAGAGAGAGAGAGAGAGAGAGAGAGAGAGAGAGAGAGAGAGAGAGAGAGAGAGAGAGAGAGAGAGAGAGAGAGAAGGCGACCGGCCAATTCTGTGACAACGTGACTTTCCCATCTTATGCACTTTACGAATAAATTGAGTTGTAGTACGCTAGATCGTAGATTGTCACTGCGAACGTCGGAAAATTAAATTTTGTTCTTTGGGTATCACGTTTTTAAATACCGTTGGGGATGGCTGGTTCAAAAAATTCCTAAGCTTAAATATTCTTTCTCTCTACCCTCTCCGCTGAGCGTCCGATTGGCAGAGTGGTTAAAGCGCTAGTCTCTCACGGCAAAGATCTTGTCATGCTGTCTTTATCCCTTTCATTACTGTCTCCAGAAATTGTTACATTTAGTGACGTTTAAAATAGACACAAGGGAGACTACAAGGATATATAAAACGGCTAGGGTCGCTTCGACCACTACTACTTTCTGGTGCCCACTCCATGTTGAGGCTGCAGTGACATGCGCGGTCCACCCGAGCAGTAGTTACGCCACTGAGTATCATCATCACTATTACGCTTCATTAGGCGGCGTAGGCTTTTAACCAATTTATGTCATGCCTTCTGTCCTGTGCTGTCCTTTCATAGTCTTTCCTCGTTTTATTGATCCATTTAATGTCTGTCTTTAGTTCCAGTCTCCATGTGTGTTTTGGGTTCATATATCTCTCTTACCCTGAAAATTCCAGAAAAAGTACTGCATTGTAATGCTATCAACATGTTGCTTCAGTGTGACCAATTTAATGTCAGCGTCTTCGTTTTCTGTAGGAACCAGTGTTTATTCATTCTATTTATGTCTCTTATTTTGTCCCTTAAGGAGCATGGAGCCACAACAGATGCTTAGCCCCTGTGACTAAATTAGTCAGTCTCTTTTTCTTGTCTTTAATCCTCTCTGGCAGTATATACTCGCCCAACCCGTCCGTGCGCATTCTTTCATCTTCTATTGCTTACACTTTCTCCGACTGAGGTCATTTTGTCACACCTATCACCCACCTCTCTCTCCCGGTTATTTTCTCATTTGTTATTGGCGACGCTTAGAGAAGATGTGAACTTGCCACATTGACTTTTCGCTTATCGCCAGCTCCAGGCGGAGTAAGAGTCTATACTAAGCGACATTCCTAATGTTAACCCAGACTTTTTGTCTGAGAAGATACACGACACCAAGTTGTCGCATGATAAGGAGCTAGTTTGCAAACATGATGGGCCTAAATACACGGCCGATTCACTGGGATGTAAGAAGATATCAATCTTATTAAAGATTAAGACACGGAAAGTGATGTAAAACTTCCGGCACTTCCAAGTAACAACTGTAGTGGCAAGACCTGATATGGTCATGAAGGACGGTCAGATGATTTTGAAAATGGCATGTAAAGAAAATATCTTGTATGTCATGCAGTAATGTTCTACATTAGGGGGGGGGAGAGGAGGGGGGTAGACAGCTACCAAAATCAAACTCCTTACAGGGGTTGGTATTGTACTGAAATATTAAAAACCAAACTTAATTGGGTTTCACCCTTCAAGAACCTCATGGGGCAACATTTGTAAATTACTTATGGTTAGATTTCCCCAGTAGAGCCTTATGGGAAGCCAAATGTGCGAGGGAGCAAAAATTTCGTTTATAACCTAGAGCTTTGTGATACTGCTTCATTGCCTTTCACAATCTGTCAAGGAGGAATCTCAGACATTCGTGATAACGAATAGAAACAGGATTCCAAAAAAAGACAGGACAAAGTATTTGGGGATCTTCTGAAACTAGACAGAAGGAGAAAAACTCAAATATAGTACTGGAAGTCACGAGTCTTTGGAGCCTACATGCAGCGTGAATAGTGGGATTATACTTAATATAGTACCCCTGACCACCTGAGAGATGGCATCTAAATCAGTTGCCCGACCATATTCGGACCTTTTTCTGTGCAAGAAAGTCTATGTATTAATTCACACCCGATAATTGGGTAAGTTACAATATATACATGTTATCATTTTATATTTGGCATTTAACGTGTATAAATACTTGTGGATGTACAGTCGCACATGAGGCTGATAACATCAGCATTTAAAATGATTGGACTCATGAATCACCACAGCAAAAGCTGGTGACTGCTTCGTGCCGGCTTCCTCACAAGGAACCAATAGCAGAGGCAACCCCGTGTTTCATGGGGAGCAGGGAATGGATAATGATATTTGTGTGTACATATTAATTATGCTAACATTTTAATAAGTTTATATGTATATTGGAACGTGTTTAAAATAATGCAATAGTCGTCATTTGCTGTCCATTTGCACATTCATCCGACTCACTAGGTCTAAAACTAACTCTTAGGGAAGGTAAACATCCAAAGGAAGATGAAATGGTGGATGGAAGCGGAGGTCGCCTGATTTTCGTGTCAGGAGACCCTATAATTAGAAGAGACATTTGTTTTCTCTTAGTTTGTGGTACAAGTCTATAGTTCAAGCTGCCAGTAGTCGACGCTAGATGCCTACAACAGACGGGTCGTGAAGACGCTAGACTTGACGACCAAAGTAGTTACTTCCAGCATTACTGCAAGGGACGGGCAACTGCCACAGAATTTGACTACTGACGGAACAGCCCAAAAACGCGTCTGGGAATCAGCAGTGACGGAACCTAACGATAAGTACCCAAGTCAGGCCCAGCAAAGTGACTTTTTATTAAAACGATAGCCACCTTAAGATATATTACGTATGAAGAAAACATCAGTGCTTCATTTTATTTTCATAAACAACTTTATATTAATCATGTTAAATTATAGTTGATTATTAACTTTGTTAACTGTAAACACAAATCGATAGTTTATTTGATACGTATTGAGTGAATTTGCATCCGTATGAGTCAGTTAGGCACAATGGGCTAATCACCTGTTTGCCAGACATTTTGATTGCATGTTTTGCCCTGGAGCCTTGTGCTCTTTGGGTCACCTCTACACCTCGTTTTACGGGGTAGATGAGGTTCCGATTATGAGATGAGATTAGTCAGTTAACAAAAAAATAATAACCATACAAAGCTAGTACATTAATATTTTGCTGAGTCACTTTCAGCTGGGGTCTCAGAAAATACGAGTCAATATTTCCTCCCAAAAGGGGCGGGAGAATAATAAGTTCATGACAGCTTAGATGATCCCAGTTGTTATGCTTGCTTTTGTTTAAAATCATGTGCGGCTCCCTGAAGCAGAAGCAGCATTCTTCTATTTATATTTCTGCCAAGCAAGAATAATCTTGATCGAAAGTTGATACCCTTAAAGACCCTCATTGTATACTCTAAGTTTGGCCGTTATTGGACCACCATTGCAGAGCAGGGGAGATAATCCCGTGACAGCGCCCTTGTAGGCAGCTAGTGTCTAAGTACATGCTCCTACAGCTTTGATTTCTGTAGAAATTTATCTTACATGATGAGTTTGCCATCCCCTTGCACAAGATCATAATAGTCGCCTTTTACTGCCTGAGGGAGAAATACCTCCATTCCTACTTTGTTTCCTCAGAGACCACCAGGGTGATACTTGAGGCTAATAGAGCACCAACAATGTACAAATATATTTGAGAGGTTATATGAGCAAAAGAAAATTACTTTCGAAAGGCTGAGCATTGAGAAAATTTATTTGAGAATGTATATACTTTATTTTTAACAATTCTTGTATGTGAAGACGGTGGGAGATCTGTTCAGCAAGTTTTTGATGTGAAGATGGTGAGTGATTCCTTAAGCACGTCTTGTATGGGAAGTAGGTGAGAGATCGTTTAACAAGTTTTGTATGTGAAGACGGTGAGAGATCTGTTTAACAACTCTTGTATGTGAAGACGGCGAGAGATCGTTTAACAAGTCTTGTATGTGAAGACGGTGAGAGATCGTTTAACAAGTCTTGTATGTGAAGGCGGTGAGAGATCGTTTAACAAGTCTTGTATGTGAAGATGGCAAGTGATTCCTTCAGCAAGCCTTGGATGTGACGACGACAAGAGATCTATTTACCAAGTCTTGTATCTGAAGACGGTAAGAGATCCGTTTACCAAGCCTTGGATGTGACGACGACAAGAGATCCGTTTACCAAGTCTTGGATGTGACGACGCCAAGAGATCCGTTCAACAAATCTTGTATGGGAAGACGATGAGAGATCCGTTTAACAACGTTTTGTATATGAAAATTCGTTCGGCAAGTTTTTTTTTTTTTTCATTAAGCTTTAGTTTTTCCCGTTCATTGAAATATCCAGGAGTGATTTTGAACATGGTCACAATTTTTCAGTGTTAAATGTTGCAACTTTTACACTGCTTTGCGGTATTTACACTATTCATTACGTTATTAAAATTTACTACCTGAATTACAACTAAGGAGGAAATGTGGGAAGGAACGAACAATGGAGTGCAACAATAAACACGTCAAATTTGAAGTACTACAGCACCCTGCTGATCAAACATTGTTTCGTGTGCCAGGAAGTCGCGATTTTCAGGCAAACTCAACCAAAACATCCCCGTTTGAGTCAGGTAAGAATTGTCTTTTAATAAGTACGGAATTTTTTCATGACGTCAATACTTTAAGTACGTCGACTGAGAGGGGAAAAAACATGAGACAAATAAAACATTGGAGCAGTGCACAGATAATACAGAAAATAGTGCACAGACAATAAAGAAAATTGGAGGCAGTTTGCTATTGTATTAGATCAAACGCCAGTAGTGTCTCAGCGGGTGAGCAGATTGTCGTGAGAAATTCTAATCCACATATATAAATTATCAGGTAAATGTAAAGCCTAACACATAACTTCAATAAAAGGAAAGAAGAATGGTAAAGAACAGTGCGGTCACAATGACTGTACTCGAAATCCCCCTTGTTTTCTCCTTAGTCTGCAAATTGTAACGTTTCACGTTGATAGAAAAGCCTTCGGCAACATACACGCGTTTCCCCAACACAATAAAATGTGTACTCCCTTTCTAAGAAAAACCTTGAGATACGCAAGATGACCTAGATTTAAAATTCCATTCATGTCATTTTATACACTACGTTACCAAAAAACGAAAGACAGATGGACTAAAGATAGAAAGAAAGGGAGAGGCTGAAAGCCGGAACGCAGGCAATACTACCACAGTCGCGCGATACACAATTACTACCATCACGCGTGTAAGGCCACATGCACTAGCTTTTTTAATCAGAATCGCTCAGTGGCAGATTTTCACCCCACCATGGTACGGGAAATGGGTCTCCATGTTAAATCCGATTTGATTGGAGCGCAAGAAATGTAAGGCTAAACACGATTAGTCGGGCTATAAATACTATCTTGTGTTGTCAGGGGAAACGGGAGTAGGAGTACTTTTTTTCAAACGATTGGGGAAACATGGCACGATTGGTTAGACCTGCCAATATAGTCAATTAGAGGCGTCAGGTCAGCACCACATTTGCAAATAAACTTACTACAGAACCAGTGCGTTGAGCACCAGTGCATATTTTTCTAAATAAAAGCCTGGGACATCGGCAGATCGAAATTGTGTTATATTCAGTGCCAGTCAACGTAATTCTGTGTTATTTCCATGAATTGTGGTAAGCTTGAAATATTTGATATCTTTTTAATGAAAATTGAATGTAAATTGATAAATTATGTCTGTATATATATATATGTGTGGTTCAGTAGCGAACATGAGGTACAGCCTATATAGTGCTCCAACCTGAATAGAAGGTGTCGGAGGAAAGTAAAACTGCATGGAATTGCCAAACAGTACACTGACACCTAGCTTATTGACTAGAAAGAAATAATGCTGGAATTGCAGAGGCGTAGTAACCATTAGGGAGGAATATACTGGTGTAAATTATTTCAGATGAAGCTGACAGTTGGCCTACCGCTCTGAACTCAGTGTTTGTTATGTAATGTGTTCAGTCTGTAAATAGATTATAAATTAGTTATGAAGTAGGAGGTACAACCTTCTTGTTTCAGGGACTGTGGTCCTAAAGCTATTGAGCAGCACCTGGTCAGAGCTTTGCTGAATCCAGAGGCGGACAGCATACTCCTTGGTCCATATAGTAAACAGTGAGGTGTCTCCAGAACACAGGGGAGCAATCGAGCAGAGGAGTCTTTTCCTGCCGCCATCACGAAAGATAAGCCTATGTGGCCAGCGGAGCTCAACATTATGTAACCCATCTTAAACTGACATTGTATAAAAATAAGAGGGGAAATTAATTGTTTTAATGAACGGAACTGAGAACATCTCCAATACTAGTTCCAACAGAAACAAACACTTGAAGTCATGATGACAAATAACAACATAGCTTGAAAAAACAAAACCAGTATTACCTCATATTACTACTACACAACTGACACACATAGGATAATATTAATAAAATATGTCACTACAAGATTCATATTGATAAATTCTGTACATATAACTTGTAATTAAAATTGATTGTGATTCCTGGTTCACTTTGTATTTGAATCAGGACACATATATATTAATGACAGTACTTAATACATATTGATATTTGAAAATTTACCAGTGACTCATTTAAGATAGTCTTATAGAATGTTACATGTGTGTGAGTGTCACAGCGTTGTCAAGTGTGGTGGAATAAATTAAATTGTTTATCTGTCTGTTGTTGTTGTGACTTACACTTCATCATATACATACCCTAGACATTTAACGTAGTCATCACAATATTCCAGAATAATTCTGACTGAGGCATAATGTGGTAGCAAGTAAGGTTATCTGTAAAACACTACACCTATTAGATACAGATACCTTCACAGCTGATCTCAGTCAGTACACTAAGTCCCCTATAAACATTTATAACATCCTACTTTACCACATATATTGGGGTCTCGCTCTCGGGATTTTGAATCTTTCCCTATTAAAAATATTGGGGGTAATTCACTTCAGGGAATAATAAGAATTAAAAAGTATCCTTGGGTGAAAATAAATAACGTTGAGCTCTCAGTGCCTGTAGTGTCCTTAAATAATTATTGAAAGATTGAATTGTTTACAATTGCATGTTAGACAATGGCCGACTTGGCAAAATTTCGATCTGCTGCTGTACAGACTGCGAAAGAGTTAGGAATGGACGGGCAAATTATGATTGCTTATGTCACTGCTGAATGTGACAAATATATTGAACGGGAAGAAAGAAGATTAGAAAAAGAGGCCGAAAGAAAATTAGAATCTGAAAGATTGGCCGAAGATAAGAGAATAGAGGCTGAAAAAGAGATTAAGAGGTTGCAGATTGAGGCTGACAAAGAGGCTAAAGCATTGGAAGCCGAGGAAAGAAGACAGGCTGCAGAAAGGGAAGACAAGAGATTAGCTGCAGAAAGGGAAGCAGAAGATAAGAGATTACAAAGGGAACATGAGTTACGACTAAGGGAGTTTGAGTTTCAAGGCCATGCTCCTGAAAATGGTGCCAGTTCCTTTACCTCTGATGCCACTGCTAGTCAGGGAGCCTCAACCTCAGCTATGAATTTTCATTTAGATCATTTTGTTGAGAAAGACGATGATATTGAGAGCTATCTAAATAGATATGAACTATTGGCTACCACATATGGGTTAGAGAGAGAAAGTGGAGCTTAAAGTTATCTCAAGGGCTTCGTGGGGCAGCTTATGAAGTTTTTGCCAAAATGAGCAGAGGTGATCAGGAAAATTATGACATGCTAAAGCAGGCTCTTTTGTTAAGATATGAAAAGAACGCAGAATTTTATAGGAAAAAAATTTAGGAATGCTAAACTACTGTCAGGTGAAACCTATCACCAGTTCTCTGCACGGATAGAGACATACTTGGAGAAATGGACTTCTCTGGGGAAAACCCAAGATCTTAAGGAAATGGTCCTTATAGAACAATTAAGAGAGTCCATGGCTCCAGACCTGAGAAAGTTTCTCATGGAACAAGGTGCAGAGAGGCTGGGTGAGTTGCTAAATGTTGCTGAAAGGTATCAAGCAGCTCAGGCAGAGGTATCAGGTAACAAAAAGAAACAGCTGGAAAATTTTAGGGCACCACAGAACTTTAATAAATTTGATCCTAGAGATCAAAACAAAGGTAAGCACCAGTTTGATAGGCCACGGTATGACAATAAAAATAAAACCCCACAATTCGATGAAAGGAAATATGATGAAAGAAAATCTTTCAACCAAGGGAAAAGGTGGTGTAAAAATTGTAAGATGAACAATCATGACACTGACCATTGTAGAAGGAAACCTCCTCATTGTGCTGCTATGACATCGGGGAAAATGGAAAAAAAGGTCAAACCTGCAGAACTACAGGAACCATACCACCCCCCAGTGTGTTGGTGCAGGCCGATCAATACACCACAGAAACAGTGGAGATTCAAACTGCAACCAGGGATGTAGCTACCATGACACTTCCCGTCGCCCGGATAAAGGTGAAAACGCGATATGTGGAAGGAATCATAAAAGCAGCAGTGATAAATGAGCCAATCTACCCCCTGATATTGGGGTGTAGATATGTCTTCTTGGGGAATCCCAAGAGACCTGTGATATTGGCAACAGTGCAGACCAGATCACAGTCTAAAAAGGAGGAGGATAATCCAATAAACACTCATCCAGATGAGATGAGGAAGGCACAGGCTGAGGACAAAACACTCAAGCCGTGTTTCAAGAAGTTGCCCAAATCTCATACACCTCCAGGCAAGGGAGAATTTTATATGAAGAACAAGCTGATATATAGGAAGGCTGGATCTGAATCCAATGGTCACGGACAGCTGGTCCTTCCCACTTCATATAGGACTAAAGTGTTGGAACTAGGGCATGCGATTCCCTTCAGTGGTCATATGGGGATCAGCGCAACAGGACAGCGTATAGCTTGTCACTATTTCTGGCCAGGAATAACTGAAGATATCAAACGATATGTAAAATCCTGTCCAGAGTGCCAACGAGTAGCACCGAAACATTGGACTGCACCAGCAACTCTGAGAGAAATGCCCATAGTGGGAACACCCTTTGAGAGAGTTGCCGTGGATCTTGTGGGACCTCTCACCCGAACCAAGAGAAGGAACAGCTACATTCTGACTCTGGTGGACACTTGTTCTATGTGGGGAGAGGCGGTAGCCTTGTCATCGATTGATTCTAAACATGTGGCAGAGGCATTGCTCACAATTTTCACAAGGTTAGGCTTTCCCAATCAAATCTTGACTGATAATGGCTCTCAGTTCAAGGGGAAACTAACTGAAGAAGTTTTCAGGATCTTCCAGGCCAAACACTTCCATTGTAGTGTGTACCACCCCCAAGGGAACGGCCAAGTTGAAAGATTTAATGGCACATTGATGTCAATCCTGAGAAAGTTGGCACACGAAAAACCAGATACATGGGACCAGTACCTGCACGCCGCCCTCTTTGCTTATCGGGAGGTACCCCATAGTTCAACCGGTATGGCCCCGGCAACATTATTGTTTGGAAGGCCAATAAAAGGTCCACTCGAAGCGCTGTTAAGAACGTGGACTGACGAAAAGGCAGAGGAAAATATTACATCCTCATACCAATATGTGAATGAGCTGACCACTCGTTTAAAAACTGGCTGGAAACTTGCCAATGAAAATTTGAAACAAGCCAGGAAGAAACATGCTGCCTATTATAACAGGAAAGCGAAAGACAGAGATTTGGCTGTGGGAGAGAAGGTACTGCTTCTTCTCCCCGGTAGCCAGAATAAGTTACAAATTGGATGGCAAGGTCCATATACAGTTCTAGAGAAGGTGTCTAGAACCAATTATAAGATAGATAAGAAAGGGAAAGAAAAAATCTATCATGTGAATCTCCTGAAGAAATATTTGGAAAGAGAACATCAGGAAGAGACACACTTGTTGACCTTGTCCATTGCCATGGAGATGAAAAAGGAACCACTTTCATCATTTGAATATCCATTACACCCCTGTGAGACAGCGGCACAGGTGAAAATCAGTACACATTTAACGAAAACTCAGAAAGAGAGAGTGCAACAGGTTCTAGATAATCATGCAGAGGTGTTAACAGACCGACCAGGGCATACAAACTTATTGGAATATGATATGAAACTGATAGACCCCACACCTGTCTGTATGAAACCATATTCGATTTCTTTTGCTAAGGAGAAAGCTTTGAAGGAAGAGATAGACTATTTGTTGAAGGAAGGAATTATTTCACACAGTGAATCTTCGTATAGTTCCGGTGTTGTACTCTTAAGAAAACCCTCTGGAGAACATAGACTCTGTATAGATTACAGGAGACTGAATGCTATTACAGAAGGACAGGTGGATCCATTGCCGGATACAAATCAGTTGTTTGCCAGACTAAATAAAGCTAAATATTTCTCAAAAGTGGATCTGAGTAAAGGATACTATCAGATTCCAGTAAAGCCTGAGGTTAGACCATACCTAGCTTTTAGTACCTCAGAAGGACACTATGAGTTTATTAGATTGCCATTTGGATTGAAGAATGCGCCTAGTGTCTTCTCTAGAATGATGAGAAAATTATTGGACCCTCTGAATAACCCATGCATCACAAATTTCATGGATGATATCCTTATAGCAACAGAAACATTTGAGGAACACATTGACTCTCTGAACATGCTGTTTAATCGACTTAAGGAAGCGAATTTAACAGCCCGACCAACCAAATGTTGCGTTGGATGTAAAGAATTAGAATTCTTGGGACACACAGTTTATCAGGGAAACATGACCCCTGACCCAAAGAATTTAGAGAAACTAAAGAAAGCCCCGAGACCACAAACCAAGAAAGACGTGAGATCCTTTGTCTCATTATGTGGTTTCTACCAAAAGTATATCAAAAACTTTAATTCCATATGTGCACCATTAACTGATTTGACACGTAAAGGACATCCAGATCGAATTACATGGACACCACAATGTGAAATGGCTTACCAAGAATTGAAGGAAAAGCTCACAAGTAAACCTATTTTGAAATTACCTGACTTAAGTCAAGAATTCATAGTAAGGACGGATGCCAGTAATATTGGGTTAGGTGCGACTCTGCTACAGAAATCAGATGCATTGGATGGGGAATTAAGCCCAGTGGCATATGCTAGCAGAAAGTTGAATAAAGCTGAAACCAATTACTCAACTAGCGAAAAAGAATGTCTTGCAGTAATATGGGCGATAAAGAAATTCAATATTTATCTGTATGGGAAGGCATTTAAGTTGCAAACGGATCACAAACCTTTATCGTTTCTAGCACAGGCTAGACATGAGAATTCTAGATTACTCCGTTGGTCCTTATTGATGCAGCCATTTGAGTTTAGCATAGAGTATATAAGTGGAAAAACAAATCTGGGAGCGGATTTTTTAAGCCGCCATCCGTGTGATGAAAATCACCCTAAACCCCAGGAATAATAATAAATTTCTCTATGTGTATATAGAATTATAGACTGACATATAACGTCTGTTTTAAGTGGGGAGGATTTGTCGTGAGAAATTCTAATCCACATATATAAATTATCAGGTAAATGTAAAGCCTAACACATAACTTCAATAAAAGGAAAGAAGAATGGTAAAGAACAGTGCTGTCACAATGACTGTACTCGAAATCCCCCTTGTTTTCTCCTTAGTCTGCAAATTGTAACGTTTCACGTTGATAGAAAAGCCTTCGGCAACATACACGCGTTTCCCCAACACAATAAAATGTGTACTCCCTTTCTAAGAAAAACCTTGAGATACGCAAGATGACCTAGATTTAAAATTCCATTCATGTCATTTTATACACTACGTTACCAAAAAACGAAAGACAGATGGACTAAAGATAGAAAGAAAGGGAGAGGCTGAAAGCCGGAACGCAGGCAATACTACCACAGTCGCGCGATACACAATTACTACCATCACGCGTGTAAGGCCACATGCACTAGCTTTTTTCAAATCGACAGTGATAAACAACACTACCCATACGAGAGTTAGTTTTTAAAAACATGAAAAATTCTTATTAGGAAATATGACATTATACTGGTTTACGTTTGAAAACATTACAGTACCCAGACACCACATCGTATTCGAAGTAAACAGGAGGTAGAAGAAAGTGCATATTTTGAACGCAGCCACTTAGCTCCTTTAAATTTGTATATTTGGGTTCCTTAGGACTTGCTGACAAAGAATATGTTAAACGTTACGCAAATAGTCTAGGAATTACCAAATTATAGCCAAAAGAAATAGTGAGGGATGTCAGACAACACCCAAATCAGAATCGCTCAGTGGCAGATTTTCACCCCACCATGGTACGGGAAATGGGTCTCCATGTTAAATCCGATTTGATTGGAGCGCAAGAAATGTAAGGCTAAACACGATTAGTCGGGCTATAAATACTATCTTGTGTTGTCAGGGGAAACGGGAGTAGGAGTACTTTTTTTCAAACGATTGGGTAAACATGGCACGATTGGTTAGACCTGCCAATATAGTCAATTAGAGGCGTCAGGTCAGCACCACATTTGCAAATAAACTTACTACAGAACCAGTGCGTTGAGCACCAGTGCACATTTTTCTAAATAAAAGCCTGGGACATCGGCAGATCGAAATTGTGTTATATTCAGTGCCAGTCAACGTAATTCTGTGTTATTTCCATGAATTGTGGTAAGCTTGAAATATTTGATATCTTTTTAATGAAAATTGAATGTAAATTGATAAATTATGTCTGTATATATATATGTGTGGTTCAGTAGCGAACATGAGGTACAGCCTATATAGTGCTCCAACCTGAATAGAAGGTGTCGGAGGAAAGTAAAACTGCATGGAATTGCCAAACAGTACACTGACACCTAGCTTATTGACTAGAAAGAAATAATGCTGGAATTGCAGAGGCGTAGTAACCATTAGGGAGGAATATACTGGTGTAAATTATTTCAGATGAAGCTGACAGTTGGCCTACCGCTCTGAACTCAGTGTTTGTTATGTAATGTGTTCAGTCTGTAAATAGATTATAAATTAGTTATGAAGTAGGAGGTACAACCTTCTTGTTTTAGGGACTGTGGTCCTAAAGCTATTGAGCAGCACCTGGTCAGAGCTTTGCTGAATCCAGAGGCGGACAGCATACTCCTTGGTCCATATAGTAAACAGTGAGGTGTCTCCAGAACACAGGGGAGCAATCGAGCAGAGGAGTCTTTTCCTGCCGCCATCACGAAAGATAAGCCTATGTGGCCAGCGGAGCTCAACATTATGTAACCCCATCTTAAACTGACATTGTATAAAAAATAAGAGGGGAAATTAATTGTTTTAATGAACGGAACTGAGAACATCTCCAATACTAGTTCCAACAGAAACAAACACTTGAAGTCATGATGACAAATAACAACATAGCTTGAAAAAACAAAACCAGTATTACCTCATATTACTACTACACAACTGACACACATAGGATAATATTAATAAAATATGTCACTACAAGATTCATATTGATAAATTCTGTACATATAACTTGTAATTAAAATTGATTGTGATTCCTGGTTCACTTTGTGTTTGAATCAGGACACATATATATTAATGACAGTACTTAATACATATTGATACTTGAAAATTTAACAGTGACTCATTTAAGATAGTCTTATAGAATGTTACATGTGTGTGAGTGTCACAGTGTTGTCAAGTGTGGTGGAATAAATTAAATTGTTTATCTGTCTGTTGTTGTTGTGACTTACACTTCATCATATACATACCCTAGACATTTAACGTAGTCATCACAATATTCCAGAATAATTCTGACTGAGGCATAATGTGGTAGCAAGTAAGGTTATCTGTAAAACACTACACCTATTAGATACAGATACCTTCACAGCTGATCGCAGTCAGTACACTAAGTCCCCTATAAACATTTATAACATCCTACTTTACCACACAGATCCCAAACTCCGAGCTAAGGACAATGAATTTTAGAGGCAATATATTAGCGAACAGATAACGTCTGTGTATTAACAAAGACTTCCACGGGAGAAGATGATGCACCCTTGCGTCTGCTTTAAGGTGTCTGATTACGTGCAGTCCCTACTACATACTCACCGATCAACCTACCGATTTGCCTGGCTAATTACCTCCATACATACACACATGTAGCTAGCAACTACATCTTACGTTTACACCGCTGTGAACTAGCCACGTTAATCTATGGGTTGTATACTTTTTTTTTCTCATTTATTTCACTTAATTTTCGCGTTCATTTCTTTTCTGTTTTTGGTTGTTTGTACCAGACGAAGACCTTGTGCCTGTGGAGGTAATTTTTTGTATCCTTAGCCCCAGAAAGACGTATTACAAATTCTTGTTTATTCCGCCGTTTACCATAACCTTCCTCATTTTTTAGACATACGTATACATACATACCGTACACATTTCTAATACCTATCCATTACCTGCTTACCTACCTATCTACGTGCAAGATGCCATACATATATACCTACCCGTCTGCCTGCAACCATACTGTCGCCGCGTGCAGAGCACGACCGACTTGATTAATATTTAATTATGTTGATGATAATGAAACAGATGACATAGACTGACAATTATTTGTATTTGTTAGTGGTTATGTTAAATAAAAATAGATGACGAGGTTAGGACAGTACAGGTAGATTATTGAAATGCGTAGTATGTCAAAAGAAATTAATGATCAGGTCGAACTCTGTGACTGCAACAGTATACGTCAGCAGTGATTCTCCAAATATAGTAAATACAATAGAAAAGTCCTTCAATAAGTTAGTAGTTACTAGTGCAAATTTTTTTTTTTTTTTTTTTTTTTTAAACCAGCGGCCTTTGGGCTTTCAGCCCTTCGGCCCAATGACATGTCATTGCGAGGCTGGGGAACCTGAGGACTTTCCTTCCAACCCGGTCAGGAGCTTCGCTCCTTCCCATCCACAGAGGGTTTATCACAGGAGCCGTTCAGGCTATTCAGTCAAATTTCCGGCCGTAAACATTTCTTCAAACGCCGACGCCCGGGTTTGAACCATGAACACCTGGTCGCCAGTACAACGCCGAAGCCATTACACCAGCGCGGCTCCACTAGTGCAAATAAACGGAGAACCCTTTTAATGAACTTAAATCATAAGCTGAATGCGCTTGGCTAGAATCAACCGGATTCAATGTCTGTCGTCAGGCAGAATCGCGCGACAATCGTTAGCAAAATGAAAAACTAACGCAGTAGGTTGATCAGGTTAGAGAGACCAGTTAGAGGGCAATTGCCGACTAGAGCAGACAAGATTTTGTAGAAGTAGAAACATCTTTTACACCATAAGAACTGTTGAAATTGTTAGTTAGAAACGGAACGAATAAAGAACCTCTCAATAGACAACTCTTCAACATTCAGCTCTTAGTCATCGGCGCCCGTCTTTATTTCCAAGGAGAGTTAAATTGATAACTAGTGCCTGCTTTAAACAGAACGTTTAGGCTACAAGAATATTGCAACAGTTAACGAACCATTTCTTATCGACTAGTCGTAGACACCGTGATACCACAATTCTCTAAGTCAGAAGGAAGATAACAATAGACCTGCAGGAAAGAGAAACTGTAAAAGCTAATTCCTCTTAAAACCTGCTGTAGCCATTTATTAAGGACGAAGAAAGTCAGTTCTTCATTTTCGAGAAGTTATTGAATCATTTCCATGCTATTGTCAAACGCTGTTGTAACAAGAAGATGTCAGAAATGAGCAGAGATTTAACACCAATAAACAGGCCTTAAAACGTTCTCCTGGATTTATTTCAACACAGTGCCTGTATATTCTGTGGTGACGTTTAATGATACATGTCGTCTACACTTCAGTTGTTATCAGTGGTCATTGAAGTTTTCATCCTGGTGATTTGTGATGTTAAACAGTCGTGCTTATGAACGTTTACCTGATATAAAGACTTTTATTACCTGCCAATAAAGAAAAGATACACGACCACAAAAACTAACTCAGTAGAAACAGCTGGTGAATTAGGAGAGACCAGAACTTAACAAAGAAAAGACATTAATATCAAAGAATAAAATTGTTAACCGAAGAATAAATTCTTCTCCAACATCAAATGCCAAGAAACGCCAATCAACACCAACACGTAGCAGCATTCTCATCCGGAAGAACGAACCTGCTGGGTTGTCGCACAACACACAACGCTAGAGATTCCACTATACGATCAAAACACGTGCCTCGAATTTAAATGACAATTCAATACACAAAACAGTACAAAGAAACATTCTCGAACAATTGAAAATCGAAACCACCAACAAACAAATAACCAGTGGCCCTGCCACAATACCTACATACAATACTTAGATCAGTCATATTTTCTACCTACCCGCCCGCTCACCTGTCTGAGACAATAACGTAACAGGACAACTACTTCCTCACACATGTCGTAAGAGTCAACTAATGTGAGGTTGTGCACTGGACTGGCAACCTCATCATGTACAAACACAACTGTTAGAGAATCCACTGATGTGTGCGAGAGTACATGCATTCTTTGGTGCTAGCTTCTTGCAAGGGACTAACTGAAGTGGTGGCTCCATGCCTCACAGCGAGTAAAACGGGACATGTATAAATGAATGAATGCAAAACAGGAAGGGACATTTTCTCATGAATTATATAACAGCGGGGAGCCGCGCTAGCGTAGTGGTTACAACACCGCTCTGGCGACCGGGTGATTCAGGATCAAACCCGGGCGACGGCATTTGAGGATTTTTCGTCGACCGGGATATGGACTGGATTAACTCGAGACCTGGCGAGGACATTTGAAGGAGTGTCGTCGACCAGGGATTGGCGGCTCCTGAGCCGACCCAGCTCTAATGGGTACCTCCGAAATCGGCGAGTATCTGCCTGAATGGCGAGGGACACCTGTCTCTGTACAAGAAAAGGGATACTCACGTAAAATCAATGTTAGGTTAGACATTAATAATAACCTGAGATTTCGCCCCGAGTATTAGCAGGCGTACGAAAAAAAAAAATAACAGGAAGGAAGATTTACTCGTGAATTATATAACAGGAAGGGACATTTACTCATGAATTATATAACAGGAAGGAAGATTTACTCGTGAATTATATAACAGGAAGGGACATTTACTCATGAATTATATAAAAGGAAGGGACATTTACTCATGAATTATATAACAGGGACATTTACTTATGAAATTTATATAAAAGAAAGGGACATTTACATATGATGTGTATAACAGGAAGTGACATTTACATAAAAGTGTATAACAGGAAGGTACATTTACATATGATGGGTTGTTGTTGTTGAACTAGGGCTGCTGAGCTTCTCGCTCTTTAGCAACCAATACCAAGTTAAAGACTCGTTGGTATTATCTACACTGAAGATCTAGGCTTTTCCTGTGATTTTTCTGTCATTCCGAAACGTGTTGAGTTGAAGTCTTGAGCTCCAGTTTCTCCAGCTTGGCTTGCATTTAAAGGATCGTCACATCTGGTCCCAAGCTAGGAGTAAGAAGTGCGTGATATAATGTGCATTTCCCGCCATCCAAGGGGACTTTCCAACTATGCAGAGCTAAAATACTGTACTCTGGTTCTGGGCTCTCCCAAGGAATTGTCACGTCCTGCACAGAGCCACTTCTCAGCTTCCCATGCCTATCACTGGGTCCACAGTGAGATCCTTCTGCATGCAGTCAACTAGGCCAAAGCCAAAGAATTATGCTTGGGGCTCAAGTGACTTCTCCAAGCTTAGTGTGCGATGTTGGGTTCTCAACAAGTTTCACCACAGGGGGAATCCCTGGAAGTGTATGGATGATTTCAAGAGTCAATAAGAATGTAATTAATCTCACAGACACAGGTTCATTTCCACGTACATATATTGTAGCATTGTGCATAGCTGGTGGTCATATAAGGATGATTCCAGATATGCCTCCATGCATACATATGATGGGTAAAACAGGAAGGGACATTTACCCATGAAATGTATAACAAGAAGGGACATTTGCATGTGATGGGTATAACAGGAAGGGACATTTACCCACGAAGCGTATAACAGGTAGGGACATTTACCCACGAAGTGTATAACAGGTAGGGACATTTACCCACGAAGTGTATAACAGGTAGGGACATTTACCCATGAACTAGATAACAGGAAGGAAATAGACCTATGAACTGCATAACAGTTTGAAACGTTTATCTATGAAGTGATAACAACGAAGAAGCCTGTAGTTTACCAGTACATTACACTAGCACGAATATTTTGGGAACGTCTGAGACGCTATTGGAAACTATTCCACGGTATTATATTTCCTGGATATCTTGTTTTACCTGCCGCGTATTTCAGACCTCGTGACCTCAAAACAATGGTAAAAGGTTATTTTGAAAGTCATTCCTGGCGTAAAAATTGGCCTTCGAACAAGAAACAGATTTGCAGAACCTAAGCTCTGGCAGCACGCTTGATATTTCTTGTTAAACCTTCCGCACCAAATGGTAGCTTCAGTGCGCGTGCGTCAGTCAGACATGCGCAATGCTACGGTTAGAGTTTAAATGAATTGAGAATGCCAAGAGGACGCTTATAAATAGAAAAGTGAACGACCACCGTTTCAACTTCGATATTTTCTTGTCAGACTTGATTTCTGGAAGTGAATGTTAATGGCTGCAATGCATTTCCAATATTGTCTGCCAGATGTCTTGACGATGTACTCTTAAGGGTTACTTCCCTTTCATTACTTATGTGTCCTTCCCACGCAATTCCACTTGCCAGTTTGATTTCAACCGTTTAATCACTTTTATTTAACATCACCTAAGCTTTGTACAGTTCTCGCATTTCAAGTCTTTTAATGCTCAAAAACTATTAAGTTCTACTCATCGTAGAGAACGGAAACTTTGCATTTAGCTTCCTTTTCTTGGTAAATTTTAATTTGTCAAGTTTAGACCGGCATTGATCCAGACGAAGTTTTATATAATGCAAACTTTAAATAATAACTAAAACAATGTAAAATACGATGGAAATACCTTCATTACAGTAAGGTTTATTAATTAAAGTTAACAATGAACTGTGAATATAGACTGCACTTTGTATTCAAAGGGGCTGGCGTCGGATAGTGAACAGTGATGTGCCGGTTAATTTAATAATTTCTTCAAGCAACTAGGTCAGCGAGTCATTTGTTTTTAACCCACCTCAAGTAATTACCAATTTTCTTGTGAGCTTCATTTACATTAGGAGTTTAAAGTATATTTTATTCAAAGATCCCCCGTGTGTTACCGGGGCCCGAAAGAGGAGCAAAGAATAGTTACACTGTACCGTACCAGGCATGTCGTAAAAAGCGACTAAGGAGGTTTAGGCATGGGGCTGGTTACCCCATCCCGTAAAAAACTTTTTACCACAAAAACTTCAACAAACATGGACAAGTCAAATAAAGAATAAAAATCAACTCAGCCGCCCAAGACAGAAGAAGGTCCTCTGGACAGGAGGCGCATGAAGCAACATAGAGAAAGCCGAAATGAGTCTGGGTTGCCGACTAACCTTTTTTCGTCTAGGAAAATCTCCAGGATTGGCACCTGGAATAGGCAGAGGTAGACCAAAAAAACACATGGAGAAGAGAACTGGAAAAAGAGGTGAAAATGATGAGGAAAACATGGAAAGAACTTGAGCGGATGGCACAGGATAGGAAGACTTGGCATGTGTTTGTTGAAGGCCTTTGCTCCTTGGGGAGCTAAAGGGTATTGATTATTCAAAGATGCATTTTACACAACGTAAAGATAAAAGTTCTAAAAACATAATATTCAGTTATGACTTAAAATCACAAAACATGTCAAATAAAAATAAAAACAATGAGTTTTGATGACCATTTTTGCGGTTGCTACCAAACGTTTTAAAAAGCAGAAACTATTTTTTTCATACATTTTTTTGCACAGAATAATTCATAGAATATATATGTAGTTATATGACAGTGATGAGAGAAGAACGAGACAGATTACCGACTTTATGAGATAAATAGATGTGGTTATATGAGAGAGGAGTCATGAGAGAAACCACCAACTTTATGAGAGAAATAGATGTGGTTATATGAGAGAAGCATGAGAGAAACCACCAACTTTATGTGAGACATAGAATGTGGTTATACGACACGGATGAGAGTGTCGTGAAACATTCTAAATCCACATATATAAATTAAAAGGTAAATGTAAAGCCTAACACATAAATTCAATAAAAGGAAAGAGAAATGGTAAAAAGTACAGTGCTGTCACAATGGCGTACAAAAATCCCCCTTGTTTTATGCTTCGTCTGCAAATTGTAACGTTTCACGTTGATAGTATAGCCTACTGCATCACTACACGCTTTCTACAATAAAACGTGTACTGCATTTCTAAGAAAACCTTGAGCTAGGCACCCTGCGTAATGACCTAAATTAATACTTCCATTAATTTCATTTTATACACGGCGTGATGAAAAGACAGATGAACTTAGGATAGAGAGAAGGGAGGGCTGAAAGCAGGAACGCACGCAACGCTAACACGCGTCTCGCGATATACAATTAATGCCACCCCTCCCCCCGCGTAAGGCCAGAAGCACTAACTTTTTTCAAATGGACAGTGATAAAAAACACTACCCATACGAGAGTTAGGTTTTAAAAACCTGAAAAATGCTTATTGGGAAACATGACATTATACTGGTTTACGTTTGAAAGCCTGACAGTACCCAGACACCACATCGTATCGACGTGAACAGGAGGTAGAAGAAAATGCACATTTTGAACGCAGCCACCTAGCTCCCTTAAATTTATATAATTGGGTTCCTTAGGACTTGCTGACAAAGAATATGTTAAACGTTACGCAAATAGTCTAGGAATTAACAAATTATAGCCAAAAATAAAATGGTGGTGCTGTCAGACAACACCAAAATCAGAATTGCGCAGTGGCAGGTTTTGAAACCACCATTGTACGGGAAATAGGCCAACATGTTACCTCCTATTTGATTGGCGGAAAGTAAATGTAAGGCTAAACACGATTAGTCGGGCTACAAATACTAATTCTTTGTTGTTAGGGAAACGTGAGTAGGAGTACTTTTTTTGAAAAGCTGTGTAAACATGGCCCGATTGGTTAGACCCGCCAATATAGGCAATTAGGAGCGTCAGTTCAGTACCACATGTTAAAATAAACTTACTAAGAAACAGTGCGTTGAGAGCCAGATCATATTTTTCTAAATAAAAGCCTGGGACAGAGGCGGATCGGAATTTGTGCCATAATTTGTGCCATTATTCATCGCCAGTCAACGTATCTGTGTATTATTTCCATGAATTGTGGTAAGCTTGATATATTCGATATCTTTTAATGAAAATTGAATGTAAATTGATAATTTATGCCTGTATATGTGTGTGGTTCAGTAGCAAACATGAGGCAAGGCCTAAATATTGCTCCAACCTGAACAGGAGGTGTCGGAGAAAAGTAAAACTGCATGGAATTGCCAAACAGTACACTGACACCTATCTTATTGACTAGAAGGAACTAAGGCTGGAATTGCAGAGGCGTAGTAACCATTTAGGAGGAGAATACTGGTGTAAATTGTTTCAGATGAAGATAGCAGTTGGCCTACCGCTCTGAACTCAGTGTTTGTTCTGTATTGTGTTCAGTGTAGAAATAGATTATAAATTAGATCTGAAGTAGGAGGTACAACCTTCTTGTTTCAGGGACTGTGGTCCTAGTTATTGAAGCAGCACCTGGTCTGGGTTTTGCTGAATCCAGAGGCTGACAGCATACTCCTGGGTCCAGATAGCGACCAGTGAGGTGTCTCCAGAACACAGGAAGCAATCGAGCAGAGGAGTCTTTTCCTGCCGCCATCACGAAAGTTAAGCTTCTGTGGCCAGAGTAGCTCAACATTATGTGCCCCCTCAAAAATTGACATTTTGTTAACCACAGAGGGAAAATTAATTGGTTCAAATGACAGGAACTGTGAAAGTTTCCCAATACTATTTCCCCGATAATCAAACACTTGAAGTCATGATGAAAAACAACAACCAAGCTTGAACAAAACCAGTATTACCTCATATTACTACTGCACAAATTACACACATAGAATAATAATAATAAACTATGTCAATACAAAGTTCATATATATAAACTGTGTAAATAATACTTGTAATTACATTTGATTGTGATTCCTGGTTCACTGTGTAGTTGAATCAGGATATCCATTATTGACAAGAATTAATACATATATTTTTAAACTAAAACACTTGACTCATTTAAGATAGTCTTATAGAGTGTTATATGTGTGTGAGTGTCACAGTGTTGTAAAGTGTTGTAGAAAAAATTAAATTGT
Organism: Oreohelix idahoensis; assembly: GCA_024509875.1. Taxonomy (NCBI): domain Eukaryota; kingdom Metazoa; phylum Mollusca; class Gastropoda; order Stylommatophora; family Oreohelicidae; genus Oreohelix; species Oreohelix idahoensis. The sequence goes on from JAMPIV010009752.1 coordinate 25,692, forward strand.
TTATCTGTCTGTTGTCGTTGTGACTTACACTTCATCATTTTCATAACCCTAGACATTTAACGTAGTCATCACAATATTCCAGAATAATTCTGACTGAGGCATAAATGTGGTAGCAAGTAAGGTCATCTGTAATACACCACACTTATTAGATACAGATACCTTCACAGCTGATCTCAGTCAGTACACTAAGTCCCCTATAAATATTTATAACATCCCACATTACCACAGAGAGAAGCATGAGAGAAACCACCAACTTCATGTGAGAAATAGAACATGGTTATATGGCAGGGATGAGAGAAGCATGAGAGAACCCACCAACTTTATGAGAGAAATAGAATGTGGTTATATGGCAGAGATGAGAGAAGCATGAGAGAAACCACCAACTTTATGAGAGAAATAGAATGTGATTATATGACAGGGATGAGAAGCATGATGGAAAACACCAACTTTATGAGAGAAATAGAATATGGTTATATGGCAGAGATGAGAGAAGCATGAGAGAAACCACCAACTTTATGAGAGAAATAGATGTGGTTGTAAGACAGCAAACGAAGGAGAAGTTTCATTCTCACACTGCTTTCGTTTCGTCCTCTGCCCTTAACCCTTCGCTTCTTTATCTGTGATCTTTGCGTTATACTCATCAATCTCGTTATTATCTATCAGTACCCTCAGTAAATAGCGAAAACGAGGCAGGGTCTGATAACCAACACGCGCCGCTCTGTACAAGGGAGTCAGGTCAGAGCTCATGCAGATCCACATTTTTCTAATTTCTTTTCCAGTCCTTCATTTATTTATCTTTATTTTCCTCATCGTCTTCCTCGTTATCCCCTTTCTAGAATCACCCTCATCTTGTCTATTATCACTTTTATTTGCTCGAATGTGTGTGTGTTAAGTTGGCGTGGTTTCTAACTTTATTTCCTCATTATGACAGGATACTTCCTCTGAGTGGTTAGAACGCTGGTCTCTCGCGGCAACGGTGCCAGGTTCGATTCACATTATCATCACGCTCCAGTCTACACAGTTGTAAATGGGTACTTCACTCTGCTCTTGAGTAAAGGAAGGAAATGGAATGCTATATGACTAGTAAAAATACATTAGTCGGAGTTCTAAAATTCCAGGAGTCAGAGTCCGGGAAATGTTGTGGCCGACTCTACAATCCTGAGTTAAGTGAAATACAGAAAGATGGAAAAACACACGGAGAATGGAACTGAAGACAATAAATTATGAAAGTGATAAGACAGACATGAAAAGATCTTGATAGGATGCCCCAAGACATGAAGGTTCGGCGTGAAGTTATTAAAGGCCTATACACTATATTGAGCTGAAGACCGATGGTTGTATGTCAGGAAGACGGCTTTGTAGTTGCAGCGTGCATAGATGTGATTGCTGGACACGAATAAACAAATACAAATAAACTATACATCTGTTACATTGGAGACTACAGAAGTAGGGCTGCCTTGTATTGTTATTAACATGTTTTTAATATGCGCTGTATCCATCGTCAGCGTCTACTTCTGCTCCGCTGGTACGTTGCTGTTAATTGTCATCAGTTCCGTACTGATGATCTGGCCATACCATTTCAATCCTTCTATTCTAGGCAAGCATCCATTTATGAAAGTCTGTATCTTCTTGGTTGTTGTTTTTGTTTGTTCTCCATGTTTCAGAGCCATACAATAGGACTGACTCGACATCTGAGTTGAAAGTTTTAATTCGTATGTTGAACTTGCCTGTTTCTATGTTAACAGCTCTACCTTGCAAATGCTGTCTCGCTATATTCTCGTACATCTTCAAGCCGTTACTTTCATTCCCTTTTCTGTCTAAATATGCTATATGCCCTCCGCTTTCTAGTAAATATTACTGTCCGCAAATATTTGTTGCTATATCTGTTCTATAGTTCTCTAGACAATTTCATATGCGGGTGCTTCTTTCATTTTCTTGTACTTTTACTCTCCGTAAATAACTGTGCGTGAATTCGTTCTTCCCCTCCTCACGAGTTTAGGAATGAGGAATTCGGGAATGTTAACAACATTTATGAGGAGAAAGCTAGTAATTATACGTACAAATCGACAACAACCAACAAACAAAGTCGTTAACTGGATGGAGAAGCTGTTATTACAGAATAACAATGCCGGAGCTCCTGGAGTGATTTTTCACATGGGAAGTTACAAAGACAAATATACATGACAAACGCGCAGATGTAAACAATGGCCAAAGTAAACGAAAAGCATTGTGTTGAAATAAAAGCCGAAGAAACTGTCACAACCCATAGTGCACTCATAAAAACACTAACAAATTCTGCAAGACATTACCAACTTTCGGAACAAAGAAAAAAATTATGCGGACTTTTTTTTCAAAGGGTACTATGCTACCTTCTGATGTAACCCAGGCAAGAAACTAAGCAGGGTACCAAGTAAAGATCTGAGAATAAATGTTGAGATCTTCAGCGAGACATCAGAGGGAGCTCGAAAAGCAGCTGCAGGAACCGCAACTCTAGATCTCGTACATAGATAAGTTGGAGTTAGTAGCCTTGGCTAAATTATAAAAGTTGCAATACAGGAAAATATTTAAAACCTTCCAAAACAGATACAAACACAACTTTCTGTTGCTGTTGGTAAAACAGTTTAAAAAAGTACCAAATAATCAACAATTATTAGTTTCTTCATGCATGCCAGTGAAACGAGATGATAATTAATATAACAATGCAATATTAATACAATAGAAGTACCCCGCTAAAAAAAATGAAAGGAAAGAATTTTGTTGTGCCCTTTCTGTTTTCTGTCCTGAGTTCAGTTTCTTCCTTTCTATTTGCACTCGCCTTCAGTGGGTCTTTGTAGTCAAACCTATAAATACGGGTGCTTTGGCTATAAAGCCACGTCAAAAATGGCGGGTGAAAAGTGAAAAAGGGCAAATAGTCTATCACATAAAAAAAAAATGTGCGGTTATCTTTAAATTATCATTTTTTTGGGCCTAGGTATCCTGTGTCCTCAATATAAGCTTTTAAGATTTTCTAGGATCCTTTCTTGCGTCAGCGCTACATCAAGCTGACCATGAGCAAAACCTGTTTCTGGTAGGTATACCCCAGTATGAGTAAATGATTGTTCCTATACTAGGTTTACTGGCATAGCAAAAACTAAAATCACAAGAAACTACCGACGTATCAAGATGAAAGGACGGCTGGTATTGTTTGGCTCTAAAATTGATGTGTGGAATGAAATCTCGTCCGCCTTAATTACAGCCCGTAATGATTTCGATATCAATAAAATTATTTTGAAGGGCCTTTACAACTAATCCTGTACCATCCAAGAGACCTTTATTTGTATCCAGTTTTCTCAGCAGCATGATGAATGTACATATTTTGAGCTTCAGTAGATGACGAGACATTACATTTACAGATAGACACTGCTAATTCAGAAACTAAATTGGGAAATCAATGGTATTATTGGAGTGTTTCAATACCCGCTTTCTACGATAAAACATGTGCTGCATTTCTAAGAAAAACCTTGAGATACGCAGGTTGACCTAGATTTAAAATTCCATTCATGTCTTTTTATACACTACGTTACCTAAAACGAAAGACAGATGGACTAAAGATAGAAAGAAGGGAGGGCTGAAAGCAGGGACGCAGGCAATACTACCACAGTCGCGCGATACACAATTACTACCATCACGCGTGTAAGGCCACAAGCACTAGCTTTTTTTCAAATCGACAGTGATAAAAAAACACTACACACACGAGAGTTAGGTTTTAAAAACTTACAAAACGCTTATTAGGAAACATGACATTCTACTGTTTTATGTCTAAAATCCTGACATTAGTCTGACAGTACAGCAAGACAGGTGGCGGTTCTAAACATAAAAAATAAAAAAAAACTACACGACTATCCTGGAAAATACATATTTTGAACGCAGCCCCTTAGCCCCATTAAATTTATATATTTTGGGTTCCTTGGGACTTGCTGACAAATAATATGTTAAACGTTACGCAAATAGTCTAGGAATTACCAAATTATAGCCAAAAGAAATAGTGAGGGATGTCAGACAACACCCAAATCAGAATCGCTCAGTGGCAGATTTTCAACACACCATTGTACGGAAATATGCTGACATGTTACCTCCTATTTGATTGGCGGAAAATAAATGTAAGGCTAAACACGATTAGTCGGACTATAAATACTACTTCGTTGTTGTTAGGGGAAACGTGAGTAGGAGTACTTTTTTGAAAAGCTGTGTAAACATGGCATGATTGGTTAGACCTGCCAATATAGTCAATTAGAGGCGTCAGGTCAACACCACATTTGCAAATAAACTTACTACAGAACCAGTGCGTTGAGCGCCAGTGCATATTTTTCTAAATAAAAGCCTGGGACATCGGCAGATCGAAATTGTGCTATATTCAGTGCCAGTCAACGTAATTCTGTATTATTTCCATGAATTGTGGGACTGTGGTCCTAAAGTTATTGAGCAGCACCTGGTCAGAGCTTTGCTGAATCCAGAGGCGGACAGCATACTCCTTGGTCCATATAGCAAACAGTGAGGTGTCTCCAGAATACAGGGAGGCTATCGAGCAGAGGAGTCCTTTCCTGCCGCCATCACGAAAGATAAGCCTATGTGGCCAGCGGAGCTCAACATTATGTAACCCCATCTTAAACTGACATTGTGTAAAAATAAGAGGGGAAATTAATTGTTTTAATGAACGGAACTGAGAACATCTCCAATACTAGTTCCAACAGAAACAAACACTTGAAGTCATGATGACAAATAACAACATAGCTTGAAAAAACAAAACCAGTATTACCTCATAGTACCACTACACAACTGACACACATAAGATAATATTAATAAAATATGTCACTACAAGATTCATATTGATAAATTCTGTACATATAACTTGTAATTAAAATTGATTGTGATTCCTGGTTCACTTTGTATTTGAATCAGGACACCTATATATTAATGAAAAGTACTTAATACATATTGATATTTGAAAATTTACCAGTGACTCATTTAAGATAGTCTCATAGAGTGTTATATGTATGTGAGTGTCAAACTGTTGTCAAGTGTGGTGGAATAAATTAAATTGTTTATCTGTCTGTTATTGTTGTGACTTACACTTCATCATTTACAACACCCTAGACATTCAACGTAGTCATCACAATATTCCAGAATAATTCTGACTGAGGTATAAATATGTGGTAGCAAGTAAGGTCATCTGTAATACACTACACTTATTAGATACAGATACCTTCACAGCTGATCTCAGTCAGTACACTAAGTCCCCTATAAATATTTATAATATCCCACTTTACCACATATATATTGGGGTCTCGCTCCAGGGATATTGAACTTTCTCCTGTTATAGATATTGGGAATAAAAAGAATTAAAAGGTATCCTTGGGTGGAAATAAATAACGTTGAGCTCTCAGTGCCTGTAGTGTCCTTAGATAATTATTGATAGATTGAATTGTTACAATTGCATCTTAGACAATGGCCGACTTGGCAAAATTTCGATCTGCTGCTGTACAGACTGCGAAAGAGTTAGGAATGGACGGACAAATTATGATTGCTTATGTCACGGCTGAATGTGACAAATATATTGAACGGGAAGAAAGAAGATTAGAAAAAGAGGCCGAAAGAAAGTTAGAGGCTGAGACTAAGAGGTTGCAGATTGAGGCTGAGGCTAAGAGGTTGCAGATTGAGGCTGAGGATAAGAGGTTGCAGATTGAGGCTGATAAAGAGGCTAAGAAATTGGAAGTAGAGGAAAGAAGATTGGCTGCAGAAAGGGAAGACAAGCGATTAGCTGCAGAAAGGGAATCAGAAGATAAAAGATTACAAAGGGAACATGAGTTACGACTAAGGGAGTTTGAGTTTCAAGGCCATGCTCCTGAAAATGGTGCCAGTCCCTTTGCCTCTGATGCCACTGCTAGCCAGGGAGCCTCAACCTCAGCTATGAATTTTCATTTAGATCATTTTGTTGAAAGACGATGATATTGAGAGCTATCTAAATAGATATGAACTATTAGCTACCACATATGGGTTAGAGAGAGAAAGGTGGAGCTTAAAGTTATCTCAAGGTCTTCGTGGGGCAGCTTATGAAGTTTTTGCCAAAATGAGCAGAGGTGATCAGGAAAATTATGACATGCTAAAGCAGGCTCTTTTGTTAAGATATGAAAAGAACGCAGAATTTTATAGGAAAAAATTTAGGAATGCTAAACTACTGTCAGGTGAAACCTACCACCAGTTCTCTGCACGAATAGAGACATACTTGGAGAAATGGACTTCTCTGGGGAAAACCCAAGATCTTAAGGAAATGGTCCTTATAGAACAACTAAGAGAGTCCATGGCTCCAGACCTGAGAAAGTTTCTCATGGAACAAGGTGCAGAGAGGCTGGGTGAGTTGCTAAATGTTGCTGAAAGGTATCAAGCAGCTCAGGCAGAGGTATCAGGTAACAAAAAGAAACAGTTGGAAAATTTTAGGGCACCACAGAACTTTAATAAATTTGATCCTAGAGATCAAAACAAAGGTACGCACCAATTTGATAGGCCACGGTATGACAATAAAAATAAAACCCCACAATTCGATGAAAGGAAATATGATGAAAGAAAATCTTTCAACCAATGGAAAAGGTGGTGTAAAAATTGTCAGATGGACAATCATGACACTGACCGTTGCAGAAGGAAACCTGTGTATATGGCCACCCTTCAGGTCAGGTCGACCTCAAGACAGGAGGAGGATATTATGTTGGATACCACTCCAGAAGAGATGAGGAAGGCACAGGCTGGGGATAAGACCCTCAAGCCTTGTTTCAGGAAATTGTCAACTTGTCATACAACTCCAGGCAAGGGAGATTTTTACATGAAAAACAAGTTGATGTATAGGAAGACTGGAGCTAGATCCAAAGGTCAGGGACAGCTGGTACTTCCTAAAAGATATAGGGCAGAATTAATAAGGAGCCTACATGTGAAACCAGATGGGGACCATGAAAAAAATAGGTACCATCATCCAAAAGGTGGCTCACAATTATTATTGGCCCAAGGCAAGATGGGACATTGAGAATTTTGTAGAAAGGTGTAGCATAGCACATGAGGGAACACCCACAAGTGGGAACATTGATCAGGACCTGGACACGCCAAGGGGCAAAATTAGGCCTGAAAATAAAAAGGAATATAAATTTGATAAAGTGGACCAAAGGGAATGGGAAGCCCCTTTTCACGGACAAGCTTCACTTAACTGTTTTACAATGGCCACTATGCGGAGAGTGCAAAAAGATGTCTTACCCCAGGATAAGCCGAAAATCCCTCAATCGGACTTAAACAAACTGGAGGAAGAAGATGTAGAGAGGAAATCTCTCATCAAGAATTTTAAGTGGGGAGAAAGCCCCAAGAGAAAAATTGGTAGCGGTCGTTTTGTGCATGATAATTCTGGGAAGAAAAATCATCACTATAGCGCTTCGAGTGGAAGAGACCATACCGGTGCATGGACAAATAGGTCCACACAATTAAAGGTCCATATGTAGCTCTGTTAAGAACGTGGACTGACGAAAAGGCAGAGGAAAATATTACATCCTCATACCAATATGTGAATGAGCTGACCACTCGTTTAAAAACTGGCTGGAAACTTGCCAATGAAAATTTGAAACAAGCCAGGAAGAAACATGCTGCCTATTTTAACAGGAAGGCTAAAGACAGAGATTTGGCTGTGGGAGAGAAGGTACTGCTTCTTCTACCCGGTAGTCAGAATAAGTTACAAATTGGATGGCAAGGTCCATATACAGTTCTAGAGAAGGTGTCTAGAACAAATTATAAGATAGATAAGAAGGGGAAAGAAAAAAATCTATCATGTGAATCTCCTGAAGAAATATTTGGAAAGGGAACATCAGGAAGAGACACACTTGTTGACCTTGTCCATTGCCATGGAGATGAAAAAGGAACCACTTTCATCATTTGAATATCCATTACAACCCTGTGAGACAGCGGCACAGGTGAAAATCAGTACACATTTAACGAAAACTCAGAAAGAGAGAGTACAACAGGTTCTAGATAATCATGCAGAGGTGTTAACAGACCGACCAGGACATACAAACTTATTGGAATATGATATGAAACTGATAGACCCCACACCTGTATGTATGAAACCATATTCGATTCCTTTTGCTAAGGAGAAAGCTTTGAAGGAAGAGATAGACTATTTGTTGAAGGAAGGAATTATTTCACACAATGAATCTTCGTATAGTTCCGGTGTTGTACTCTTAAGGAAGCCCTCTGGAGAACATAGACTCTGTATAGATTACAGGAGACTGAATGCTATTACAGAAGGACAGGTGGATCCATTGCCGGATACAAATCAGTTGTTTGCCAGGCTAAATAAAGCTAAATATTTCTCAAAAGTGGATCTGAGTAAAGGATATTATCAGATTCCAGTAAAACCTGAGATCAGACAAAATTGTTAGATGGAAACAATTCGGAGGAACGTAATGAATCCCTGAGTTGCCTCTTTGATTGCGGATATTCCGAATGTTTCATACAGGCTAATAAGAAGATTATGGGATCCACTACGAAAACTCTGCTATCACCAGGTATATGTTATCTCCTCATAACGTACATTTTGAGGAAAATCTAATGTTCTCTGGACATGTCATTGCGCAGACTCAGAGAAGAGAAATGGTGAATACGGGTTGTGAAGCAGCATTAAGACAAGCAGTCACACTTGCGGCTGTTCAGTAACATAACCGAAAAATATTATTGGTTGTAGAGGTCTGAGGCAGATTTCATGAGTAGTGCCTACTCTGAATGGACCCAACTACATAAAACCATGATAGCACAACAGCAGAGTAAAGTCAAGTTGACTTACATTTATCTATGTGTATATAGAATAAAGGACTGACATAAGATGTCTGTTTTAAGAGGGGAGATGTCGTGAAATATTCTAATCCACATATATAAATTAAAACGTAAAGGTAAAGCCTAACAAATAACTTCAATAAAAGGAAAGAAGAATGGTAAAGAACAGTGCTGTCACAATGACTGTACTCGAAATCCCCCTTGTTTTCTACTTCGTCTGCAAATTGTAACGTTTCACGTTGATAGTAAAAGCCTACTGCTTCAATACCCGCTTTCTACGATAAAACATGTGCTGCATTTCTAAGAAAAACCTTGAGATACGCAGGTTGACCTAGATTTAAAATTCCATTCATGTCTTTTTATACACTACGTTACCTAAAACGAAAGACAGATAGACTAAAGATAGAAAGAAGGGAGGGCTGAAAGCAGGGACGCAGGCAATACTACCACAGTCGCGCGATACACAATTACTACCATCACGCGTGTAAGGCCACAAGCACTAGCTTTTTTTCAAATCGACAGTGATAAAAAACACTACACACACGAGAGTTAGGTTTTAAAAACTTACAAAACGCTTATTAGGAAACATGACATTCTACTGTTTTATGTCTAAAATCCTGACATTAGTCTGACAGTACAGCAAGACAGGTGGCGGTTCTAAACATAAAAAATAAAAAAAAAACTACACGACTATCCTGGAAAATACATATTTTGAACGCAGCCCCTTAGCCCCATTAAATTTATATATTTTGGGTTCCTTAGGACTTGCTGACAAATAATATGTTAAACGTTACGCAAATAGTCTAGGAATTACCAAATTATAGCAAAAAGAAATAGTGAGGGATGTCAGACAACACCCAAATCAGAATCGCTCAGTGGCAGATTTTCAACACACCATTGTACGGAAATATGCTGACATGTTACCTCCTATTTGATTGGCGGAAAATAAATGTAAGGCTAAACACGATTAGTCGGACTATAAATACTACTTCGTTGTTGTTAGGGGAAACGTGAGTAGGAGTACTTTTTTGAAAAGCTGTGTAAACATGGCATGATTGGTTAGACCTGCCAATATAGTCAATTAGAGGCGTCAGGTCAACACCACATTTGCAAATAAACTTACTACAGAACCAGTGCGTTGAGCGCCAGTGCATATTTTTCTAAATAAAAGCCTGGGACATCGGCAGATCGAAATTGTGCTATATTCAGTGCCAGTCAACGTAATTCTGTATTATTTCCATTAATTGTGGGACTGTGGTCCTAAAGTTATTGAGCAGCACCTGGTCAGAGCTTTGCTGAATCCAGAGGCGGACAGCATACTCCTTGGTCCATATAGCAAACAGTGAGGTGTCTCCAGAATACAGGGAGGCTATCGAGCAGACGAGTCCTTTCCTGCCGCCATCACGAAAGATAAGCCTATGTGGCCAGCGGAGCTCAACATTATGTAACCCCATCTTAAACTGACATTGTGTAAAAATAAGAGGGGAAATTAATTGTTTTAATGAACGGAACTGAGAACATCTCCAATACTAGTTCCAACAGAAACAAACACTTGAAGTCATGATGACAAATAACAACATAGCTTGAAAAAACAAAACCAGTCTTACCTCATAGTACCACTACACAACTGACACACAAAAGATAATATTAATAAAATATGTCACTACAAGATTCATATTGATAAATTCTGTACATATAACTTGTAATTAAAATTGATTGTGATTCCTGGTTCACTTTGTATTTGAATCAGGACACATATATATTAATGAAAAGTACTTAATACATATTGATATTTGAAAATTTACCAGTGACTCATTTAAGATAGTCTCATAGAGTGTTATATGTATGTGAGTGTCAAACTGTTGTCAAGTGTGGTGGAATAAATTAAATTGTTTATCTGTCTGTTATTGTTGTGACTTACACTTCATCATTTACAACACCCTAGACATTCAACGTAGTCATCACAATATTCCAGAATAATTCTGACTGAGGTATAAATATGTGGTAGCAAGTAAGGTCATCTGTAATACACTACACTTATTAGATACAGATACCTTCACAGCTGATCTCAGTCAGTACACTAAGTCCCCTATAAATATTTATAATATCCCACTTTACCACAAACCACCGACCGTCAAAGCAGTCAGTGGCCATCACGCCTAGTGGCGTCTTGTAGGGCAACAACAAATTGATTCCACTTTGCTCGATCGGTGGCCATCCTTCGTACAGTGCCCCAACTCTGGTTCATTCTTTGCATCTCAGCCTCCACAGTCCTCCGCCAGGTTGTTTTTTGGTCGGCCTCTCTTTCGTTTTCCTTCAGGGGTCCAAAGCATAGCTGTTCTTGTGATGGCATCGGGGTCTCTTCTGAGGACATGGCCAACCCAGCTCCAGCGTCTGCCAGCTATGATGGTGTGCATGTCCCCCTGCTTGCTCCGAGTAAGCAGATCTTGGTTAGTGATGGTATTCGGCCAAAAGATGCGGTGAATTTTTCTTAGGCATGTTGTGTGAAAAGAGGACAATTTCGACATTTCCTTCTCTGTAACTCTCCAGCATTCCGCACCATAGAGAAGCACAGAGAGCACACAGCTCTGATATAATCTTAATTTTGTGCTTGTGCTGTATTGAGAGGACTTCCAGATGTTGTTTAGGTTAAAAAAGGATGTTCTTACTTTATTCATCCTGATGTTGATGTCTTTGCCTGCCCCGCCGTCTGGTGTTACTATGCATCCTAGCTATGTGAAGGTGTCTGTCTGTACCAGTTGCTGATTCCTTACTGATATGGGCTCAGTGTTGCTCACATTGAGCGTCATGACCTCTGACTTCTTTAAATTGATGTTCAAGCCCACCTGCTGGCTATACTTATTAAGCCTATCCGTTGTTTCCTGGATGTGTTGATGTGAATGTGCTAGTAGTGCAATGTCATTGTGGTGGGTTTTGATGTTAACGAGAGTAATCAGTACGTGTCTACAGAGTGAGGTCAGCTATGCACGTCCCTGAGTCTAATAGTTGATGATGAGGTTCTTAGGGTACCTAACTGCTACCACCCTACGATCTCACTCTGCGATTTATTTTGGGTATCTAGCGTTTGTGATGTTATTTATATGGCTTAGTGTCTAGGGTAATGAAAATGTAGTGATAAATGCGTTTAACAAACACAATTTTAACTCACTAAAATTGAATAAAACAAGACTGGTTTTAAATTTATGATATTAATGCACAACTTTAATTTCCTGTCCCTCAAATCTTTTAGGACAGGAATGTTTAAAACTTAAAAGTGAAAATGCGGTTTTATACAAAATTAAATGCACATGAAGGACATCTGTCCCATAGATCTTTATATTTTAATGTTTATAAACTTTTATTCCCTGTTGGAAAATACTGTTCTATGAAGAGTCAATATTGGGAAAAACTGGTGGTCGCATCATGCCACAATCTGTTTCTGAATAGGGTGGAGATTAAACACATTTGAGTTTGCATATAAGCCCGCAAGATTTTCTCTTATCTTTGAATCCTTGTTGACACTGAATGACTTGCTCGAGAAAACTGCACACTGCTTCACTACAGTGTATACTGGAGACTGCTAATACAATTAGGCTTCAATATAGAAACAACCGGTAGGTTGCTTCAAATTCTGCAGCTCCGGCTTCTGACCAACTTGATACTGGGTGATGTAACCCTGAAACAAGAGGAACAAGCCTCCCTAAGTCTCTAGTTAATTATCTTCACCACTACCAATTTAACATCATTAAACATGTATTGTGATCAGATAAAAGAGCTAACTAAATTAGCTACAGTCTTTAACTTTACTGTGACTGCTTCATAATCAGGGGTATCTTCTTTTCCACATAGTCTCGACGCCCCTGTCACTATACATCATCTTCATCTTCAGCTGGAATACAATCTTTTCTTTTTTATCCAGAGTTAATATAACAATAGGCCTGCCAGTGACTTTCTGGTCTTACAGTCAAAATAATGTATGATATTATTCAACTCAAGTTTACTTTGATTTGCTTCCTAAGTCTGCTTAGACATGCCTGTGCTCCTAGTATGTCGCAATCTTCCACAAAGGCAAATGTTGCACACACCCAATGTTATGGCGCCCTTATCTGGGTTTTCCTCTACCTCTAATAATGTATTAAAAAAAGTTATTCATCTTACCGCAATCAATGAAATAAATCACACAATTTGTTAAAGGTTAACAGGCTATCAATGGTTCAACTTTAGATAGCTGCTGTTCCAGACGCAAAGGCAATTCGGTCACTAATTGCTCTGCCTTGAACCTTGCTTGTAGGAAATATTTTTCAAGTGGTACCATGCGTAGCAGAAGCGTTAGTTTTATTCCCTCTATGTCTAGACTAACATTAACCAATCAATTTAAACTACGCCGATTTGACTTGCTTCCAAACAACGCGTCTAGAAAAATGTGACATCCCAATTTTTTTCAAAATAGAGCGGTTACGATTGCGTCTGTCGGTATGTAGTCAATTTTTATTTTATGCGATAACTCAGTCACTTTTGAAGCGATTTAAAAGATGGAAAGTGATTATTAATCAGACTAGTGTCCTTTATCCAGCCAGTATGTTTTCATCTACGTCTTTATCTAAGTTTGCATCTTTGTACTTTTCTCTTTATTTATTCTGAACAAAATACTTTTACTCTAAGTCCAGATACGTTTTTATAGGGGATAGTATAGTATTGAATAAGCAACATTATCGTTTTTAATTCCATTCTGTCCTTTCCTTTTTATTCCTCCTTCTATAGAATGCAATACATTATCTACGTTTTCTGTCTTTCTTTTGCCCCTTTCTCTCTCCTGCACTCATTTGGTTCATTAGTTTCAGTCTGACAATACCCAAGTGGGTTTAGACTTTTTCCATGTTAACCCCCCCCCCCTCTTTTTTCTCTCTCTCCCGTCTTTTTGAAAACGAAACACGTGTTGGCCGACTGCCAAGACGGTTTTATGTTAGATTTAAAATTTAGTACGGAGTAACGAAAAAGCCTGTGGTAATAGGAGTGGGTACCATCGCGTGGCGTAAATAATTTAAATCGCTAGTCTCTCGCTCTTGCGTTAGTGCAGTGTGATAAGGCCATAGTTATTAATAGATTTTCTAACTGTTTATTACCAACTCTCGCATTATTGGCCTTCAATAAGGTCAAACCTAGAATTTAGTTGCAGTTTTTTCTAACGTAATCGTGGAAATATTCAAACTTTGTCCAATTTTCTCGCGGTTCATTCATAAACACTAAGAAAAGGGGTAGTGTACGGATGTCAGGCGGGGTATTAAATTTTACATTCTTGGCGTAGCGAAAAAAAAATTCAAATGCGGTAATAAGAATCTATTTGGGAAGGGGGAGTTACAAAGGCTTTTTATGATTGACACTATGCAGCTTGGAATGCCATAAGCCCTCAGTATTTTCCATAAACTGTCCCTATGTATGCTGTCAAAAGCCTTTTCAAAATCAACGAAATTAATGTACAGCTGTCTTTGCCATTCTGAGCACTGCTCTATAATGTTCCTGAGAGTGAATTTATGATCCACGCATCTTCTGTTCTTTCTAAATCCTGCTTGTTCTTTCCTCAGTTTGTAGTCTACTGCTTTTGAAATTCTCTGTATAATTATCCTGCCTAGTATTTTGCTGGGAACTGAGAGAAGAGTGATTCCTCTCCGATTATTGCAGTCTGCAAGATCTCCCTTCTTGGGCAATTTGACAATTATTCATTTGTTCCACACTGATGGTGTTGTCCCTGTTTTCCAGACTTGTGCAAATAGTGGTTCTAATAGTTCTGCTGCTAGCTCAGGGTCTGTCTTAAATAGCTCTGCATTTAATAGGTACCACAAACCGCCCGCTTTTTTGGTTGAAAACGCACGAAAGTTGAGAAAACTGAGGAAAATTCATCAAGGTTAAGTCGTCACTGTCCCTTTGCTATTAAGCGGACTGTAATAAAATTTATATCACGATACTCATTATCCTCTTCTCATTTGAAATGTATTAATTCCCGAATACTAAAAGTTATTGAAGTATTTTTTTACTAATAAAAACAAACAGCAAACTTACGCGTAGCGAAACTCGTCGCGCGGCCAACTCTGCTTTTTTGCCTCACCCCGCTTCATTCAAACGGGTATCGCTTGACCAGCAGACGTCTGATTTGCATAAGGCTTTCACCATTATGATGGGCGGAGGAATAGCTTTAATTTCGTATAATGCAAGCTGTAGGAAACAATGTGGAAGACGCAGATTTTTCGAAGTGAAGTCGAAATTTTACAAGATTTGACATTTTAAGTTGTGTTATAATTCCTTGCATGGTCTGAGAAGATTTGGGAGCCATTTTTATTTATTCCTATAAAATATCAAAGACTTCTGATGTTTGCTGGTGAAGCGATTTGACTTTAAGTAACGCTCTCTTGGTCAAGAATTTTAGCGAAAAATGCAGAGCGAGGCTGTTACATCGACTGTGATAACTCCCTATGTCGTTCAAAATCGGCATGCCACTTATGTTGGTTCGTGCTCAAACTTCATCACATCTTCTGATTTGAAGATGACTATACGTAAGTATATCACTTATTAATAATGTTTTGAACTTTAAATGTAAACTTTACAATAGTTTTAATATTATTTAGCAATTTAACACGATAACATGGTTGTTGTAATAGCGAGGAATGAATGTGCTATCACCACTTCAGACATTCACGCATCAATCTAATTATTTCACGAGCTTGAAAAGCTAAGAAAGTTACCAATCTGAATAAAAAAAATGCATGTTTTGATTAATGTGTAATTGAATGAAGGTTTATTTTGCAACATAATAGGGTGAATTTTGTTTCAAACGCGAAGGATATCGCAAGGCCAAAGCCAATCGAGTCAAGGCTAGGGGACCGGAAAATGCCATAATTAAAAAAGCTGATGCTGTACTGAAATGTCCGGACTCGCAGCCAATAGTTGATAGTCTTAAAATTCCCCGAAAAGAAGATATATATATATATATATATATATTTATTTTTGTTTAAGGAAGAAAAATATCCCGTTCAACCTCTGATGGGTTATAATTAGGATACATATTGTTTTCAATTCCAAATAATATGAAAAACTGCCGATATGAGAAAGTGGCATCACACCATTGTAAATTAGGACAATCACAATTGTGCTTATATGTTAAAAAAAAAAAAAAATCAAGAAGAGACTCTGAACAAGAACAAGCCAGTAATAGTAATAGTACATGTAATTCTCTATACATGTAAAAACAAAAATAACTTCTGGAATTTTAATTTTCCAGATGACTCCTAGTAGGAGTCATCTGGAAAAATATTGGATTTAACATTATTGTTAAATCCAATAACGTGTTAAATTGCTATACCAATATTGGATTATTTGCAGGCATCCAACTTACCTATAAATATAGAGGAGGTGTTGAGAATAGACAGACCTAGGGAACTGCATAATATAGTCAAACAATATTTAACACGAACACATGTTAATATATAGTGGCTGGGAATGTGAAGGTCTGATGCTGTTCTTACAATGCATGTGACTTTAAACAGATGAAAGTCAATTAAATATCTGTTAAAATCCGTTATATAACTAGAACCACCAGGCCTATACACACCTCCACTTTAATATTATTCTTGTTCATAGTTTCTTCTTGATTTTGTTTGTTTGTTTTTTATTTTATTATTTAACGTACGGTATAGGCCTAAGCACAATTGTGAGTATCCCTATTTTCAAATGTGATGCCACTTTCTCATGTCGGCAGTTGTTCATATTATTTGGAATTCAAAACAATATATATCCTAATTATAACCCATCAGAGGCTGAACGGGATTTCTGTTTATCTTCATTAATTTAAAAAAAAAAAAAACATCTGGAAAAATAAAATTCCAGAAGTTATATGGATGGGAATGCAACATGGCTCGAGGTAGACTGCTTGTAGTTTTTTTTTTCATAAAGCTACAGACCACAAAGTAACACACTACAAACAGATAAAAAGTGAAATGGAGAAGAGGAAGGAGCAGATAAAATAAAAGTAGAGAATACAAGAGTGACGACGAAGAACCCAAAACATAGACTGGTATGGAAAATACGGAGTAAAGAGTCAGAGAGGGCAGTCAAAGAAAAAATTAAACAGCGAATAACTGACAAGAATAGGAGGAAAAAAGAGAAAGATATTAAAAATGCAGAGAAGAAGATAGAGTTATATAACACAATCATAAGCCAAGGGGGTCTGTGCACCACAAAGGAGGACGTGGATAAAATTTGTAAAGGACGATATGCCCTTAGAAATCTTAAGGCTCAGTTAAAATACTTACTTAGTTGTTCTCCTTCTACCGTGAGGTGTAGAGGTAAGATACAGATAATTGATATTGAATGATAAGGACATCAATATTGAATGATAAGGACATAAAACTATCAGGAAATATCAAAGAATTGTATTTTGGACTTCTGAAGCATTTAGGTTTTGAGGCATCATTGCCCTCTCACAGGGAAAGAGTGCGCCATGATCATTCTTCTCCAGTTCAAATTTTTAAATGCTAATAACCAGTTGTTTTAAAAAAATATAGCGTTTAGATGTTGCTAATTATTGTTTAGATGTTGTTAATTATTGCCTACAATATTTTTAAAATGAAATATGGACAGTATCTTAAAAAAAAAAAATTTTCTTCATTTTCACACTTTTTTCTTCCCCTGCGACAAATTGGCCTCTGGACACATTTAAAAAAATTATACTAGAACAAATAGATGTTTAAATCCTCTGAAAAAAATTGAGATATATTTATGTAGTATGCAGCTTAATAAGTACAAATTTAAAGCTTGTACCTTTTATACTTTTTGAAATATGATGTTGTGAATATTGACTTTCATTCAACAAACTATATTTTTCGGTAATGTGTTTTGCAGATTTGCAATTTTTGGTCTCAAATATATTGATAATTATTCAAGATGTAGCTCTATAGTTTTCTTTGTGTGATCAGTATATTCCAGACTATATGTTGTTTGTCAGAGAAAGTTGTAAGATTATATTTAAGAAGACGGCAGTGTTCTGAAGTTGGTGTGATGTAACTTTTTCAATGTTTCGAAGTCCCCACATTTTTTAAAATGCTATAACTTTTTTATTTGTTGTCCTATTAAAAAAAAATAAAGTACCAAATTTCATGATTTACCAAGGGCTTCAAAACTACATTGTTTTCTCTGGTGTTTCTGTGCAAACAAAAATCACTTTGTGGTACCTACTAAGTTATCATGGCCAGGAGCTTTTCCGTTCTTTAACCCTTTGATTGCTGTGATGATTTCTTTTTTTCGTGGAGTGTCTGTATTTACATCTAGATCGTTTTCAGCCTCAGGAACATTCAATTGTGTCTGGTGGTTTCTTGTTCAGAGTTTCTCTGAAGTGCTCTGCCCATTTTGTTTCCTGTCTCTCTGCTGTCGTGATGAGATTTCCTTGCTTATCTCTTACTAATGTAATGTTGTTTGCACCTCGTTTTCCGCTGATGAGTTTAGTTATTTTGTATACTGTGCTTTGTTCATTTCTCAGTGCTGCCTCTTCTGCCTGTCTTGCAAGATCGTCTAGGAAATTCCTTCTGTTGGCTCGGGTTTGGCGTTTAACTTCCTTGTCCAGCTGACTGTACTGTTCGCTATATAGTTGCTTTAACCTGGGGGACTTCACTTCTGTTTTCTTTCTTTTCATTACCTTTCTCAGTGTTATGGTGTTTAATGTTTCTGGTGTTATCCAGTCTTGCTTCTTCCTTTCCTGGAATCCCAAGCATGATTTGCTGCTTTCCTTATATATTGTTGAAATGGTGTTGAATTTCTGGTCTATATCATCAGTCACTGTCTTTTCCTGACTTTTGGCAAATTGATATCGTTTCTTTATGTCAGCCGCAAAAAGCTTTTCTGGTAAGGGGGTCCTTCAATTTGCTGATGTCAAACCTTTTCTGCGTAGTTACAGTTGGTCCAGCCCTTCTTAGTTTCACTTTCAGTTTTGCTACTACTAAATGGTGATCACTTCCCACATCTGCACCTCTTCTTACCTTCACATCTTGTAATGCATGTCTCCATCTACCATTGATCATGATGTGATCTATCTGGTTTCTGTCTCGACCATTTGGTGATTCCCATGTTATTAACATGTTAATTTATGAATTTCTTTATGTGGGAAAAGTGTTCCTCCAATGACCAGGTTAATACTACTGAAACTTATTAGTTTATCCCAATTTTTGTTTGCTGTTCCGCTGCCGCATTTCCCCATTACTCTTTCATTATATGTATTGTGCGTACCAACTTTCGCATTGAGGTCTCCCATTACTATAACAAGATCATATCTAGGTGTGTCTTCCATTTCTTTCTGCAGTTGTTGATAGAATTCATCCTTGACCTCTTCATCGCTGTCATTCGTTGGTGCGTAGCATTGTATTATTGTAGTATTGGTGAATCTACATCTCAATCTTAATCTTATCAGTTTGTTGTTGATGGGTTTCCATTCCAGTAATGTCCTTTCTATACCTTTCTGTAGAATAATGGCTACACCTTCATTGTGCTGTCCTTCCTCTCTTCCAGAGTAAAGTACTGTTTCTCCTGTTGCTGTTTTAACTTTTCCTGCCCCTCTGCTCTCGCTTATCCCTAGAATGTGTAACCTATAGTTTCTCATTTCTGCCGCGACCTGTTTTAGTTTACCCGTCTCATTCATTGTCCTGACATTCCAAAATCCTATTCTTGTATCATGTTTTGCGGTCAGGACGTCCGTTCTCGTGTCAGTGGCTTCCTTTCGGTTTTCACCACTGACAGTCATACGAGCGAGACTCCGGATGTCCGTCCCGCAGCAAAGTTTGTTTATTCTTTGTTGTTTCCGTAACTTCGATTTTTTTTATATAGACAGGGGTGTCAGCCCTATGCTACAACCCCCAACCTAGAAGACCAGGGTGTCTGCTTTTGTCTGACCCCTGCCCGCGCAAACCTGTCCAGCTTGGTAGAACCTTCCAGGAGTAAAACTCCCGCTGGCATAGCTCTGGGGGTAATCAGGGTACGCAAGCCGCCATACCTCGACAAGGTATTGACACCGGTGATGGCAGATACATATATTGGGTGGCTCTTATATTATGAAATTAAATTATTGAACTTTTCCGTTATTTCTTGACGAGTTACTTAAGAAGGGATCTGTGAAATCCGAATAACTGTAGCCTACTTGGAATAATTGTAAGGGATGAAGAAGATAGCTTTCACTCAAAGCAAACTGCAATGCGCGCCCTTTCCGTATTTTCCCGAAATGGTGGTGCGATTGTTTCTTCCCGTTCAGACGTAGTGACACTTCATACGAAGTTAATTATCATTATTAAGATAACGTATCACCTGACGATAAAGAACCAGATGGTAATTATGGTGAAATATTGTGGCGTCTGCGTGACCTTGTAAGAATATCTGTTCATTTTTATGAGTACTTTTTTATTTTCTTGTCCCAGGTTTATATGGACTGAGGACACTGCTGAAGGTTAAATTTCAGTTTATGCTGGTGGTATTTCGGTTTATGTTGGAGGCTTTCATTATGGTTTGGAGACTTCCATTTCGGTTTGGAGGCTTCCATTTCGGTTCATCTTGTAAACTTAACATTTCAGTTTACGTTGGAGGCTTAACATTTCAGTTTATGTTGGAGGCTTAAAATTTCAGTTCATGTTGGAGGCTTCCATTTCGGT
Source organism: Oreohelix idahoensis (assembly GCA_024509875.1). Classification (NCBI taxonomy): domain Eukaryota; kingdom Metazoa; phylum Mollusca; class Gastropoda; order Stylommatophora; family Oreohelicidae; genus Oreohelix; species Oreohelix idahoensis. The sequence goes on from JAMPIV010009752.1 coordinate 46,208, forward strand.
TCATCTTGTAAACTTAACATTTCAGTTTACGTTGGAGGCTTAACATTTCAGTTTATGTTGGAGGCTTAAAATTTCAGTTTATGTTGGAGGCTTACATTTCAGTTTATGTTGAAGGCTTCCATTTTGGTTTGGAGGTTTCCATTTCGGTTTATATTGGAGACTTAACATTTCAGTTTATGTTGGAGGCTTCCATTTTTTGGAGGTTTCTATTTCGGTTTATGTTGGAGACTTAACATTTCAGTTTATGTTGGAGGCTTAATATTTCAGTTTATGTCGGAGGATTACATTTTACTTGATACCAGAGTCTTACATTCAGCTTAATAGGGCTGCGTATATTTTGTGTCCACATGCAAAGTTGTTTGTGGATGATAATAACTTTCCTTAGCAACTAAAATCAAATTTCACAGTTTATAGTAACATACATACAATGTCAATCTCATTGAGGTAATTTTTCTTTAATTTCTAGTTTCTTTTTTTCCTTTCCGAGCATCTTATGTTGTAATTTTTCCAACTGGGACGCCGTAAGACGTTCTCGTCTAGACCGATCGACCTTCTGCTAAAGGTATTGTTTTATTTAGCTGGCTATTCACTACACCTGTTTCATGCTACTTACATAATTTATTTGTCTTCATCTATTCCCCCGGATGTTAAATGTGTACCCAACGTGCCAGACGTTGTTCATCTTCTGTCTAATCTTATGGCCTAACACTGTTGGGTTCTTCCCTCAGCTGACTGGTTTGAAGTTCTATCTCATCAGATCGTCCAATACTTCTTTTGTTTTTCCGACAGCAGACTTGTTTGAAGCGCCATTTCTTCCAGGATGTTACTGTTCGTAGCTGTCCCTGTTTGTGACATGCTAACAGCTAAGCAGGCATCTGCAGCTTGCGCATTCATATGTTCCGTAAACTGAAAATTTTTATAGCTGTCAAAGTGAATTAGGAGTCCAACATATTATCAAGCTAGTACAACGGTGCACAAAGAAACACGTACCAAAAAAAAAAATCTAAAACTTGTCAAGAACATACAGTACTTTGCAAAAAAAAATGGCAGTCATATTGCTCAACTAAATATGCTGAAATCTAATTAAATATGCATGTTCTGCCCCAAATTTGCACTCCACTTAAGTGAGCAAACACTATCAAAAGTAAAAAAAAAAATTAGCGTTGAGTACAGTCCCTTGATAATAGAGCAGACGACAATTTATAATGCTAGTGGCAGAAAATGGATACAAAGACAAAGTTTATGTTAATTTCACAGCTTTGGAATGAAGAAAATCAAACATGTTCCAACATTTCTAAATCCTTGAACATTCCTGAGCGGACTGTCTACAGAGTTGTGAGTAAATTAAAAGCAGGTAATGGAATCGAGCGAAAAGAAGGTAATGGGAGGCCAAGAATTTTGGACACAAAGGACCATCGGCGTCTCGCCCAAATCGTTCGGGCTGGGCCAATGAAGAGTGTAGAAAACATACGGCAGCGCATGATCGAGTTGGGAAGCCCAGAGGTATCTAATGCTACTGTCAACCGGGAGCTACACAGGATGAATTACACAAAAAAGCGGGTAATTTCGTCACCACTGCTCACAAACAGATGCGCTTGAACTGGTGCCACGAAAACAAAAATTTGTCATGGGACAATGTGATTTTTTTCAGATGAATGTTCTGTTTGGTCTTATCCTGCTCAAATAAATATTTGGACGAAAGACTCTGTAACGCCTGTGTACCAGCGACCGAAACATACTGTTGCGTAACAAATGTGTTGCGTATCAATGTTCCGTGGATGATTTTACATTTGCCACACAATGTTGAGGGTGTTATATTTCATCTTCTTGCCAAAGGTATGATAATGCTGGTACTAGAAGCGTGGTGTATCACCCTCAGACACCAGGGATGATGAAGGCGAAATAATGTGGTGTCTTTAGTCTAGTTTGTATAGATGATGTGAGTGTGGGTAAACAGCTACAGTTCCAAACAGGGACGTCACATCAACTTACAACGTAGAAAGTCAATAAAGCTTTTAACAGCAGTGATGTTTTGGTAATATATATTGTGTACGCCACAATGACAAGGTGCATGGACATCGTTATGCAGAAACATCACAGGTATGGTACAACAGTCATCATTTCACTGACGTAGTCAGTACAACAAGGAACATCAGACAGCATCATGATAATGGTGAATCAATATGCATGTTATGACATCATAACCAGCCGTAAATGTAGTCAGGCAGAAAACTTCCTCCCTTTCCATAATAGCCGGAAGGTATTAAATAGGAGATTAAATCCACTCTCCTTTACTTGACTTCAGCAAGACAGGCATGTCTTCTGACGTCATCAAAAAAAATCCTCAAAGTTCCTTTAGTTACCAAAGATATCAAATCTCGAACAAGCAGCAGAGTTCAACAAGTAACTAGTCCTTAGGACATGCATCAACCGATGCATAGCAGCGAACGTGATTCGTGAGCTGAGAAAACTTCTCACAGCGTAGACTCTACAACAAGCAGGCTACGAAAAATGTCAACATCAAAAGATGGCGAAATGTTATTCAAAAGTAATTACCTTTGCTTCAGGAAATAAACCACATAACCCACAGGCCTCCAGGCACTTAGAATCACAACAGAGATATATCATCTCAAAAGGAACAACAATATGTAGAGGACTCTCTTTTTCCTGAATAGAATAAGCACGGACGCTAGCAAAATTGCGTCCTTCTCTCAAACCTCAGGAATTCTCACGAAAGAAAGGTACATCGACATACTAGAGGGACACCTTCTGCCATTTATGCAGGTCATGTACCCCGATGGGTGCACATTTCAACATGACAATGACCCAAAGCATACAGCTCATACCACCAAAGCATGACTGCAAGAGAAGAATGTGATAGTGCTGAAGTGACCCAGCAACAGTCCCGACCTAAACCCAATTGAAAACGTTTGGGCACTACTAAAGAATCATTTAAAAAAGAGTGGACTCAGAGACGTTGAACAATTGAAGAAGGAAGCTGAAAAATACTGGGACAGTCTGACTCACAATTACCTACAAACACTTGTGGGAAGTATGCCTCGCCGCATCCAGGCTTGCCTTGCTGGAGAAGGCAACATTATATTGTACTGAAACCACTGTTAATAGATCGGGGAGATACCAATATTCCTCTGGACATACAGTTTTTATTATTATTTGCTTCTATGAGTGTGCTGCGTTGCGAAAATATGACTGCCATTTTTTTTTTGCAAAGTACTGTATATGTTAATAACACAGTTTGAGCGTTTGTTTGTCATTGTGTCTCATATTCACACTCAATTCTAGCCACATTCTGCGCTCATAACATGATACAGAATTCACCAAGTTTTGTGGACAAAAACGTACACTGGCAACACTGAACGTCTCATTCTTCATAGACCTGGAGGAATGTATTCTTTGACTGAACACAGATTTGTATATATCCACAAGACCTAACAATTCCAAGACAAGATATTTATGAAATTTTACAACCTGTGAGTGTGCACCCAATTTACCAATTTCATGACATCTTGATGCGGGTAACAGACTTCTTTATAGTGGTACTCTTCAGCAACAGTGCTCTGCGAACTAGAAACAGACTGTCACGTTCGTGCAACTAATATTTCTCAACAATAGACAGTCACACGTGAAACTAATATTTCCCAACAATAGACTGTCACGCGTGAAACTAATATTTCTCCACAAGAAATAGACTGTCACATGAGTACAAGAAATATTTCGCAACTAGAATTAGATAGTCAAGTGCGTGCAACTAATATCTCTCAAAAAGAAATATACTGCCACCTGCGTGCAACTATGTGAAATATTACTTGCACGCACTTGGACACTCAATAAAATAGTTACAAAAAAGGTTACATCATTCGAAATGAAATGCTACAGAAAGATGTTGAGAATACCCTGCACAGAAAAAAGACCAACAGAGAAGTACTGCACTCACTAAACATAAAGGAAAATTGGCGCCTAAATACCATTGCAATAAGGATGCTGAAAATGTTCGGACATATAAAAAAACATAATAGTCTGGAAAAAACATAGATGGAAGGCATGGTCCCTGGAAAAAGGGGAAGGGGTTGACCTAGACGACGGTGGACCCAGGACATCACAGAGAGTCTGAACTTGTCTTTGGCTGATGCAGGTCGACTTGCCCAGAATCGTGATACGTTCAGAGCAGCTGTAATGGAAACAACGTTATGGAAATGTGATGGGGCCGTAAAGACGCCCCCTTCATGTTCAAGGCATATTTATCGCCCATATATTTTCGATGTGCGCGCAGCACGCTGGGATGTGAAAAGTTTAACGAGAAGAAAATTGATGACTAGGCCATAATAAAGCCTAAGAATTAGTTGTGGTGTGTTATATTTGATAGTTGTGTGTTATAATTGATAGTTGTGGGCCATATTTGTGTTTTCATGCCTAATAGAGCAATAATCGCGACTGTTACTTAAGTGGCCAAATTAATACGCGCAGCGCACTAAAGTCGAGTGATTAGCCTAGTGCCTATATAAAGAATGCGATAACCGGCCCTTTTTAAGTATCAGTCCAGACAAGAGAAAACGAAACGAGGCGCCCTGTGTGGGTAGCAGAAGAACAAAGACATGACACGTGAGTTTGATTTCAAAGCAGATTAGCTTATTTCCTAGTGAAATTACCATTATTTCCCTGTAGCTTTAGAATTATATTGAGCGTGTCTGTTTTAAAAGTTAATGAAATAAATAGATTGATGTGTTTACAGGACCTTATAATTTAGTCTTGAAATATAAACGAGTGAAAATAATATGCGTGGATTGATTTTAATAGTGTAAGTCCAAATCATAGATGTGAACGTTTAAGAGCGATTATTTCATTCATCAGAAAGGCAAATATAGTATGAAAGTATTTTTTTACATGAAACCAGGCAGAGAAGCGATCTATTACTTGAATTTAGATAATATTAACTTGTTAGCAAAATAGTAAGATGGCAGCCACGTGGTGATGACTGTATAAAAGAAGGCGCCAAGGAGTCTGCATTTAACACTCTTAGTTATCACTTAATGTTACGCAGTTTTATATCGTGTGAATTGACACGTGGGTGAAAGTAGGTTAAATGTAATTTCCTCCAGTAATGGAAGAAATAGTTGTCGTGTTAAATCGCCTTTATGTGATGTATTTAGTTTCAGTTTTGTTAAAGTCAAGAGTAATTTTATTTTATTCTTTAATGTAAGAGTAATTAAGTGTATTTCACGATTATTGATTATTCTACTGTATATCTTTAGTGGGTTACTTTGAGGTGAGAATAGTCATTTAGATTTCAGGTGAGATTAGGGAGATTCCTTGGTGCGTAAGGCACGTTGTGACAGGTGTTTCTCTGTTTGCTCCTGGCGGAGCATGGAAACACCAATGCGGCTGGTGTCCATTACACGCCCACAAGAAGCATTTTTATGCTATTGCAGTGGTTGTTTCTGTAACAATGTGTTTCATGTGATGAGTTCCCAATCTCATCAGGGGTCATATACGACACGCTTGTTGCCAGGCGCACCAGTCGTCACTTACGACATGTTCAGAATGCAGTAATGAATATTGAGATGATCAGTTGCGAGGTAGTGGTTTATGCCCATTAAGGAGAGTATTGATTGTACATATTGTTTAATTCTATTTGATACATATTTTATTATTTAATTATGGTTATGTGTAGAATGGTTTGTGAGAGCACGTGGACTCACTTAGAGATATATTTCTCTTCTCCGCTCCTGAAGGAGCATGGGGCCACCAGTGTGGTTTGCCTCTGCATGAAGTATTCATATGTTCGTGCAGTAGTGGCTTCGGTAGCAATCTGTTACATGGTGAGATTGCCAGCCTCATGCACAACACCATACTAGTCTCATTGGACGACATGCATGAGTGTGTGCGTGTATGCTAGTTGAGGGTGTCAGGTGGCGTGGAAGGATATGTGATGGGGCCGTAAAGACGCCCCCTTCATGTTCAAGGCATATTTATCGCCCATATATTTTCGATGTGCGTGCAGCATGCTGGGATGTGAACAGTTTAACGAGAAGAAGATTGATGACTAGGCCATAATAAAGCCTAAGAATTAGTTGTGGTGTGTTATATTTGATAGTTGTGTGTTATAATTGATAGTTGTGGGCCATATTTGTGTTTTCATGCCTAATCGAGCAATAATCGCGACTGTTACTTAAGTAGCCAAATTAATACGTGCAGCGCACTAAAGTCGAGTGATTAGCCTAGTGCCTATATAAAGAATGTGATAGCCAGCAGCGGCCCTTTTTAAGTATCAGTCCAGACAAGAGAAAACGAAACGAGGCGCCCTGTGTGGGTAGCAGAAGAACAAAGACATGACACGTGAGTTTGATTTCAAAGCAGATTAGCTTATTTCCTAGTGAAATTACCATTATTTCCCTGTAGCTTTAGAATTATATTGAGCGTGTCTGTTTTAAAAGTTAATGAAATAAATAGATTGATGTGTTTACAGGACCTTATAATTTAGTCTTGAAATATAAATGAGTGAAAATAATATGCGTGGATTGATTTTAATAGTGTAAGTCCAAATCATAGATGTGAACGTTTAAGAGCGATTATTTCATTCATCAGAAAGGCAAATATAGTATGAAAGTATTTCATACATGAAACCAGGCAGAAAAGCGATCTATTACTTGAATTTAGATAATATTAACTTGTTAGCAAAATAGTAAGATGGCAGCCACGTGGTGATGACTGTATAAAAGAAGGCGCCAAGGAGTCTGCATTTAACACTCTTAGTTATCACTTAATGTTACGCAGTTTTATATCGTGTGAATTGACACGTGGGTGAAAGTAGGTTAAATGTAATTTCCCCCAGTAATGGAAGAAATAGTTGTCGTGTTAAATCGCCTTTATGTGATGTATTTAGTTTCAGTTTTGTTAAAGTCAAGAGTAATTTTATTTTATTCTTTAATGTAAGAGTAATTAAGGGTATTTCACGATTATTGATTATTCTACTGTATATCTTTAGTGGGTTACTTTGAGTGAGGTGAGAATAGTCATTTAGATTTCTGGTGAGATTAGAGCCACTCCTTGGTGCGTAAGGCACGTTGAGACAGGTGTTTCTCTGTTTGCTCCCGGTGGAGCATGGAAACACCAATGCGGCTGGTGTCCATTACAGGCCCACAAGAAGTATTTTTATGCTATTGCAGTGGTTGTTTCTGTAACAATGTGTTTCATGTGATGAGTTCCCAATCTCATCAGGGGTCATATACGACACGCTTGTTTCCAGGCGCACCAGTCGGCATATACGACATGCTTCAGAGTACAGGGATGAATATTGAGATGGATCAGTTGCGAGGTGGTGGTTTATTCTCATTATTGAGAGTATTTGTTGTACATATAGTTGAATATTATTTTATGTCCATGTTATTATTTTTTAATTATGGTTATGTGTAGAATGGTTTGTGAGAGCACGTGGGCTCACTTGGAGATATATATTTCTCTTCTCCGCTCCTGATGGAGCATGGGGCCACCAGTGTGGTTTGCCTCCGCATGAAGCATTCAGATGCTTTTGCAGTAGTGGTTTCAGTAGCAACCTATGTTACACGGTAAGATCGCCAGCCTCATGCACAACACCATACTAGTCGCATTGGACGACACACATGAGTGTGTGCGTGTGATAGTTGAGGGTGTCAGGTGGCATGGAAGGACTGTTTGGCAGGTGAGAGTATCATTATTTAACTATGATTTTAACTATTCGTTGCTTTGTTTGCTTCTTCAGATTAGCAATCGAGCACTGTTGGGTGTTTGGTTTTGTTCGCTTTGTTATTTGTTTAATGTTTGCTTCGTGTGTTTAGATGTCACTGATAGGGTTGTAGAAATAAATACAACCCCTGCCTTAAGAATCGCAGTTTTATTGTTGAATCGGGTCGGTTGCGAGTGTGCAAGAGAGTGATCAAATATCACAACATCATCATCACCTTCTCGCCCCACCCTATCACAATAAGAAAACATGATGATGATGAAAGGGCTGCTGCTGAAGAGTGACGTACCAACCTTTGTAACTTTCTACTGTCCCAAGAGTGTCGTACCAACCTTTGTAACTTTCTACTGTCCCAAGAGTGTCGTACCAACCTTTGTAACGTTCTACTGTTCAACAGGTATCAAATCTCAAGGCATCTGATGTCTCTCTCCTTTTTGTACGAATGTTACTGTCTTTGTCAGTACCACGTTCAATCTCTCTCCAACCCTAATGCCGTGTGGTTAGGGGCTTTCCATAAATGACATCCACAGGAGAGGGGGGAGTGAGGGGTATGTAAAAAGTGGACAACTGTGGACATGGAGGTATTTAAGTTGAAAGTGGACGTCCAATTCACAAACCACATGGCAACTCTCACTCACATACAAATCTATCAAGAGTAACAAACGCTCTTATCTTCGAAAGCTTGTTACTGTCCAGCTAAACCCAAATAAACGTTCTTCGGATTTTGTCCCTCTTGCCAGGCCTTCCAATCCTTCTAGACTCAAAATCTCTAATACAAAGAGGTTTTAACTTCTAGGCTCCTGTTCTCTGCAACAAACAACCTTAGTATAGTAACTCTCTGGGAACCGACATCACAATTATTGTGATTTCATAATTCGATTTTTAAGTTTTAAGTATAGGTAGTGTCGTGAAATATTCTAATCCACATATATAAATTAAAAGGTAGAGGCAAAGCCTAACAAATAAATTCTAATAAAGAAAAGAGCAATGGTAAAATAACAGTGCTGTCACAAGGAATGTACTCGAAATCTCCTTTGTTTTATGCTTCGTCTGCAAATTGTAACGCTTTCACGTTGATAGTAAAAGCCTACTATATTATTACCCGCTTTCTTCAATGAAACATGTACTAAACTTGAGATACGCAAGCTGAAACAATGACCTAAATTTAATATTTCATTCATCCCATACACAGCGTAACTAAAAGACAGATAAAGCAGGATAGAGAGAAGGGAGAGGCAGAAAGCCGAACGCATGCAAAATTAAACACGCGTTTCGCTATTAATGCCACCCCAACAAGCGTAACGCGATACACAATTACTACTATCACGCGTGTAAGGCCACATGCACTAACTTTTTCGGACGGACAGTGATAAAAACACTAACCTTCCCAGAGTTAGGTTTTTAAATCCTGAAAAACTCTTATTAGAAAAGATGACAATAGATGGGTTTACGTTTGAAAACATTACAGTACCCAGACAGCACATCTTCGAAACAGGAGGTCGAAGAAATTGCATATTTTGAACGCAGCCACTTAGCTCTTTTAAATTTGTATATTTGGGTTCCTTAGGGCTTGCTGACAAAGAATATGTAAAACGTTACGCAAATAGTCTAGGAATTAACAAGTTATAACCAAAATAAAATAGTGGGGATGCCTGACAGCATGAAATCATTTCTGCTCATAAAATTTTTTTATAACGTGTTTGAAAAAACCTTGCGTACGGAAATAGCCTACCATGTAAACTCCAAATTGATTGGAGCGCAACAAATATAAGACTAAACACGATTGGTCGGACTATAAATACTATCTTTGGTTGTTAGGGGAGACGTAGGAAGGTAAAATTTTTTCAAACACTTGTCGAAACGTGGCTCCATTGGCCAGACTCGCTGATATAATCACTTAGGAGCGTTAGTTCGAGACCACTAGTTCAAATAAGCTTGATAAAGCAACAGTGCGTTGAAGCCAGCTCATATTTTTGCTAAATAAAAGCCTGGAACATAAGCAGATGGGAATTTGTGCCAGTATTTGTGCCAGAATTCATTGCTAGTCAACGTATCTGTGTTTATTCTATGAATTGTGGTAAGCTTGAAACATTCAGTATCTTTTAATGAAAATTGAATGTGAATTGTTAATTTATGCCTGTATATATGTGTAGTTCAGTAGCAAACATGATGTAAAGCCTATAATGCTCCAGCCTGAACAGAAGGTGTCGGAGGAAAGTAAAACGGCATGGAATGGCCAAACAGTACACTGACACCTAGATGATTGACTAGAAAGAAATAATGCTGGAAGTGCAGAGGCGTAGTAACCATTAAGGAGGTTAATACTGGTATAAAGTATTTCAGATGAAGCTGACAGTTGGCCTAACGCTCTGAACTCAATGTTTGTGGTGTATTGTGCTCAGTGTAGAACTAGAGTATCAATTAGTTATGAAGTAGAAGGTACATCCTTCTTGTTTTCAGGGACCGTGGTCTTGATGGTATTGAGCAGCACCTGGTCAGAGCTTTGCTGAATCCAGAGTCGGACAGCATACTCCTTGGTCCATTTAGCTATCAGTGAGGTGTCTCCAGAGCACAGGGGAGAAATCGAGCAGAGGAGTCTTTTCCTGCCGCCATCACGCAAGATAAGCTGATGTGGCCAGCTGAGCTCAAAATTATGTACCCCCATCTTAAAATAACATTGTAACATAAACTTAAGAGGGGAAGTAAATTGTTTTAATATCAGGAACTGAGAACATCTCCAATACTAGTTCCCATAAAGACAAACTATTGAAGTCATGATGACAAATACCAACAGAGCTTGAACAAAACAAAACCAGTATTACCTCATATTACTACTACACAACTGACACACATAGGATACTTTTAATAATATATGTCACTACAATATTCATATTGAGAAATTCTGTACATATAACTTGTAATTAAAATTGATTGTGATTCCTGGTTCCCTTTGTATTTGAATCAGGACACATATTCATTCATGACAGCAATGAATACATATTGTTATTTGAAAAGTTATCAGTGACTCCTTTAAGATATCCTTGTAGAGTGTTTTATGTATGTGAGTGTCACAGTGTTGTCAAGTGTGGTGGAATAAATTAAATTGTTTATCTGTCTGTTGTTGTTATGACTTACACTTCATCATACACATACCCTAGACATACAACGTAGTCATCACACTATTCCAGAATAATTCTGACTGAGATATATATATATATGTGGCAGCAAGTAAGGTTATCTATAATACACTACTCTTATTAGATATAGATACCTTCACAGCTGATCTCAGTCAGTACACTAAGTCCCCTATAAATATTTATAACATCCCACTTCACCACATATATTGGGGGCTCGTCCGGGATTTTGAATCTTTACCTATTACAAATATTGGGGGTAATTCACTTCAGGGAATATAAGAATTAAAAGGTATCCTTGGGTGGAATTAAATAAGGTTGAGCTCACGGTGCCTGTGTTGTCCATTAGATATATATTTAGAGATTGAATTGTTGGTTAGACATTGTATAAATTTACCTGATAGACAATGGCGGACCTAGCCAAGTTTCGATCTGCTGCTGTTCAGACTGCAAAAGAGTTAGGATTAGATGGGCAAGTTATGGTTACCTATGTCACTACGGAATGTGACAAATTTATTGAACGCGAAGAAAGAAGATTAGAAAAAGAGGCCGAAAGAAAGTTAGAGGCTGAAAGGGAAATTAAGAAGTTACAATTTGAGGCTGAGGCTGAGACTAAGAGGTTGCAGATTGAGGCTGACAAAGAGGCTAAAGCATTGGAAGCCGAGGAAAGAAGACAGGCTGCAGAAAGGGAAGAGAAGAAATTAGCTGCAGAAAGGGAAGAGAAGAAATTAGCTGCAGAAAGGGAAGACAAGAAATTAGCTGCAGAAAGGGAAGACAAGAAATTAGCTGCAGAAAGGGAAGCAGAAAAGGAGGAGAAGAGATTACAAAGGGAACATGAGTTACGACTAAGGGGTTTGAGTTTCAGGGCCATGCTCCTGAAAATGGTGCCAGTCCCTTTGCCTCTGATGCCACTGCTAGCCAAGGAGCCTCAACCTCAGCTATGAATTTTCATTTAGATCATTTTGTTGAGAAAGACGATGATATAGAGAGCTACCTAAATAGGTATGAACTATTAGCTACCACATATGGGTTAGAGAGAGAAAGGTGGAGCTTAAAGTTATCTCAGGGACTTCGTGGGGCAGCTTATGAAGTTTTTGCAAAAATGAGCAGAGGTGATCAGGAAAATTATGACATGCTAAAGCAGGCTCTTTTGTTAAGATATGAAAAGAATGCAGAATTCTATAGGAAAAAATTTAGGAATGCTAAACTACTGTCAGGTGAAACCTATCACCAGTTCTCTGCACGAATAGAGACATACTTGGAGAAATGGACTTCTCTGGGGAAAACCCAAGATCTTAAGGAAATGGTCCTTATAGAGCAATTAAGAGAGTCCATGGCTCCAGACCTGAGAAAGTTTCTCATGGAACAAGGTGCAGAGAGGCTGGGTGAGTTGCTAAATGTTGCTGAAAGGTATCAAGCAGCTCAAGCAGAGGTAACAGGTAATAAAAAGAAACAAGGGGATAACTTTAGGGCACCACAGAACTTTAATAAATTTGATCCTAGGGATCAAAACAAAGGTAAGCACCAATTTGATAGGCCACGGTATGAAAATAAAAATAAATTCCCACAATTCGATGAAAGGAAATATGATGAAAGAAAATCTTTCAACCAAGGAAAAAGGTGGTGTAAGAATTGTCAGATGGACAATCATGACACTGACCGTTGCAGAAGGAAACCTGTGTATATGGCAACCCTTCAGGTCAGGTCGACCTCAAGACAGGAGGAGGATATTATGTTGGATACCACTCCAGAAGAGATGAGGAAGGCACAGGCTGGGGATAAAACACTCAAGCCTTGTTTCAGAAAATTGTCAACTTGTCATACAACTCCAGGCAAGGGAGATTTTTACATGAAAAACAAGTTGATGTATAGGAAGACTGGAGCTAGATCCAAAGGTCAGGGACAACTGGTACTTCCTAAAAGATATAGGGCAGACTTAATAAGGAGCCTACATGTGAAACCAGATGGGGACCATGAGAAGATAGGTACCATCATTCAAAAGGTGGCTCACAATTATTATTGGCCCAAAGCAAGATGGGACATTGAGAATTTTGTAGAAAGGTGTAGCATAGCACATGAGGGAACACCCACAAGTGGGAACATTGATCAGGACCTGGACACGCCACGGGGCAAAATTAGGCCTGATAATAAAAAGAGATATAAATTTGATAAAGTGGACCAAATGGAATGGGAAGCCCCTTTTCACGGACAAGCTTCACTTAACTGTTTTACAATGGCCACTATGCGGAGAGTGCAAAGAGATGTCTTACCCCAGGATAAGCCGAAAATCCCTCAATCGGACTTAAACAAACTGGAGGAAGAGGATGTAGAGAGGAAATCTCTCATCAAGAATTTTAAGTGGGGAGAAAGCCCCAAAAGGAAAAGAATTGGTAGCGGTCGTTTTGTGCATGATAATTCTGGGAGGAAAAATCATCACTATAAAGCTTCGAGTGGAAGAGACCATACCGGTGCATGGACAAATAGGTCCACACAATTAAAGGTCCATATGTAGCTTTGTTAAGAACGTGGACTGATGAAAAGGCAGAGGAAAACATTACATCTTCATACCAATATGTGAATGAGCTGACCACTCGTTTAAAAACTGGCTGGAAACTTGCCAATGAAAATTTGAAACAAGCCAGGAAGAAACATGCTGCCTATTATAACAGGAAGGCGAAAGACAGAAATTTGGCTGTGGGAGAGAAAGTACTGCTTCTTTTGCCCGGGAGTCAGAATAAGTTACAAATTGGATGGCAGGGTCCATATACAGTTTTAGAGAAGGTATCTAGAACAAATTATAAGATAGATAAGAAGGGGAAAGAAAAAATCTATCATGTGAATCTCCTGAAGAAATATTTGGAAAGAGAACATCAGGAGGAGACACACTTGTTGACCTTGTCCATCGCCATGGAGATGAAAAAGGAACCACTTTCATCATTTGAGTATCCATTACACCCCTGTGAGACAGCAGCACAGGTGAAAATCAGTACACATTTAACGAAAACTCAGAAAGAGAGAGTGCAACAGGTTCTAAATAATCATGCAGAGGTGTTAACAGACCGACCAGGGCATACAAACCTATTGGAATATGATATGAAACTGATAGACCCCACACCTGTCTGTATGAAACCATATTCGATTCCGTTTGCTAAGGAGAAAGCTTTGAAGGAAGAGATAGACTATCTGTTGAAGGAAGGAATTATTTCGCACAGTGAATCTTCATATAGTTCCGGTGTTGTACTCTTAAGGAAGCCCTCTGGAGAACATAGACTCTGTATAGATTACAGGAGACTGAATGCTATTACAGAAGGACAGGTGGATCCATTGCCGGATACAAATCAGCTGTTTGCCAGACTAAATAAAGCTAAATATTTCTCAAAAGTGGATCTGAGAAAAGGATACTATCAGATTCCAGTAAAGCCTGAGGTTAGACCATACCTAGCTTTTAGTACCTCAGAAGGACACTATGAGTTTAATAGATTGCCATTTGGATTGAAGAATGCGCCTAGTGTCTTCTCTAGAATGATGAGAAAATTGTTGGATGTAAACATTTCGGAGGAACGTAATGAATCCCTGAGTTGCCTCTTTGATTGAGGATATTCCGAATGTTTCATACAGGATAATAAGAAGATTATGGGATCCACTACGAAAACTCTGCTATCACCAGGTATATGTTATCTCCTCATAACGTACATTTTGAGGGAAATATAATGTTCTCTGGACATGTCATTGCGCAGACTCAGAGAAGAGAAATGGTGAATACGGGTTGCGAAGCAGCATTAAGACAAGCACTCACACTTGCGGCTGTTCAGTAACATAACCGAAATATATTATTGGTTGTAGAAGTCTGAGGCAGATTTCATGAGTAGTGCCTACTCTGAATGGACCCAACTACATAAAACCATGATAGCACCACAGCAGAGTAAAGTCAAGTTGACTTACATTTATCTATGTGTATATAGAATAAAGGACTGACATGGGATGTCTGTTTTAAGAGGGGAGGTGTCGTGAAATATTCTAATCCACATATATAAATTAAAAGGTAAATATAAAGCCTAACAAATAAATTCTAATAAAGAAAAGAGCAATGGTAAAATAACAGTGCTGTCACAAGGAATGTACTCGAAATCCCCTTTGTTTTATGCTTCGTCTGCAAATTGTAACGCTTTCACGTTGATAGTAAAAGCCTACTATATTATTACCCGCTTTCTTCAATGAAAAACATGTTGGAGAAAAACTTGAGATACGCAAGCTGAACAATGACTTAATTTTAATATTTCATTCATTCCATTTTATACACAGCGTAACTAAAAGACAGATAAAGCAGGATAGAGAGAAGGGAGAGGCAGAAAGCCGAACGCATGCAAAATTAAACACGCGTTTCGCTATTAATGCCACCCCAACAAGCGTAACGCGATACACAATTACTACTATCACGCGTGTAAGGCCACATGCACTAACTTTTTCGGACGGACAGTGATAAAAACACTAACCTTCCCAGAGTTAGGTTTTTTAAATCCTGAAAAACTCTTATTAGAAAAGATGACAATAGATGGGTTTACGTTTGAAAACATTACAGTACCCAGACAGCACATCTTCGAAACAGGAGGTAGAAGAAATTGCATATTTTGAACGCAGCCACTTAGCTCTTTTAAATTTGTATATTTGGGTTCCTTAGGGCTTGCTGACAAAGAATATGTAAAACGTTACGCAAATAGTCTAGGAATTAACAAGTTATAACCAAAATAAAATAGTGGGGATGCCTGACAGCATGAAATCATTTCTGCTCATAAAATTTTTTTATAACGTGTTTGAAAAAACCTTGCGTACGGAAATAGCCTACCATGTAAACTCCAAATTGATTGGAGCGCAACAAATATAAGACTAAACACGATTGGTCGGACTATAAATACTATCTTTGGTTGTTAGGGGAGACGTAGGAAGGTAAAATTTTTTCAAACACTTGTCGAAACGTGGCTCCATTGGCCAGACTCGCTGATATAATCACTTAGGAGCGTTAGTTCGAGACCACTAGTTCAAATAAGCTTGATAAAGCAACAGTGCGTTGAAGCCAGCTCATATTTTTGCTAAATAAAAGCCTGGAACATAAGCAGATGGGAATTTGTGCCAGTATTTGTGCCAGAATTCATTGCTAGTCAACGTATCTGTGTTTATTCTATGAATTGTGGTAAGCTTGAAACATTCAGTATCTTTTAATGAAAATTGAATGTGAATTGTTAATTTATGCCTGTATATATGTGTAGTTCAGTAGCAAACATGATGTAAAGCCTATAATGCTCCAGCCTGAACAGAAGGTGTCGGAGGAAAGTAAAACGGCATGGAATGGCCAAACAGTACACTGACACCTAGATGATTGACTAGAAAGAAATAATGCTGGAAGTGCAGAGGCGTAGTAACCATTAAGGAGGTTAATACTGGTATAAAGTATTTCAGATGAAGCTGACAGTTGGCCTAACGCTCTGAACTCAATGTTTGTGGTGTATTGTGCTCAGTGTAGAACTAGAGTATCAATTAGTTATGAAGTAGAAGGTACATCCTTCTTGTTTTCAGGGACCGTGGTCTTGATGGTATTGAGCAGCACCTGGTCAGAGCTTTGCTGAATCCAGAGTCGGACAGCATACTCCTTGGTCCATTTAGCTATCAGTGAGGTGTCTCCAGAGCACAGGGGAGAAATCGAGCAGAGGAGTCTTTTCCTGCCGCCATCACGCAAGATAAGCTGATGTGGCCAGCTGAGCTCAAAATTATGTACCCCCATCTTAAAATAACATTGTAACATAAACTTAAGAGGGGAAGTAAATTGTTTTAATATCAGGAACTGAGAACATCTCCAATACTAGTTCCAATAAAGACAAACTATTGAAGTCATGATGACAAATACCAACAGAGCTTGAACAAAACAAAACCAGTATTACCTCATATTACTACTACACAACTGACACACATAGGATACTTTTAATAATATATGTCACTACAATATTCATATTGAGAAATTCTGTACATATAACTTGTAATTAAAATTGATTGTGATTCCTGGTTCCCTTTGTATTTGAATCAGGACACATATTCATTCATGACAGCAATGAATACATATTGTTATTTGAAAAGTTATCAGTGACTCCTTTAAGATATCCTTGTAGAGTGTTTTATGTATGTGAGTGTCACAGTGTTGTCAAGTGTGGTGGAATAAATTAAATTGTTTATCTGTCTGTTGTTGTTATGACTTACACTTCATCATACACATACCCTAGACATACAACGTAGTCATCACACTATTCCAGAATAATTCTGACTGAGATATATATATATGTGGCAGCAAGTAAGGTTATCTATAATACACTACTCTTATTAGATATAGATACCTTCACAGCTGATCTCAGTCAGTACACTAAGTCCCCTATAAATATTTATAACATCCCACTTCACCACATATATTGGGGGCTCGTCCGGGATTTTGAATCTTTACCTATTAAAAATATTGGGGGTAATTCACTTCAGGGAATATAAGAATTAAAAGGTATCCTTGGGTGGAATTAAATAAGGTTGAGCTCACGGTGCCTGTGTTGTCCATTAGATATATATTTAGAGATTGAATTGTTGGTTAGACATTGTATAAATTTACCTGATAGACAATGGCGGACCTGGCCAAGTTTCGATCTGCTGCTGTTCAGACTGCAAAAGAGTTAGGATTAGATGGGCAAGTTATGGTTGCCTATGTCACTACGGAATGTGACAAATTTATTGAACGCGAAGAAAGAAGATTAGAAAAAGAGGCCGAAAGAAAGTTAGAGGCTGAAAGGGAAATTAAGAAGTTACAATTTGAGGCTGAGGCTGAGACTAAGAGGTTGCAGATTGAGGCTGACAAAGAGGCTAAAGCATTGGAAGCCGAGGAAAGAAGACAGGCTGCAGAAAGGGAAGAGAAGAAATTAGCTGCAGAAAGGGAAGAGAAGAAATTAGCTGCAGAAAGGGAAGACAAGAAATTAGCTGCAGAGAGGGAAGCAGAAAAGGAGGAGAAGAGATTACAAAGGGAACATGAGTTACGACTAAGGGAGTTTGAGTTTCAGGGCCATGCTCCTGAAAATGGTGCCAGTCCCTTTGCCTCTGATGCTACTGTTAGCCAGGGAGCCTCAACCTCAGCTATGAATTTTCATTTAGATCATTTTGTTGAGAAAGACGATGATATAGAGAGCTACCTAAATAGGTATGAACTATTAGCTACCACGTATGGGTTAGAGAGAGAAAGGTGGAGCTTAAAGTTATCTCAGGGACTTCGTGGGGCAGCTTATGAAGTTTTTGCAAAAATGAGCAGAGGTGATCAGGAAAATTATGACATGCTAAAGCAGGCTCTTTTGTTAAGATATGAAAAGAATGCAGAATTCTATAGGAAAAAATTTAGGAATGCTAAACTACTGTCAGGTGAAACCTATCACCAGTTCTCTGCACGAATAGAGACATACTTGGAGAAATGGACTTCTCTGGGGAAAACCCAAGATCTTAAGGAAATGGTCCTTATAGAGCAATTAAGAGAGTCCATGGCTCCAGACCTGAGAAAGTTTCTCATGGAACAAGGTGCAGAGAGGCTGGGTGAGTTGCTAAATGTTGCTGAAAGGTATCAAGCAGCTCAAGCAGAGGTGCAGAGAGGCTGGGTGAGTTGCTAAATGTTGCTGAAAGGTATCAAGCAGCTCAAGCAGAGGTAACAGGTAATAAAAAGAAACAAGGGGATAACTTTAGGGCACCACAGAACTTTAATAAATTTGATCCTAGGGATCAAAACAAAGGTAAGCACCAGTTTGATAGGCCACGGTATGAAAATAAAAATAAATTCCCACAATTCGATGAAAGGAAATATGATGAAAGAAAATCTTTCAACCAAGGAAAAAGGTGGTGTAAGAATTGTCAGATGAACAATCATGACACTGACCGTTGCAGAAGGAAACCTGTGTATATGGCAACCCTTCAGGTCAGGTCGACCTCAAGACAGGAGGAGGATATTATGTTGGATACCACTCCAGAAGAGATGAGGAAGGCACAGGCTGGGGATAAAACACTCAAGCCTTGTTTCAGAAAATTGTCAACTTGTCATACAACTCCAGGCAAGGGAGATTTTTACATGAAAAACAAGTTGATGTATAGGAAGACTGGAGCTAGATCCAAAGGTCAGGGACAACTGGTACTTCCTAAAAGATATAGGGCAGACTTAATAAGGAGCCTACATGTGAAACCAGATGGGGACCATGAGAAGATAGGTACCATCATTCAAAAGGTGGCTCACAATTATTATTGGCCCAAAGCAAGATGGGACATTGAGAATTTTGTAGAAAGGTGTAGCATAGCACATGAGGGAACACCCACAAGTGGGAACATTGATCAGGACCTGGACACGCCACGGGGCAAAATTAGGCCTGATAATAAAAAGAGATATAAATTTGATAAAGTGGACCAAATGGAATGGGAAGCCCCTTTTCACGGACAAGCTTCACTTAACTGTTTTACAATGGCCACTATGCGGAGAGTGCAAAGAGATGTCTTACCCCAGGATAAGCCGACAATCCCTCAATCGGACTTAAACAAACTGGAGGAAGAGGATGTAGAGAGGAAATCTCTCATCAAGAATTTTAAGTGGGGAGAAAGCCCCAAAAGAAAAAAATTGGTAGCGGTCGTTTTGTGAATGATAATTCTGGGAGGAAAAATCATCACTATAAAGCTTCGAGTGGAAGAGACCATACCGGTGCATGGACAAATAGGTCCACACAATTAAAGGTCCATATGTAGCTATATTAAGAACGTGGACTGATGAAAAGGCAGAGGAAAACATTACATCTTCATACCAATATGTGAATGAGCTGACCACTCGTTTAAAAACTGGCTGGAAACTTGCCAATGAAAATTTGAAACAAGCCAGGAAGAAACATGCTGCCTATTATAACAGGAAGGCGAAAGACAGAAATTTGGCTGTGGGAGAGAAAGTACTGCTTCTTTTGCCCGGGAGTCAGAATAAGTTACAAATTGGATGGCAGGGTCCATATACAGTTTTAGAGAAGGTATCTAGAACAAATTATAAGATAGATAAGAAGGGGAAAGAAAAAATCTATCATGTGAATCTCCTGAAGAAATATTTGGAAAGAGAACATCAGGAGGAGACACACTTGTTGACCTTGTCCATCGCCATGGAGATGAAAAAGGAACCACTTTCATCATTTGAGTATCCATTACACCCCTGTGAGACAGCAGCACAGGTGAAAATCAGTACACATTTAACGAAAACTCAGAAAGAGAGAGTGCAACAGGTTCTAAATAATCATGCAGAGGTGTTAACAGACCGACCAGGGCATACAAACCTATTGGAATATGATATGAAACTGATAGACCACACACCTGTCTGTATGAAACCATATTCGATTCCGTTTGCTAAGGAGAAAGCTTTGAAGGAAGAGATAGACTATCTGTTGAAGGAAGGAATTATTTCGCACAGTGAATCTTCATATAGTTCCGGTGTTGTACTCTTAAGGAAGCCCTCTGGAGAACATAGACTCTGTATAGATTACAGGAGACTGAATGCTATTACAGAAGGACAGGTGGATCCATTGCCGGATACAAATCAGCTGTTTGCCAGACTAAATAAAGCTAAATATTTCTCAAAAGTGGATCTGAGAAAAGGATACTATCAGATTCCAGTAAAGCCTGAGGTTAGACCATACCTAGCTTTTAGTACCTCAGAAGGACACTATGAGTTTAATAGATTGCCATTTGGATTGAAGAATGCGCCTAGTGTCTTCTCTAGAATGATGAGAAAATTGTTGGATGTAAACATTTCGGAGGAACGTAACGAATCCCTGAGTTGCCTCTTTGATTGAGGATATTCCGAATGTTTCATACAGGATAATAAGAAGATTATGGGATCCACTACGAAAACTCTGCTATCACCAGGTATATGTTATCTCCTCATAACGTACATTTTGAGGGAAATATAATGTTCTCTGGACATGTCATTGCGCAGACTCAGAGAAGAGAAATGGTGAATACGGGTTGCGAAGCAGCATTAAGACAAGCACTCACACTTGCGGCTGTTCAGTAACATAACCGAAATATATTATTGGTTGTAGAAGTCTGAGGCAGATTTCATGAGTATATAGAATAAAGGACTGACATGGGATGTCTGTTTTAAGAGGGGAGGTGTCGTGAAATAGTCTAATCCACATATATTAAATTTAAAAGTGATAGGTGATTTTTGGTTGTTTTTTAAATTGTTAAATAATTTTTTATTACTATGATTGGTTTTGTAATTTATACTTGGTTTGGTAAAATGTAATATTGTTGATATGGATGGTTGTGTTTACGTGAGTGTGTTCAGTTATTGTTAAAAGGGTGATGAGTTTAGTTATATTGTTTATACATGATTTATGGGGAATGTTTGTTATATATGATATAAAAAATAATTATATAAGTTATTGTTATTTATGTGATTATTT